>OU427026.1:3600000-3923943 GCA_911387925.2 Bombus hypnorum | reverse complement strand
ATCTGATAATCGTAAGAAAGCGCGACTAGTTGTTCGAGGCTTCCAACAAAAGGAAGTACTGGAAGATTTATACTCTCCAGTGGCAAAAATGCAAACGTTAAAGTTATTATTATCTTATTGTTGTCAATACGGTTTGGCGATTATGCAAATGGATGTAGAAACAGCATTCCTAAATGGAACTATAAAAACGGAAGTATTTGTAAAACAACCTATAGGTTACGATGATAAAAGCGGGAGAGTATGTAGATTATCAAAAGCGTTATATGGATTGCGTGAAAGTTCAAGAGCTTGGTATGAATGTTTCGACAAGTATATGGAAAAATTAGGATTTCAAAGAAGTAAGAGTGATTATTGTCTGTATATGAAGTATGAGAGCGATGATGTTATATATTTAATTCTATTCGTAGACGACTTATTAATATGTGGAAAAAACAAAAGAAAAATCGGTGAGATTAAAAGCGAATTGTCAAACCAATTTGCGATGAAGGACTTAGGTGAAATAAAGACTTACTTAGGAATAAACATTGAATACGATAATAAGAAGTGTGAGATGAAATTAGATCAAAGTAGTTATATAGAGTCATTAGCAAGACAATATAATATAGAAAGTAGTAAACTATATTTTACACCAATGGAACAAAACTTAAGTTTAGAACCCGCACAATCAGCCTCAGACGATATTAGATATAGAAATCTCATAGGAGCTTTATTATATATTAGTACTGGAACAAGATTAGACGTTAGCTATAGTGTAAACTATTTAAGTCGATTTCAAAACAGTTACAACGAGACGCACTATAAATATGCATTGAGAATTTTGAAATACTTATATTTAACTAGGAAATTAAAATTAACTTATAAAAGAAATTTGAATGCTGAAGTTATTGATTGTTTTGTTGATGCTGATTGGGCTGGAGATAAAACAGATAGAAAATCCACTACGGGATTTATCATAAGATTTTTCGGAAACGTAATTTACTGGAAATCGAGAAAACAAAGTAGCGTGACAAAATCATCAACAGCCGCCGAATATGTAGCTTTATCGGAAGCTGTGAGCGAAATTAAATTTGTAAGAAAATTGTTGAAAGATTTTAAAATAATGACCGAGACACCAATAAAAATTTACGAAGATAATTCTGGAGCGATTGCAATATCAAAATTTGGAAACTTAACAAAAAATTCGAAGTATATTGAAGTTCACTTCCATTTTGTAAATGAAAGTTACGAAAATAAAGAGATTGACATTATAAAAGTAGATTCAGAAAATAATGTAGCTGATATTTTAACGAAGGCACTAGGGAGAAACAAATTTGAAAATTTTAGATTATTTTTAAGAATAGTTTGATTGACTTATAAAAGGAAATGAATATGCAGCACAAAAAATTAAGGAGGTGTGTTGAGATATGTGTAATTTTCTGTGCTGAACTAAGTTAGATGCGTGGTGAGGATACTTGTGTGTGAGTGTCGGTGTGTGGAAGTATGTGTGTCCGCAGCGTCTCGGAAACAAAAGAAATGTAAACAGAAGAGTCGGTCAAGAACCGCTCAAGAGTAGGTCAAGGGCGGTCAACTGTCAGAGTGCTGAGACGCGTGCGAGTGTGTATTGACAAATATATAAGGAATCATCCACGAAATAAACTATGATTATTTAATGTGAATCCTCAGTGTAAACTTAATGTTCCTATAACATTATTTCGGCTTCAAAGATCCACAATTCTCAACAGATATTTTGGAAAGATCAGAGCGTTCAGAAGGTTCCAAAAGAGATAGGGAAAGGCTTGAAAGGCTAGAAAGAATGGAAAGTCATAGAGATAGAGAGTCTAGACATGATAGGAAAGAGAGAAGTACAGGAGACCGTGTTTTGGAGGATCTGAGAGAAAGATTATTGGATAAGAGAAGGGAAAGACGAGAAGATTCGCGAGACATTCGGGATTACAAAGTGGATACTCGTCGCGAGATTCGTTTGGACGATACTCGGGAATTACGCGAATCGCGTGAGCGTAGAGATATACGGTTGGAAGATATGCGAGAACGTCGCGAGACTCGTACTATCGATGATATTAGAGAACGACGTGAAATTCGAATGGAGGAACATAGGCACATGAGAGTATTGGAAGAACAGTACTCTGAAACGGAGTTAATGGAACGGCCCGAAAGAAGTGAGAAACGTCATAAAAGATCACACAAACATGATCGACTTCGTGAAAGAGACAGAGAAAAAGCAGAACGCGAAAAAGAACATAGAGAAAAACAATTGCGTGAAGCGATGGAAATTGTCACGGAAGAGCCAGATGATATGGAAATGAATGAAATACCGATACAGCCGAAGCACCCGAAAGAAATGACCGAACAGAAACTTAGGAAAGAAAGGTTACTGGATGCGGATAAAGAAATGGCGAGGAGAAAAGAAGTCTCCAGATTAGAGTTGGAAGCGCGACGAATGAAAAGAGGGGAAAAGCGACCTCTAAGCCCAGACAACAATCAAGATCCCTCTATCGTGGAATTATCGGACGATAGTCCGAGTCCTGCTCGTTCGGATGAAGTTCGTCCTAAATCTGTCGAATCTAGACATTCATCCGACGGAGAAAAAAGTATGCGCGAGAGGTCCTCCGATAGACATTCTTCCGACTCATCCGAATCTAGCAGCGATGATGACGATGAATCTAATGATTCAAATAAAGGTTCTAACGCCGATACTAATGATGGTTCCGATTACAATAATCCAAGCCCCTTATCTGTTGATCGGTTGGCTAAGTCTGATCACTCTGACGGAGAATCGCCTGGACACGTAGATTCAAACGGCGCGTCTAAGAATGTAGAAGAAGAAGAAAAAGAGGAGGACGAAGAGCCTGAATTACCTCCATATTTTCCAGCAATTCAAGGTTGTAGGAGTGTAGAAGAATATCAGTGTTTAAATCGTATTGACGAAGGTACATACGGTGTAGTGTACAGAGCACGTGATAAACGTACAGATGAAATCGTTGCTTTGAAACGTTTAAAAATGGAGAAAGAAAAGGAAGATTTTCCGATTACCAGTCTCAGAGAAATAAATACTCTGCTGAAAGCTCAGCATCCAAATATCGTTACTGTTCGAGAAATAGTTGTTGGTAGCAATATGGATAAGATATTTTTTGTAATGGATTATGTTGAGCATGATTTAAAATCGTTAATGGAAACGATGAAACAAAAGAAACAAGTTTTCATACCAGGAGAAGTTAAATGTCTTATGCAACAATTATTAGGAGCAGTAGCTCATTTACACGATAATTGGATACTTCATCGAGATTTGAAAACATCGAATTTGTTACTAAGTCATCGAGGTGTTTTGAAAGTTGGTGATTTTGGTTTAGCACGAGAATACGGTTCTCCTTTAAGACAATATACTCCGATTGTAGTAACACTTTGGTACAGAGCTCCTGAATTGCTACTAAGTGGAAAGGAATATAGCACTCCTATCGATATGTGGTCGGTGGGATGCATTTTTGCCGAATTATTAAGAATGGAGGCACTCTTTCCAGGTAAATCCGAAATTGATCAATTAAACAGGATATTCAAGGAATTAGGTACACCGAATGATCGGATATGGCCTGGATATAGCAAACTGCCGCTGGTGCAGAAAGTTTCATTCGCCCATTATCCCGTAAACAATCTGAGACAACGTTTCAGCTTATCTTTATCAGATTTAGGCATCGAGTTATTAAATAAGTTTCTCACGTACGATCCTCAACAGCGAATTTCAGCAGAGGATGCTTTAAAACATGGCTATTTCACAGAAGCACCGCTACCAATAGATCCACAAATGTTTCCTACATGGCCAGCCAAGTCAGAACTTGGTGTACGTACAGCGAATGCTTCACCAAAACCACCAAGCGGTGGGAGAGAGTACAAACAATTAGGAGACGGAGACAATGCTGATTTAAGCAACTCCGGTTTTCACATGGGTCTTACCGAGGGCGGTAGACAACCACCAATTGGTGGTGGATTCCATTTAAAATTTTGAACATATGTGAAGAATTCTTAATTGAACTAGAATTCTACTGTTTTTCTACAGAATGAAGTTTGTACATCAATTTCAAGTTTTGTATTTGAAATTATATCAAATGAATAAAAAATGATATAATTGAACATTGTTTTTTTTTTTGTTTCATGGCTAACTAAACCTTATCTTTCATATGGGCTTTATTTCATGTAACAGTTGATACTTTTTGTTGCCAGGAAATTGTACCTTTTCGTACATTAGCAGTTTGGGCATATGCATCTGTTAAAGCTGCTAAGATGTTATCTTGTGCAGCAAGATTTTGGTCTATCAATGTTACTACAGTTTGATGTTTACTTAGCTGATTTGCAAATAAACGATCCAAGGGTTCAGAATCGGACGTGGCAGTAACTAGTAAGCGTGTTAGATCATCTTGTGAAATCGAATCTCGCAACTTTGCATGCAATTCGTTACTTTGTCTACGCATTTCGTCAACCTTATTCAAAATGCGCCTTAGTTCCTTAGTATGCATTCGTTCTAATTCGATTGCGCTATGTGATTTTTCAGTATTTTGTTCTGATAGGTACGCACTTGGCGAAGGTATATGGGCCATGTTACGTCGCCTAAAACATCTGCACGCCAGCCTGCGCGACCGGACAGCCAACGGACTGCGTAACGTCATTCCGACCCTCAATAAGCCTAAGGACCCACCATAAACTTCACCTTTCGCTGTGTTGTGTCAATATGTGTCTTCAGTCAATTCGTTGTCCTGAAGAATTTCTAAACCTGAAAGCATTTCGACGCACATCTGGTTTCTTAGAGAGGTCCTTGGGTTTATTAGGCGCACTTAAAAACACGGAGAAAGCGGGTACGCACCCATTAGGAAAAACCGAATAGCTCAATAGTAAAACAAGCTGGTTTTTCCCGTGAGCAAGGTCACCCACGAAACACGGTGGTAGGAGGCTTCATACTCATCCCTTCAAGCATCAGCGTGGGTCATGACCAATCGACATCGCGGATCGTTATCCTCACTTTTCCTAACGAAAAGTGTGAACAACGAATCCGCGTTCCTTAGCCAAAGGTGGCACACCCACCCGAACTTTCTTCCGTATTAACATACGAGCGACAAGTCAGTCACAATCTTACCCCTAACGTCTACGCCTAAGCACGAACACTTTTTTCCTCTAGGGCTACGTCCACTAAGATACTAAGTTCCATTCTAAGAGCCTTGCTCTATCGTGCATATCTATATTCCTTCGGGAGACAAGTTGTGATCTGCGATTTTCACCGACTCAACAGTGTAACTTAAGTGTTGAAAATATATAACTTATAATTCTGTGAACCACAGTGTTATAATAACTGAATCACCTCTATTATCCTAACCGAAATCAGGGGATCGATCAACTCGTGGTGTCGATTATCATAATCGTAACGGGAATTTACGACTCCCGTTGACGTCTCTCCTCGCGATTGCGTCTCCCCGCGATTGGTCGAAAATACTGGCCATAAGGTCAGCAAGCGGTTGAGAAAGTACTTTCAAGAGAGAAGGACTCAAGGGGAGGCAGGAGATAGACAAGAAAGGATGACAGCGAACCAGATCACGCAAGAAAGAAGGAAAAGAGAAACTGAGGAGAGGAAGGAAAGGATAAGAGAATCCAAATACAACAGTTACTACAGAAACCTGGAAAAAGAAGGGATACCGAGATACCTAGAAGGAAAAATGAAATGGGAAGACAGAAGAATGATTTTTTTTTTTTTATTATGTTTATTGAAATTACAATCAATTCTCGCGTTGAGAATTTTCAGTAATTTTTCTGGCGTGGCGCAGTAACATGGCAAATTATATATAATAAGTTATTACTTGTTACAGATTAGTATGATTGTAAGTAGGTATAGTAAGTGATTAGATATTACTTAATATAGGTAGTTAATTAAATCTAGCGTTTAGGTCTAGCGGGTAGTGTCTCTTCAGCCTGCGGATCTGGTCCGACGTATCAAGCAGTCCAGTGATTAGGGGGTTTCGGTGTTTGTTGACTCTTTTGCTATATCTGTCGCTATATTTTGCTATTTCCTCTTTGACTGTGGGTATCTTGAGGTCGCGATGAATTGTTTCGTTGGTTACATACCATGGAGCATCGACTAAGGATCTCAGCGTCTTCGATTGGAAGCGTTGAAGTATTTCGATGTTGGAGTTACTTGCTGTTCCCCATAGTTGAATTCCGTAGGTCCAGACAGGTTTTATTACGGTCTTGTAGAGGGTAATTTTATTCTGTAGGCTTAGTTTGGAGCGTCGGCCCGTGAGCCAATAGAATTTTTTCAGTTTGTCCTTTAGTTGCTTCGTTTTGTCCGAGATGTGGTTTTTCCATGTGAGTCTTCTGTCCAGGGTCATGCCCAGGTATCTGACTGAGTCCTTGCTAGGAATAATTGTATTGTTAATGGTGACCTGGGGGCAGGTTTGTTTTCGGAGCGTGAAGGTTACATGTGAGGATTTTTTCTCGTTAATTTTGAAGCCCCATTTGTGGAACCACTTTTCCATGGAGTCGAGACCTCGCTGGAGAGTGGATGAGGCAATTGCCGGATCTGCGTGGGAAGCTAACAGCGCTGTGTCGTCAGCAAATGTTGCTATTGATATCTCATTGGATATAGGTAGGTCGGCAGTGTAGATGGAGAACAGCAGGGGTCCGAGGACACTACCTTGGGGTATGCCAGATTCTATTGGGAATGTTGTGGAAGTGGCGTCTAAGCATTTTACCATGAATTTTCTATTGGTTAGGTAGGACTTTAGGATGGAGTAGTAGGGGTGTGGTAGGATCTGTTTGAGTTTATATAGCAACCCATCGTGCCATACTTTGTCGAATGCCTGTTGGATGTCTAGGAATACCGCTGAGCAGTATTTTTTCTTTTCAAGAGTTTGGCTGATCATGTGGGTTATGCGGTGGATTTGCTCTACTGTTGAATGTTGTTTCCGAAAGCCGAATTGGTGATCTGGGAGTGTTTTCAGATCTTCTAGGATTGGAAGGAGTCGGTTCGCTAGCATCTTCTCGAATAGTTTAGACAGGGTAGGTAGAAGACTGATTGGGCGGTAGGAGCTGGCTTCATATATCGGTTTTCCGGGTTTAGGGATGAGGGTAATCAGTGAGATTTTCCAGGCCTTAGGAAAGTGTCCAAGGCGAAGAATAGCGTTAAAAATCGATGCAATGAGTGCAATCCCTTTAATGGGAAGCTCCTTGATTGCTTTGTTGCCTATTAGGTCGTGCCCTGCTGCTTTCTTTGGATTTAGGCGACTGATTGATTCTATTATCTCTGCTGAAGTGAAAGGTTCAATAGGGGGGGACATTTGGAAGGGAGAGTGCAGGTATTCGGTAACGTCCGCGGCAGCTTTGGAGGAATGGGGTTTGAATACTTTGGTCAAGTATTTGGCAAACAGGTTGGCTTTTTCTATAGGGCTACGCGCCCATCCTCCTTGCGGACGGCGGATAGGAGGGATTATTTGGGGGGGGCGCGTGAGTTTCCTGGAGGCCTTCCATAGTGAGTAGTTGGAGTCGGCTGTGGGGGACAGGTTGGTGAGATATTTTTGGAAACAGTCATTTTTGTAATTTTTGATGATTTTAGTTAGCTTCCTAGTTGCGTTGTTTAATTTGCGTTTGTCGTCCGGTGTTCTATGGGTCTGCCATACTCTTCTTAGTCTACGTTTTTCTGCTATTTTTTTTAGTATGTAGTGGGGATATTCATGTTTGCTGATAGACGTCTTAGTAGGTGTGGAGAGGCGGATAGCGTTTATTATGCTCATGTTTAAGTTTTCCGTGGCTGCTTCAATATCTTCATTGGTTTTTAGTGAGGTTAAGGCTGACGTTGAGTGATTAAATATTTCTCTAAAGAGCTGCCAGTTGGTGAGTTGGTTATGAATAAGACCATTGGGTGTATTCTCGATGATTGTTGAACTGACTGTTGCTAACACGGGGGAGTGGTCAGAGGAGAGATCAGCCAAGGAGTTGATTCGGACGTATCTTGACGAGATATTTTTGGTTATGTAGAAGTCCAGAAGGTCGGGTATTTTGTTAGTGTCAGTGGGCCAGTATGTGGGTTCGTATGTGGTAAGGTAGTTGAGATTGTTGGTTATTATACTGTTTAAGAGATTTTTGCCTCTTACTGTAACCAGTCTGCTGCCCCATTGGGTGTGTTTGGCGTTATAGTCTCCTCCAGCTATGAATCTATTGCCCAGGGTATTGAGGAAGATGTCAAAGTCTGTTTTGGCGATGGAGTGTCTGGGAGGGCAGTATATTGCTGAAGTGGTGATTGTACCATGACCGTCTTCTATTGCTACGTTTGTTGCTTGGAGGTAGTCTTTCTGGAAAGATGGAAGTTCGTAGTGCTTAATGCTGGATTTAATTATGATTCCAGTGCCTCCGTGGGCCTTTCCGCTGGGATGTTGGGTATGGTAGAAATTATAACCGTTTATTTTTAGGTAGTTTTTGTCGGTGAAGTGGGTTTCCGATACGAGCATTACGTCGATTTGCTGCTGTTTTAGGAAGAGTTCTAGCTCAAGTTTGTGTTGAGCTAGACCGTTGGCATTCCACAGAACTATGCGCCTTGGTTTTATTTTGCGTCGGTGCGTATTATTTTGTTCATGATGACTGTTAGTAGCGATATCATGTTACTTAATTGCTCTGATTGTTTTTCTATTAGTTTTTCAAGTCTAGAGATGTTGTCTGTGTTTGGGGAATTGGGGACACTATTTTGAGAATAGTCTCTGCGAGAATAGTCTCATAGGGGAAGTGCCGAAGGAGACTGGAGAAGGACTGACAGTGCTGAAAGAGATAATAGTGAAGAGAAGAGCAGCGGAAGAGGGGAAGGAACGACAGGCAGGGAGGACTTCAAGAAAGCAAAAGACAAAGAAGGAAAAGTTAGGCATAAGTTAAGACAATAGTGATGTAAGCTGGAAGTTGTCCAAAGCCGAAAGGCACGGACTAAAATAAATAAATAAAATAATAACGTTTATAATGTTTAGTTGGGGGGGGGGGGGGAGGTGTTGAGCTTTGGCTTGAGCACGGATCTAATTTCGTTATTTGAGATGTGTTTTCGATTATTTGATTTAATTTTGTTTGTTGTTGCATTACGTCAGAGAACTTCAGTTCTGGGACGTATTTACGGCTTATTTGAGTAATGCGTTTTATTTTTGTTTCTTTGTCTTTTTTTATTTTATCGGCTAGCTTTTTACGCAGCTCTACGAGTTTGGGGCAACCTTTGTATGACGCGGGGTGTCCGTAGTTTTTGCAGTTAACGCAGAATATCTTGTCTTTGCTTACTGCGTTTTCTTTTTTTATTTTGCAGTCGCCTGGACCATGGGACTCAGTGCATTTAACACAGCGGTAGTTTAGGTTACAGTTTTGTGCTGTGTGACCTAGTCGCTGGCATTTGTGGCATTGTATTATGTCATCATTTTTTCCCCCATTTTATTCTGAAGTAGTTAAAATAGTTAATTTTTAGCAGGTTATTTATATTGCTGTCGGGGGATAATTGTATTATGTAAATAAGGAGCAATATATTGTTCTCCCTTGATCTTTTTGTCGTAAATCGTGAGACTTTTGTAAATTGGACGTCGTCAATTTGTAAAGCTTGTAAGTCAGTGAGTATTTATCAGTTTCAGTGTAACTATTGTCTAAGCCTTTTAGCAAGTATGTGTGGTGTTTCTCTGTTTTGGGTGTGTACGTGTAAAAGGTTGTGTTGACTGAGAGGAGTGTTTGATTAGCTTTGTGGAAATCGGGTAGGTTTCGGAGGTAAAGTGCATGTTTACCTGAGTGTATCCTTTTAATATGGAATTGTTTGATGTTTGCTACTTTTTCCATGAGCGTTACCGTGTCCTTTGGGTCTTGTAGCGTTATGTTGATAGGCGGCGGTTTGTTTTCCCTTGAAGTGGATGGGACGTTCGTACGCTCCTCTGCGGTGTGTCTGGTGGGGTGTCCGTCAGGTGCCCGGCCCCCCCGTGGCGATGCTGGTGGCGCTGGGCCTCCTGGGTTGTACGATGAGGCCTGCCACCCCTGCGGTGTTGATTGTTTTGGTGGTATGGTGGGACTGTGTTTTCCCACTTTGCCTCGTAATATTTCGTTTTTCTTTTTTATTTGTTCTAGCGTTGAGCTCGATGTTGAGTAGTTTGATGGTCCCGGTTGTGGAAGAGGTTCTGGTTCAGATTGCAGTATACTGAATCTGTTTTTTGTTATGATCGCTGGAGGCGAGGTAGCTCTTATGGGCTTCATGTTTTTGATTTCTTTAGCCTTTTCTTCTTGGCCGGAGTGATAATCTACGGCTGTGTTTTCTAGGATGTTTACTAGTCTTTTCGTCCTGGCAACCAGGTTTGGTTGTGGGTTGAGTTTCCGCGTCTTTTGTGCGGAAAGTCTTAAACTATTGTTGATTTCTTTGGCTGTTTTTCGTGTGATTATTTTTCTTTTGATGGCTTTTTTTATTGGGTCCACGGTGGCTTCCGTTTCGTTGCTTTTGGCTTCATTATCGGTAACTTCTATTTTTTTATACAATTTTATTTTGTCTTATTTTATTTTATTTTTTTTTTCTTATTTGTATTTATAGAGATGATGTCAATGCAATATTTTTCACTTTTTGTCACTTTTTCCTTCTACATTAGAGAATGATTGACTACTTTGACGCGCATACTGAGAGGTCCATCCTGCTCGGAGGTCTACAGTCAACTGTGACTAAAGAAGATGTAGTTGTCCTAGAATTGAGTATCACTTCAGCAAAAGCAAGTAACAAAACCATTCATTTCAACCAACACTCAAACCGCGTTGAGTGCACTCGTTCTCGTAAAATACCTTTAACTGCGTAAAATACCTAGGAACTGCGTAAAATACCTATGAACTGCGTAAAATACCTATGAACTGCGTAAAATACCTAGGAGTAAACATAGACTACAAATTAAACTACAAGCAGCACACCGAAAATCAACTTGCCAAGGCCAATAAAGCATTCTGGAAAATAAAAAAACTATTCTACTCCAAACATCTCGACAGCAAAGTAAAAATACTTTGCTACCAAACACTAATCAGACAGATCATAACCTACGGTTGCCCAATCTGGTACAACATATCAGCCTCCCAGATGGAAAAAATCCGCATATTCGAAAGAAAATGCATCAGGGCTTGCTTGAGTACTTACAGATCCGAACACAGCGGATTCAAAAAGTACGTAAAAAACAAAACAATATACGACCTAGCCAACATTCACCGCATAGACTGTCACATCCTAAAGCTAATAAGAAACCACTTAGCGCAAGCGGCAAAAATAAAAGAAAACAGCCTAATCTTCAGTTGCCTATTTTCTAACAACGCATATTACAAAAACACTTTGACAACAGGCTACATCTCCCCAGAAGCTTTCCTATACCTAGACGAAAAGAACTACCTCCAGGACCAAAATAACATTCCAATTATATACCACATAAAAAGAAAAATAGGGATCAAAACCATACTCTACGAAGAAAACATGAATGGACAGACCGCAGACACCAGGTGGAGATACAACATGGCCCTCCCCCGGAGAGACACTAAAGACAAACACAGAAAAAACACAAAAAAATATTGGTGGATACCGAATCCACAATAAAAAATAAGAGAGAAAACCACTAAACCGACAGAACTCAGTCCTGACACCGTATAACACAGGTGTAATCTGTATATATTGTGAATTTTGTAAATAAATTTACAAAATTACTATTTAACATCCCCCACCCCCGCCCCCTCCCTCTCATCCCACCCCTCCACAAAATCAAAAAGTAGAATACCGAAGCGTCCTGTTTTGCGACCAAGTTTTCAGGACAGAAAAATAAATACAAATTCATATAAAAGCTCCGCTCCCCAGCGGCTTAAACCCAAAAAATGTAATAAACACAAAACATGTAAAGCGCCGACACATAATATAGTATGGCTACGTCGTACCATCGCGTATCGGTACCTTTGCCTATCACAGCATTATTAAAATTCATAGTTTATTGTGAATACCAAAATATATCCAAATTGTATCTTGGTTTAAATAAACAAAAAAAAAGCACTCGTTCTCGTCCGATCACGAAAGTTAAGCAACGCTGGGCACGGATAGTACTTAGATGGGTGACCGCTTGGGAACTCCGTGTGGTGCTGGCTTTTTTATTTTTCCAATCTTTTTTATTTTCCTTAACCATATATTTTCAATAATCTATAATTGAAGCGTCGAAAAAAATTAATGTTTTAGTATTACGCTATTACCATACATTATATCATTTTTATTTTTACACACATTTATATGTCGGAGATGAAAGAACACCGGAACCTTTGGAATTTTGAATAATCCCGCAACATTGTAATCTAGAGTCTACTATAGCTGTAATTAAACAATTGCAGTTATTCAATCCGATTTGTGATTGTTCGAGATTTGTGATAGTGAGCTTGAGCTCGAGGCGACAGTCAGTCGCCGAACGTAGCCGCGGTCACGGGATGAACGCTTTGTCTAACAAAGGTATGGAGTAATTCTATAGCTCTCCTTAAAAGAAATATTCGTGGCGGCACGCGACAGTAAACATTCCAACGGTTTCTGTCCCGTGGCTCGCCACACGCAGACCCTATTCTTCGAGTAAGATGATTGCCAGATGTCGATGCGTCTCCGCAGTACATGTTCAGCTAGCCTGAGGGCCCGTTATAAATCTTAGGATTTAGTTGACTAAAGTCCTTCAAACAAACAGTCTTTGTCCCAGCTACGAGAAGATAGGAGAGACCTATTTTTCAACGAACGGCGTCTCCCACTAGCAACTTTCCCCCGAGGGTGGCTAGCATCTTTTTCTAACCACCGATATGGAGATTAACCAATTAGCAGCAACGCCAATTTCCCTTACTTTCTGAACGAAGGCTTTCCTCGACGAATCCGATGATCTCGTGTCCTTAGACACACCCCATCATTGTTTTCCTCTGCAGCATCATCGCGACGGAGAGTCATTCTCTCGTGAGGTCGTATTAGCGAGTTACTTAGAGTCTGCACGCTCGGTGGATGTTTCACGTTTTAACAAAGAGTCCGACTTAGAATTTGCGAGCACGTTAATCTATCATCCCGTCGACCGCGGATTCGTTATGGAACCTAGGATCATTGTCACTAGTTTCTCGAGTATCTAATTATCGCGGTTACCTGTCCAGTTCTATGATAATCGTACTTGCACTAGTCAATGTCTTCTCTATTGCATAACGACACGTGTAGACCAAACGAAGATTCGTTTCACGCCCCTAACTCTAATTCTAATGTAAACCCGACATATATTTTTCTGAATATTCTTTTTTTTCTACATCAAAAGCTGTTGAGATTTATCTCGGAATAGAGAGTGAAAATGCGTGGATGAATGTATAATAGAAATATATTTAAGTATGTATAAGTACAAGTACAGTGTATGCTAATCCGGATCCGCACGTTGGCAGCGTTATTTTGCTATGGAGCATCGAAGCCATAGGTCTATGGGTATTTATATGTCGGAGATGAAAGAACACCGGAGCTTTTGGAATTTTGAATAATCCCGCAACATTGTAACCTAGAGTCTACTATAGCTGTAATTAAACAATTGTAGTTATTCAATCCGATTTGTAATTGTTCGAGATTTGTGATAGTGAGCTTGGGCTCGAGGCGACAGCCAGTCGCCGAACGTAGCCGCGGTCACGGGATGAACGCTTTGTCTAACAAAGGTATGGAGTAATTCTATAGCTCTCCTTAAAAGAAATATTCGTGGCGGCACGCGACAGTAAACATTCCAACGGTCTCTGTCCCGTAGCTCGCCACACGCAGACCCTATTCTTCGAGTAAGATGATTGCCAGATGTCGATGCGTCTCCGCAGTACATGTTCAGCTAGCCTGAGGGCCCGTTATAAATCTTAGGATTTAGTTGACTAAAGTCCTTCAAACAAACAGTCTTTGTCCCAGCTACGAGAAGATAGGAGAGACCTATTTTTCAACGAACGGCGTCTCCCACTAGCAACTTTCCCCCGAGGGTGGCTAGCATCTTTTTCTAACCACCGATATGGAGATTAACCAATTAGCAGCAACGCCAATTTCCCTTACTTTCTGAACGAAGGCTTTCCTCGACGAATCCGATGATCTCGTGTCCTTAGACACACCCCATCATTGTTTTCCTCTGCAGCATCATCGCGACGGAGAGTCATTCTCTCGTGAGGTCGTATTAGCGAGTTACTTAGAGTCTGTACGCTCGGTGGATGTTTCACGTTTTAACCAAGAGTCCGACTTAGAATTTGCGAGCACGTTAATCTACCATCCCGTCGACCGCGGATTCGTTATGGAACCTAGGATCATTGTCATTAGTTTCTTGAGTAACTAATTACCGCGGTTACTTGTCCAGTTCTATGATAATCGTACTTGCACTAGTCGATGTCTTCTCTATTGCTTAACGACACGTGTAGACCAAACGAAGATTCGTTTCACGCCCCTAACTCTAATTCTAATGTAAACCCGACATATATAATTACGAAAACTGGCTCGTCTATATATACCCTGCTGCACCATCTGTGCATGGCATATTCCTAAAAGAGGCTATGAGGCTGAGTGGTCCTTCAAATTGATTTAGAGCTAAACAATAGCATGGAGGACTAAGAAAACTAAACGCTGGAGAAGATGTAGTTTTCCTAGAAGTGAGTATTATTTCAACACCCTCCCTAAAACTCGAAATCTTTACAAACAATTACTTTTTAATACCATTCTTATTTTTCAGAACTAATTATTGTCGTAAATATTGAAATCTTGATTTCGGTAACGCCTTCGTAAATATATCCGCTTGTTACGTCCGGCGACTCTCTACACAAAGCAGACTCCATGCTGCGAGCAAGACGGCTGCCAGATATCTACACACCCTTATTGCGTACCGTCAATAATCTTAAGGACCCTCCATAAATCTTGGCATTTTCATAGTTAAGTTCGCTGTTGAGTGCCGAAGCGTGCAGACGTCTGTCTAGTGCTCTGTGAAGTTCGTAAAACAACACGTGTCGCCCATCCATCGAAAGTGAACACAACCAAGTGTTTCCTATCCTTTAGAGAAAAAAAAATCCTACGCTCCTAACCTCTACCCGAATACTAGCCTCATAGCCTCACGACTAGTTATTCAATTTGAATTAACTAGCTCGATGATGGCCCAGGAATCGCGACCAGGCTCTCCTGAGCAAATTCATAACTGCTGCGCGCTACCTCCTCCGTGGCAAAAGTGCAACAGATCCCCCCGTAGCAATGGCGTCAAAAATTCTAAGAAGCGAAAAATAGAAACACCAGAAACAAACACAAACGACACCCAGAACGAACAGTCAACAATCAAAGTAAACACTTACAACAGGTTCGCCGTATTGGAATCCTCAAACGACTCCATGGAAATCGCAGACCCACCATCAAACCAACACACCCAAAGAAATTCTCCTCCCCCGCCAATATTTGTTGATGATGTCATTGACATACAAACGATGATCAAGTCCATAGAGAAAGATATCTCCAAAGAAGACTACAACCTTAAAATCAACAACAACAAAGTAAAAATTCTGCCGACAAACCCTGATGCATACAGAAAACTCACCAAACTACTTAAGACCTTGAACGCCAACTTTCACACTTACCAGCTCAAACAAGAAAGACCTTTTCGAGTGGTTCTACGTAACATCCACCACTCAGCAGACATAGATGAACTCAAATTCGAACTTTCAAAACTTGGCCACGAAGTCACCAACGTGAGCAACATAAGACACAGAGTCTCGAAAGACCCGTTATCCTTATTTTTTATAGACTTAAAACAAAAACCTAACAATAAGGAAATATACAATATTAGTCGTCTAATGAACTCAATAGTAAAATTTGAACCACCGCTTGTTAAAAAAGAAATAGTGCAATGTAAAAGGTGCCAAAGGTACGGTCACACGCAAAAATACTGCAACCATACCTTCCGCTGCGTTAAGTGTGCAGGTACACACTCCACCGACCAGTGCAGTAAATCACCGGACACCCCAGCGAAGTGCATCCACTGCCAAGGTGACCACCCTGCCAATTACAAAGGCTGCTCAGCCTACAAAACCCTGTACACAAATAAGTACCCCAAACTCAGAGCAAAAGAAATTACCAATCAAATACCCAGTCCTCCTATATCCACTTCTACCTCAATCCCCTTAACCAAACAAATACCCGGTCCTCCCAAATTCGCCACTATTTCAACCTCCTATGCCCAGGCAGTACAAGGAATCCAAAACAATCCGAATAGCCACAGAGACTATCCTCAAAATAGTGTCCCCAATTCCCCAAACACAGACAACATCTCTAGACTTGAAAAACTAATAGAAAAACAATCAGAGCAATTAAGTAACATGATATCGCTACTAACAGTCATCATGAACAAAATAATACGCACCGACGCAAAATAAAACCAAGGCATAGTTCTGTGGAATGCCAACGGTCTAGCTCAACACAAACTTGAGCTAGAACTCTTCCTAAAACAGCAGCAAATCGACGTAATGCTCGTATCGGAAACCCACTTCACCGACAAAAACTACCTAAAAATAAACGGTTATAATTTCTACCATACCCAACATCCCAGCGGAAAGGCCCACGGAGGCACTGGAATCATAATTAAATCCAGCATTAAGCACTACGAACTTCCATCTTTCCAGAAAGACTACCTCCAAGCAACAAACGTAGCAATAGAAGACGGTCATGGTACAATCACCACTTCAGCAATATACTGCCCTCCCAGACACTCCATCGCCAAAACAGACTTTGACATCTTCCTCAATACCCTGGGCAATAGATTCATAGCTGGAGGAGACTATAACGCCAAACACACCCAATGGGGCAGCAGACTGGTTACAGTAAGAGGCAAAAATCTCTTAAACAGTATAATAACCAACAATCTCAACTACCTTACCACATACGAACCCACATACTGGCCCACTGACACTAACAAAATACCCGACCTTCTGGACTTCTACATAACCAAAAATATCTCGTCAAGATACGTCCGAATCAACTCCTTGGCTGATCTCTCCTCTGACCACTCCCCCGTGTTAGCAACAGTCAGTTCAACAATCATCGAGAATACACCCAATGGTCTTATTCATAACCAACTCACCAACTGGCAGCTCTTTAGAGAAATATTTAATCACTCAACGTCAGCCTTAACCTCACTAAAAACCAATGAAGATATTGAAGCAGCCACGGAAAACTTAAACATGAGCATAATAAACGCTATCCGCCTCTCCACACCTACTAAGACGTCTATCAGCAAACATGAATATCCCCACTACATACTAAAAAAAATAGCAGAAAAACGTAGACTAAGAAGAGTATGGCAGACCCATAGAACACCGGACGACAAACGCAAATTAAACAACGCAACTAGGAAGCTAACTAAAATCATCAAAAATTACAAAAATGACTGTTTCCAAAAATATCTCACCAACCTGTCCCCCACAGCCGACTCCAACTACTCACTATGGAAGGCCTCCAGGAAACTCACGCCCCCCCCCCCTCCCAAATAATCCCTCCTATCCGCCGTCCGCAAGGAGGATGGGCGCGTAGCCCTATAGAAAAAGCCAACCTGTTTGCCAAATACTTGACCAAAGTATTCAAACCCCATTCCTCCAAAGCTGCCGCGGACGTTACCGAATACCTGCACTCTCCCTTCCAAATGTCCCCCCCTATTGAACCTTTCACTTCAGCAGAGATAATAGAATCAATCAGTCGCCTAAATCCAAAGAAAGCAGCAGGGCACGACCTAATAGGCAACAAAGCAATCAAGGAGCTTCCCATTAAAGGGATTGCACTCATTGCATCGATTTTTAACGCTATTCTTCGCCTTGGACACTTTCCTAAGGCCTGGAAAATCTCACTGATTACCCTCATCCCTAAACCCGGAAAACCGATATATGAAGCCAGCTCCTACCGCCCAATCAGTCTTCTACCTACCCTGTCTAAACTATTCGAGAAGATGCTAGCGAACCGACTCCTTCCAATCCTAGAAGATCTGAAAACACTCCCAGATCACCAATTCGGCTTTCGGAAACAACATTCAACAGTAGAGCAAATCCACCGCATAACCCACATGATCAGCCAAACTCTTGAAAAGAAAAAATACTGCTCAGCGGTATTCCTAGACATCCAACAGGCATTCGACAAAGTATGGCACGATGGGTTGCTATATAAACTCAAACAGATCCTACCACACCCCTACTACTCCATCCTAAAGTCCTACCTAACCAATAGAAAATTCATGGTAAAATGCTTAGACGCCACTTCCACAACATTCCCAATAGAATCTGGCATACCCCAAGGTAGTGTCCTCGGACCCCTGCTGTTCTCCATCTACACTGCCGACCTACCTATATCCAATGAGATATCAATAGCAACATTTGCTGACGACACAGCGCTGTTAGCTTCCCACGCAGATCCGGCAATTGCCTCATCCACTCTCCAGCGAGGTCTCGACTCCATGGAAAAGTGGTTCCACAAATGGGGCTTCAAAATTAACGAGAAAAAATCCTCACATGTAACCTTCACGCTCCGAAAACAAACCTGCCCCCAGGTCACCATTAACAATACAATTATTCCTAGCAAGGACTCAGTCAGATACCTGGGCATGACCCTGGACAGAAGACTCACATGGAAAAACCACATCTCGGACAAAACGAAGCAACTAAAGGACAAACTGAAAAAATTCTATTGGCTCACGGGCCGACGCTCCAAACTAAGCCTACAGAATAAAATTACCCTCTACAAGACCGTAATAAAACCTGTCTGGACCTACGGAATTCAACTATGGGGAACAGCAAGTAACTCCAACATCGAAATACTTCAACGCTTCCAATCGAAGACGCTGAGATCCTTAGTCGATGCTCCATGGTATGTAACCAACGAAACAATTCATCGCGACCTCAAGATACCCACAGTCAAAGAGGAAATAGCAAAATATAGCGACAGATATAGCAAAAGAGTCAACAAACACCGAAACCCCCTAATCACTGGACTGCTTGATACGTCGGACCAGATCCGCAGGCTGAAGAGACACTACCCGCTAGACCTAAACGCTAGATTTAATTAACTACCTATTTTAAGTAATAACTAATCACTTACTATACCTACTTACAATCATACTAATCTGTAATAAGTAATAACTTATTATATATAATTTGCCATGTTACTGCGCCACGCCAGAAAAATTACTGAAAATTCTCAACGCGAGAATTGATTGTAATTTCAATAAACATAATAAAAAAAAAAAAAAAAATTTTCATAGTTAAGGTCCTTCAGACCAAACAAGTATCTTTTTACTTCAAGTGCTACCAAAGGTGTTGGTGTTTCTATGATTAGTATTCGATACGTATTGTATTGTTTGGTGTTGGATCTGATTCCGTAATATCTAGTTGCTGAATATTCTGCTTCGAAGCGGCGGAAACAGTTTGCTGTTAGGTGGTTTTTTGCACATTTGACACACGTCGGGACACTCGGTAATTTTTTGTGTGTCCGTATTGTTGACACCGTATGCATTGCGGTAAGTCCTTTTTATAACGAGGTGGCTCCATTGTTACTATGGTGTTTAGGATTTTTGTAATATCCAAGATTTCTTTGTTATTGGTTTTGTGTTCGAGTTCTACTAGAAACAGTGACAATGACTGTTTTGTATCGTATCGGGTTATATTATTTATTGTTCTTACTTGGTGCCCGATTTTTGTTAGTTCCTCGCATATATTTTTGGTGTTTGTTCTTGGGTGTAGGTCTCTAATTACTACTTTGTGGTTCTTTTCTGTTTTGAGCTGGTATGTATGATACCCAGCGTTTTTTTCCTTTAATACTTCCGTCACTTTTCGAAAGATTTTTGGAGTATTTGTTTGCACTTTGACTTGTTTCAGTTTTAATTCCTTTATACTGTAGTTTTCTGTTCCGACGGTGTTGTTTAATATTTCAATAAGAGTATCTGTTATTTGAGCATGAATGTAGATCGGAGGTGGTTTAACGATATGTGTTGTTATTTCTTCCTCTGAACTCGTATCTCCATCTTTTTTTCGGTGAGCTGAAAGAATTTCGGAGTGGGATGTCCTGTAGCCACTGGTGCGTTTCTGTATCGGAAATTTTTATAGCGCTTGTATCTAGGATTATTTTACGCCTTTCGTGAGCTGTTGCTACCTTTCAGTTTTCATCTTGATAGGATAGTTCGTTATTGTAGCTGTTTTCTTCCTGCTTTTGCGACGCTTCCTTTTCTTTTATAGGCGAGCTTTCCTGTTCTTTGTTAATTGGTTGTTTTCTGCTTAACGTATTTGTAGCTTCATTTGTGTAGTATATTTCACCCTTTTTTGTTTGATCAGCGGTATTTGTTGTTGCATTTTGGAACTTTTACCATGTGACAGTGTTCGTTAACGTTTTAACCTCCTAAATTCACTATTTATAGCACTAACACTGGAGCACAGTTACTCGCGTCTGTTTACCTCGACTGCTCGGGCAGAATTGTCATTACAATACAACTGTCTATATTCTTACAAACATCGAGGCCTTTCTTCTATTTTGTCCGGTAATTTTCATTTTTAACGTGATGAACATTTTCTTCTACATCATATTTTAAAATTTGTTAACAATCATTTTTTACAAATTGACGGTAAGTACCTGATTTTGGATCATGCGTTCTACATACATCGAACGTAACAATAAGGAACACAGAAAGCAACTGAGATACAACACAATATTGAAATTAGAAATTAATTACACCCTCGTAGCGATGCCTGTGTAGCGTAAAAATTAAGGTAAAAACAAGAAACTTGTCAATTTCCGAACAGGAGATCGAGTTCTTTTATTTTTACTCAATTTATACAGTATAATTTTCGGTTCGCGATGATACACTTTTGATATTTGGGCTAGTTGAGAATAATTTCAGACTGGCAGGATGATTTTGAAGGGAGCATTTATACCCCTTTATTCGTTGGAGTGGGAGAAATCTTTGCTTATACTTATCATATATTTCGGAGAACGGCTAGAGTTTTTTTTTTTTTTTTTTATTTATTTGTTTTAAATTTTACAATTTGTCCAGTAGGACATTTGGTAAAATGTTATAGCTGTTTAATAATATAACATGTGGGTGGCTACCCCCAGTGGGGTACCATCTTCGTGCTTGTTAGGGTATATCCTTTATGAGATCTACTGGATGTTTCCTTTTTAATCTCCTTTCGATGAATGTGATGATCGTTTCCGCTGCCAGCCGGTTCGGGTGCGTTGCTAATCTTTCTCTGTACCTTCTTGCGTATCTGCTAATCTCTTCCTTGACCGTTGGTATTCCAAGGTCTTTCCGTATGTCCTCGTTTCTAACGTACCATGGGGCGTTTACTATTGTTCTGAGTATTTTAGATTGCATTGCCTCTAGTTTGGTTATATGGCTCATTGCTGCTGTTCCCCATAGTGGTATTCCGTACGTCCAGATTGGTTTTATGATGGTTTTGTAGATTTTTAATTTGTTTTCTATGCTTAGTTTGGATTTTCGACTTGTTAACCAGTACATCTGTCTCCTTGCTATCTGTATTTTGCTTATTATTGATTTGATATGCTGTTTCCATGTGAATCGTGTATCAAAGTGTAGTCCTAGGTATTTGACTTGCCTTGTTTGTATTATGTGCGTGCCGTTGAGTGTAATGTTTGGTGGTAACTGTTTTCGCAGTGTGAATGTAATGTGGTTGCATTTATCAGGGTTTGCTTTGATTTGTTTAACTTGAAGCCACTTTTCTATTTTTGCAATATGCTCTTGTAGCAATGCGACTGCTGTTGCTGGGTTAGTGTGCCTGACTAGTACAACAGTGTCATCCGCAAATGTCAGTATTTTGCTGTTGGTGGTTGTTGGTATGTTGGCCGTGTATAGTGTGTAGAGAATTGGTCCCAAGACGCTTCCTTGCGGAACCCCTGCCTTGATGTCTTTAACTTCGGAGTATGTGTCCTTCATTTTTACTGTAAAGGTTCTGTTGCTTAAGTATGATTTAGTTAGATGGTATACCTGCTCCGGGAATTGTTTTTTGATTGATTGAAGTAGACTATCGTGGTTTATTTTGTCGAATGCTTTCTCGATGTCCATAAAGAGGGCTGTGCAGTATTGTTTGTTTTCTATTGCTAGTATTATTTCGTTTGTGAGTCTGTGCATTTGCTCTATCGTGGAGTGTTTGTTCCTGAATCCAAATTGGTGATCTGGTATTAGTTTTTCATTCTCTATTATTGGTTTTAGGCGGGCGTAAATTATTTTTTCCAGTATTTTGGAGAATACTGGAAGTAGTGATATTGGTCTGTACGATACTGTTTGGTGTGGGTCTTTGCCTGGTTTAGGTAACATTATGATCTGTGCTAGTTTCCATAGTTTAGGATAGTATTGGATTCTTAATATTGCATTAAAGATTATTGTAATTAGTCGTATCGCTTTTGGAGGAAGGTTTTTCAGGATTTTACCATTGATTAGGTCGATTCCTGGTGCCTTGTTATTTTTTGTTTTCTCGATTATGTTTCTAATTTCATGTGCTGTTGTTTTAGGTATGTTGTAATGATTGTCAGTTGCGATACTAGTGGTTACCTCTTCCTCGTCCAAATGGCAGTTGTGATTGCTATTATTGATATTATGTGGTATAAATATGTTGCTTAGGTGGTTGGAAAATTCTTCAGCTTGTTCTTCGTTGCTTCTTGCCCATGTATTATCTGCTTTTCTGATTGCTGGGACTAGTTTTATTGGCTTCTTTATTTTTTTTGTGACTTTCCAAAGTGAGTAGTTGGAGTTCTCGTGTGCAGATAGTGACTCTATGAATTTTGTGAACTCGTTGTTATTGTGCTCTTTTATTTTGTTTTTTATTTCCTTTGCAAGTTTGTTTAGGTGTTTTTTGTTTTCTTTTGTTCTGTGTGTTTGCCATTTTGCTTTCGCTTTTCTTTTTTCTCTGATTTTGTCGAGGATGTCTAGTGGAATTGTTTTTGTTTGTCTGTTGGTTGTTACAGGTATAGTGGTTGCCCTTGCTGCTTCTTGAATAATTTCTGTCAATGTTGTTACTGCTTGATCGATGTGTTCCGGTGTTTTCAGTGGGATGTTGCAGCTGATATTGCTTTCTATTATTTCTTTAAATGTTTCCCAGTTGGTGGTTTTATTGCATGCGTCTCTGAGTTGCTGTAAAGTAATGGCTTGATACTGAATGTTATTATTATGGGCGTATGGTCGGAGGTAAGCTCTAGACTAGGTGCTATGTTTAGTCTATTTGCGTTTAGCCCCTTTGTCACTGCAAAATCTAGTAGGTCGGGTATTTTGCTCAGGTCTGTCGGCCAGTATGTCGGTCTTCCTGTGGATAGTATATTGAAACGGCTAGAGTGACTGAATGCCACCCAGGCAGCTGAGAACGGACGTTGACCGGACCGTCACACGTGATAAGGCGCTTGGAAGTTTGGTTTATTATATGGCAGCTCGAATTTCACCCGTGACATTCCCCCCTTCTTAGATTGAACTTGGTCCCTCAAGTTTTTTTCAGAAGACTTTTGTGGAATCGGACCTGACGTGGCTTGAAGATTACAGCTGATTCTTCCTCTTCCTCTAGGTGATATGCGTTGGTTGGAATATAGATGTTGGGTGTCGAGGCCAGGGTGCTTGGTACTGGTGGGGCTGTCGCATTGTGGCTATTGATTACGGTTTCATTTCGGCAGGAAAGTAGATGGATACATAATTTGTTCGGTATACATTTCCTGATGCATTTGAATACCCCTATTTTGTTTAATCCATATATACCTAGAATGCCTAATGCTATGTAGCCTAATATCTGGAGCGTGGTTAGGCCCCAATACTGTATACTTTGGATTCTATGTTCGAAATTAAGAGTTTCTATTTCGTCGCCTATTTTATCGATCGTGGTTTTATAGCCTTGTAAATTATCTATTATCTTTGGTGCTCGTTCGAGTTTATCTAACAGATGAGTGAAACTATCATTTGTTTTGAGCGCTAGGGTTTTTGTTTTGATTTCGTATTTGACTTCGTTTTTGGTTTCGCCTATACGCATGTGTTCATCTTTGTACAATATATCGCAAGAAGTGTTGGCTCTTATGATGGAAGGCTTGTCAAGTTTTTGCAAGGTATGTTTCGTTTTGCAAATTGTGTCTATTTCTATCGGATTTGCCGGTATCGCAATGTAGCAGTTGCTAGTTTTGAGCGGTATAAAGCTAATGTCTTCAATCTTAAGTACGGTTATTTGGCAATGTTCAACGTGAGGTTTGAAGTTTATTATTTCGCTGCGACAGTCGGTTTTCGAGTTTCTGTCATGGATTGGTAGTGTTTGTTTGCATATAGTGGTTCCGGCTCGAATCTTACAAAGTTTGTCGAAGTACTCGATATCAGCGTTTATAAATGAAAGACCTGATGTTAAATATATCTGATGTTCGACTACTGGAGCCAAAAATACTCCATTTCTGTTACTCGGGATAGGATATACCTGTAGTATGTTCCATTCTGTGTTAGAGACTAAGGGTACTATGATTTTGAAAAATATTTTGTCATTTATTGTGAAGATTTTAAGATCACTGATGTCGAGTATGAATTGAAAATGTTCGGTTTTGGCAGAGATCGCGGTGTTGTACATCTGGCTACCTATTGCCTTGGCGTAATTTTCTATAAATTCATCGGGGTCGAGTATTTGCGGACTAATTATTCCTTGTTTGCCTAATATCATGACATTAAGTATTTCATCTAATTGAAAGTGTAAAGTTTGCATCGCGGTGTCGAGTTTCATGATCATCTTAAGCATAAATCTATCGATATTTGCCTGCCGTTGCTGTTTTAATATATCGCTATATGATTTCTCTAAGTGGTTTAGGTTTTCTGAGTTTACAATTTTTTTAATAAGTGCTGTTTGATTAGCTATTATGGTCTTGATTTTATTATTGTCATCCGAACAGGCTTTTCGATACGGAGCCTATGATGTTGAGTAAACCTCGTGTGCTTCGGGTATGTGTTAACGCTTTCAGGTGTTTTGCGAGTTGTTTTAGGTTATCGATACGATTTTGTAATCCGTCTAACTCTTCGGCGTATTCTTTGCTGATTGTACGCGAGTCTATTGTTAATTTATATGATTCTATTGCGCTTATCTGCTCGTATATGTCGCTAGTGTCTAATCCTACTACAATATTGGCAGTGTCGCTGTACAAATATCCTTTTCCTATGTTTTCTACAAATACAGAGTTCCCTTCTAATGGTGTAATATTTATTTGCGCGGATACTATTCCGGCAAAGAGGAGCGTCGACCTGGAAAGTAAGGTTTTAAACGATTACCGTGTATCTTTTTGTCTTGAATCAGATAGTATGGAGTACATACTTTATCAATCGTGTATGGTCCTAACCATTCCACATCAAGTTTATGCCTTTTATGATCGTTATGTATTAAAACGGAGTCTCCTTCTTTGAAAACTGATTGAGGTTTTATAATTTTACGTCTTTGATCGCGCTGATATCGCTGTTTACTTTTGATCAATGTTTCGCCAGCGTGTCGGAGTCTAGAGTCCCATTCTTTTTTTCGGAACGTGACTTCATCTGCGTTGGGAATTCTTGGATATTGTGGAGGGAAGATTGGCTTGGTGTCCGAATGTGAGTTCGAATGGCGTGTAACCAGTGGAGTCGTGTATCATTGTGTTATATGCAAGGCATACAAAGTTAAGTTGATCGTCCCATTCTTCATCCGAATTTCGCTGTATCGATTTTAACATGTCTGTTACTACTGCGTGTGTTCGTTCTAAAGATCCGTTACTTTGTGGGTGGAAGGATGTCGTTTTGATATGTTTGATTTTGAACGCGTCTTCGTACTGTTGCATCAAACTAGATATGAAATTCTGTCCGCGGTCAGTTAATATCTTTTTTGGAGCGGAAAAGATGTAAATGTAATGATTTAAGAGTGCGTTCCAAATTGTTTCCGTTTGCTGAGTTTTTAGTGGCACGAGTATTAAGTATTTTGTCAGTTCGTCATGTATGGATAGAATGTACTGATTGCCTTTCTTCGTCTTTTTCAGTGGGCCTAATAAGTCCATAGCAATTTTATCGTTTGGTTCGAGGGGTGTGTCGGTGATACAAGGTTCTTCGCGCGGTCTGATACGTGTAGTTTTAGATGTTTGGCAAGCGTCGCATGATTCTATATGTTGTTGTATGCGTTTCATCAAATCTGGTACTCTGTGCTGTTCACGAATGCGGTCGTATGTCTTTTGTATCCTTTGGGTGTCCTACTAGATCGTGATTTTCTTTTAATAATTCGTCTATTTCTTCGTCGCTATATGTTTGGATTGGTTCCCATGCAAAATTTAATTCTTTTACGGTGTCGTTCAGGAATAATATAATTTGTTTGATCGCGTTCTTCTCGGTCTCTGTGAAACTGTTGTCGCCTATACCTATCTTATCGTTTGTATGAATAATTTCGTTTAATTTAGTCAACCATTCGATTCTGTCGTAATTTCCTAGCTCTGTTTTGGGTAATTGATAGAAAGATTTACGGTTCGGAGTCATTTTGAGAACTTTGGGTAACGCGTCGGTAGATTTTTCCCAATCGTGATACTTTTTATCGAGTTCTATGTTCAAATTTTCGCGTCGTCTGGTCAGAACATGTATTCTAGATAGTGCGTTGGCTGCAGTATTATCTTTTCCTTTCGTATATTCTATGTCGTATTCATATTCTTCTAATTTTAATCGCCATCTCATCAAGCGTGATGAGGGGTCTTTGCAGTTTTGTAGCCATTTTAGCGCTTGGTGATCGGTTCGGATGAGGAATTTCCGCCCTAACAGATATTGTCGGAGGCGTTTTACGGCCCATACTATTGCTAAAAGTTCTTTTTCTGTAGTAGAGTAATTTCGTTCCGGTGGGTTTAGAGTTCGCGAGATATAACAACATGGATGTCCGTCCTGTGATAAGATCGCACCTATACCTTCGTTACTGGTGTCAGTCGTTAATGTGAATTGTTTTGTAAAGTCTGGGAATTTTAGTACGGGTGATGAACAGAGTTTGTCTTTTAATGTCTGGAATGCTTCCCGGGTCTTATCTGTCCAATGAAATGGTGTCTCCTTTTTTGTAAGTTCGGTCAATGGTTTCGCGATTTTGAAAAAGTTTCTGATGAACTTGCGGTAATAACCTGCTAGTCCTAAGAAAGATTTGATGTCTGTGGGATTACGTGGCTGTTTGAAATTGCTAACGGCTTCTAATTTTTTGGGATTTGGCTTTACACCTTCGGCGGTTACTATATGTCCGAGATATTCTAATTCTGGTTTGAGAAATTCGCATTTGTCCGGCTGTATTTTGAGTCCGAGTTCGCGTAAGCGTTGCATTACTATCGCGAGGTTGCTATTGTGCTCTTCAATCGACTGTCCGAATATTATAATGTCGTCTAAATATACGAAGCAATGTTTATTTATGGGTCCTCTTAGCGCGGTATCCATCATGCGTTGAAATGTTGCAGGTGCGTTCTTTAAACCGAATGGCATTCTATTGTAATGGTAGTGTCCTTGTGGTGTGGAGAATGCTGTGTATTTCTTAGAGCCTGTGTCCATTGGGATTTGGTGAAATCCGGAGGATAAATCGAGGGCTGAGAAGAATTTTGCGTTGCCTAATTGGGATAGTATGTCGTCTATGTCGGGTAATGGATATGCGTCTTGGTCAGTTAGTTCGTTTATTTTTCTGAAGTCTATTACAATTCGCCATTTCTGTTTCCCTGAGGCGTCTGCCTTTTTTGGTACTACCCAGGCTGGTGAATTGTAAGGAGAATCAGATGGTTCTATGATGTTCTTTTGTAGCATTTCGTCCATTTGTCGTTTGATTTCTTCTTTGTGGCATTCAGGCGGTCGGTAAGATTTTGTGTTAATGATTTTATTTTCTTTTAACGTTATTGTATGTTTAGCAAGGTTAGTGCATGGTAACAAGTCGGTTTCTAGATTGAATACGTCGAGGTAAAACAGCAATATCTTTTCGATTGGTTCACGGAGAGTTTTTTCTATATGCGAAAGTCTGACTAAATCTTTAAATGTGGAGACTTGATCGTACGTGTTTGAATTTTCGATAAAATTGGTTATTTTGGCTGGGCACTCACCACCATTGATAAAGCATATCGTTGTCGGTTTTCCTTCCAGGTAGACTGTTTTTGACACTGCTTGTTTTGGAGGTACGTCGTTTTCCTGTTGCAATAAAAGAATATTATTGTCAAGTTTTAATTGTTGATTTGAGAGATCAAATTTGAATTTAGATAGAGCTGGAAAACCGAGTATGCCGTCTTCTATAATTGGAAAGCTGTCTTCTACTATGAAGAATTCTAGAGTTTTGCCAAATAGTTTTACCAAAGCGTGTTCGTTAGTTTTAAATTTAGAGTGTCCCATAGAGAATTTTTGTTCTTTTGTTATTCTTGGTCGTAATACACATCTTCGTTTGAGTATGTTAATTCCTGCTCCGCTGTCAACGAGGAATTTATGTCGTCGTCCGTCGTACCGTAAAAGTACTGTGGGGAGTTTTCCTGTTGTTGCGTTAATTCGTAAGTCTGGTCTATTAGTTCTTCTGTTTCTTCCTTGTGTGTCTCGAGATTGTGGACTGCTGGTGGTCTCGGAAATTGACTGGGTGTTTGAAAATTTCTGCATTGACTAGAGACATGTTCGATCTGATTGCATTTGAAGCATTTTAATTGAGTCCTTTGGGCAGGTGGTATTTGTTCAGATTGCCGGAGGTTTCTTGGCATTGGATTAGGTGTTGGAGTTGGTTTTCTAATGATTGGGTTGGGATTATTAGTCGTTAGTCGTCGCTGTTCGGGGAGTCGTAATCGTTCCATTGATTTTGGTCGTCGATTTCGATCTTCCCTGAAGAATCGCTCAATGTCGGTGGCTTTTTTTCGGCTTCAAGGATATTGTATGGTGGATTGGCGAGTAGTAATTGTCCTATTTCGGTCTTCAGGCCTCGAATAAAATCGATTACGGAGTTTCTTAAAATCCTGTCGTTCATAGCTCGTCTAGTAATTTCGTCACAGTATTCGTTCGTTATACTGTATTGTAGCTTATTGAGTGCTCTGCGGAACCTGATGATATAACTTTGTACACTTTCGTCGTGACGCTGTCTCGTTTCGCGTAGCTGGTCTTGTTGTTCTCTAAGGGAATCTTGGGTGGCTACGTTTCGTCGTAGGGCATCGTACAGGTGTCCGTATTCGTTGATTGGTATATTGCGAATGGCCATTGCGGCTTTACCCGTGATTTTCCCGATTTTGATCATTTTTAGTAATAACGTGGGTTCGCTACACATGGCTCGCATTTCGCGCACTTCGCGTATGAATTCTTCTACTCCGATATCGTCTTCGCCGTTTAATTGTGGAATGCATGCTATCGCGTCTTTGGCCCGTAAGCTCGGAGAGGCGAATTGCGGTAGACGGTCTTCGTAAGAGGGATGGTTGTCTGCTTCTGTTCGAATCGGAACGCATGGTGGGGAAGTTCTATCTCTCGCGGCAACAGATTCGTCCATGGTAATAAGAGAGCCTAGTTCTGTAGTAGCGTCGTGTCCTATTTTTAGTTTGGAGATATTTTTGCCTAATAGTTCTATTTCCGCTGTACGCTTCTTATTCTCGCTGTCGGCTGTCCGTTGTGTCTCTTCTATACGTCGCGTAAGAAGTTCGATTTGTTTTTGTATCGCGTCGAGTATGGTACGAATCGAATTATCCATAGCTCCGTTTATAGAAACGGTTTCAATAGTTTCGATTTTGTCCTTTCGTGATGTGGACATGATTCTAATCGATCTTATTGAGTTTGAACTATCGTTGCTATTCGAAACGCTTGAGAAACTTGGTTTTTTCACACGGTAACGTAAGAATGAATCCAGATTTTCAGCTTACCGTGGTAGTTATGACTGTTGAGGAGTCTCTGGGATGTTTCCTCTCTGGTTGGTTCGAATCCTATTCGTAGGCTTGCTCTGCGCTGACCGTAGTCCTCTCGTCTAGTTTCACAGTAGTGGAACGTTGAAAGTTGCTGCAGGGCTTTGTAGTAGCAAAGATTCGCGGTGGTCCGCTGATCCTTCAATCTTCAATGATGCGCGTACGCCGAAATCGAGATTTCGTTTACACTGAAGCGAATGGATCCTGGCAGGATCGCCAAAAATGTAGCGTAAAAATTAAGGTAAAAACAAGAAACTTGTCAATTTCCGAACAGGAGATCGAGTTCTTTTATTTTTACTCAATTTATACAGTATAATTTTCGGTTCGCGATGATACACTTTTGATACTTGGGCTAGTTGAGAATAATTTCAGACTGGCAGGATGATTTTGAAGGGAGCATTTATACCCCTTTATTCGTTGGAGTGGGAGAAATCTTTGCTTATACTTATCATATATTTCGGAGAACGGCTAGAGTGACTGAATGCCACCCAGGCAGCTGAGAACGGACGTTGACCGGACCGTCACACGTGATAAGGCGCTCGGAAGTTTGGTTTATTATATGGCAGCTCGACTTTCACCCGTGACACCTGCATCCGCTTGGACTAATGGACGCGTGTTTAAACTCAGAATGTTATGTCCGAACGAAGTCCATCTCCAACGCAGCTAATCGAACTATGCGTCTAATCGAACTTTTCGGGGTTATTTTCATGTTCGGTATCATTTCGAGCAAAAGAACCTCAACAATCCAACTAAAACAACGTTTTGTCGATGAAATGAAAGATGTAGAAGCTTCATTTTTTCAATCTAAGAGATCTTAACAAAAGAACGATAACAGTTTGTACTTTAATGTCTCGATAAAAGAAACTTTATATTTTAACGTTTCAATAGTTTAATGATGCAATAGTATAATATTTTAATAAGAAGGGAGAAATGGTACGTTCGTGTACGATTTTATACTTTTAATCGGCAAAAATGAAGTTGGAAGAATAGAAAAGCTAATGAAAAACTTTTGGATAATTTCTCATCGAAGCATCTGCAAGTCGATCTTAATTCGATCTGAGGCGTCGATGTTGTCCGTGATAATTGTAGCTGCTGGCTGTAGATGTCGCTGCTGGGGTACTGCTATTTTTCTTCTAATTTAAATGCGTGGAAGAAACATCGAACTACGGGCGTCGGGATTCGAATCCGGGTTCCCGAACGTTCGTAACCTAAGGCGCTAACCACTGCGCTACCGTTGTCCGGTATTAGTTGGTGTCGAGTGGTGGTATTTGTTGTCGAGTGCCGCCACAGATCTATCGAACGATGGCCTGCGGTCGGTTCGATCGTAACGTCGATTAACATGTATCAACGGTTAGACCCGCTAGTGACATCAAAATACAATTTCTTTTGTCAAGGGGAAACATTGAATTATAGGCTCGCCCTATCAACTCAAAATCAACTTCAATTGACGACTAATTAGACAGTTTGGAAAGTTTCACATCCATCACGATCACGACAAACATTACGCACGACAAATAATTCGTTTCTAAGTTTCTCTTTATACAGAACCAGACCCGCGACCCATGGGTCCGCGGTAGAAAACGGTAACAAGGAAGACTCGCCGCAGGAAATTCCCGACTCCTAAACCCGCGAGCAAGGAAGTTGGAGCGGAGGAAGCGGCGATTGAACCCATGAACTTAGCCGATTAAGAAGATGCGCATCCTCCAGACCAATCTGAGATGGTCGAGATGGGCATAAGACCTGCTCTTCCAAACCATCCTGGAGAGCACGGTCGCCAATATACAATATAACGTTAAGCGCTATAACGTAATACTATATAACGTCATGCGATATAACGTAATACAATACAAAATCATACGTTATAACGTAATAGTATGTAGAGGAATGGTCTTTATTGATTCGCGAATAAATCTAACAAGTTATTCGTGTTCACAGTTTGTTATTTTATTGGTATGAGGAATCACAACGCACAAGTCACAGTACAATGTATTTCCGAAAATAAATACGCGGTGTTACTCTAAGAAATTTCGTAGACACACTAATGCATGCGATAGCTTTGATTGCGATCGATGAACTCTCTCGCTCGTCACTACGTTTGTTTATTTATACTGGTCGGGGGACAGTCGGAAAATTCGAACTCGACTGCGTTTGACGGTTGAAAGTAGCGGCGGCATTGTTTTGCTCGGAGTTCATTACTCCTTACAATACCTATGACCTAACGGTCATGATACTCCGAAACAAAACAACAACAGGATTTGAATTGTCCTGCTCGCGTGCCGCTACAAGTATTTAACGTTATACGTTATACAGTAATACTATATACCGTTATACCTTATAACGTAACACTATATATATGTCGGGAACGAAAGAACACCGGAACCTTTGGAATTTTGAATAATCCCGCAACATTGTAATCTAGAGTGTACTATAGCTGTAATTAAACAATTGTAGTTATGCAATCCGATTGTAATTGTTTGATAGTTGTGATAATGAGCTTGGGCTCGAGGCGACAGTCAGTCACCGAACGTAGCCGCGGTCACGGGATGAACGCTTTGTCTAACAAAGGTATGGAGTAATTCTATAGCTCTCCTTAAAAGAAATATTTGTGGCGGCACGCGACAGTAAACATTCCAACGGTTTCTGTCCCGTAGCTCGCCACACGCAGACCCTATTCTTCGAGTAAGATGATTGCCAGATGTCGATGCGTCTCCGCAGTACATGTTCAGCTAGCCTGAGGGCCCGTTATAAATCTTAGGATTTAGTTGACTAAAGTCCTTCAAACAAACAGTCTTTGTCCTAGCTACGGGAAGATAGGAGAGACCTATTTTTCAACGAACGGCGTCTCCCACTAGCAACTTTCCCCAGAGGGTGGATAGCATCTTTTTCTAACCACCGATATGGAGATTGACCAATTAGCAGCAACGCCAATTTCCCTTACTTTCTGAACGGAGGCTTTCCTCGACGAATCCGATGATCTCGTGTCCTTAGACACACCCCATTATAGTTTTCCTCTGTGGCATCATCGGAACGGGAAAGGCATTCTTTCTTGCAATCTCATCGATGGAAAGAGTAACCCCTTGCTACCAGTGAATGTTACGCGTCCGACTTAGAATTTGCGAGCACGTTAATCTATCATCCCGTCGACCGCGGATTCGTTATGGAACCTAGGATCATTGTCATTAGTTTCTCGAGTATCTAATTACCGCGGTTACTTGACCAATCCTATGATAATCGTATTTGCACTAGTCAATGTCTTCTCTATTGCATATCGACACGTGTAATCCAAACGAAGATTCGTTTCACGCCCCTAACTCTAATTCTAATGTAAACCCGACATATATAAGGTTCTATATTAAGATAATTCAGGGATCGATTCTGAAAATCTGAAAATCGAGTTTATTGTGAAAAAACTTAAATGAAATACAGAAGTAAACAACAATTAATAATTAACAACAATTAATAACAGTAATAATTAAATAAACAACAACCAATTAATAACAGTAAACAATAAATAGCAAGTTTTGTGCAATGTCTACCTGAAAATCGAGAATCGATTTTCAGCGTCCTGAGTTACCGATCTTTCTCCGTCAGTCTTTAATGTTTTAAATAATTACTCTTTCTTCTGTGATCTTGTCTATCTCCGGTGTTGATCTCTGCCCGTACGTTTGGGAAATGCGTGTCTCTCAAAATGGCTCTCCGTAAAACAAAGAAAGCCGCTCTGTCCGTGAAACAAAAGAAGTCGTGCGTCGAGAGACGGTCGTACAAACGTATTCGTATTTGAACTCTTAGAGAGTTTACATATATATCGTCATACGTTATAACGTAATACTATATAACGTTATACGTTATGCCATTATTCTATATATCGTTATACGTTATAACGCAGTACTATACAACGTTATACGTTATAACGTAATACTATATAACGTCATATGTTATAACGTAATACTATATAACGTCATATGTTATAACGCAGTATTATACAACGTTATACGTTATAACGTAGTACTATACAACGTTATACGTTATAACGTAGTACTATACAACGTTATACGTTATACTGTAATACTTTTTTTTTTTTTTACGTGGAGAAATCCTCATTGACACTCGCTGTTGCAGGCAACAGCAGAGTAGTGTCGGACTCTTACCGACTAAAACTCCACGGTGGTCTTCCTGACGTTTTGTAGAGGTGCACCCGGGGTCTCTTGAGAAGTTCTACCGGGGTGCCCGCTGTCGTTTATCTCCGCGTTGGTATTGAAGGGAGGCGTCCTTGTCTGAGTTGAGCCGCAAGGGAGGGGACCACACTCCCTAACGCCACATTCCTTGATCTAACGCTTCTAGGTTGGCGGTGGCGCCGCGCTCCTGCGACGTATAGAGTCCCTCTGTTGCAACGTTCTCGATAGATCGCACGTTCTTTCTCGGTTTCTTTCCGCCCGCTCCTTCACCAGCATCACTTGTTCGCAGTAGGAGCGGACGGCGATGAACTCCTGGCGCCCCCTGAGCATGGCCTTAAGGACCGTTTCGGGTGCTAATCTCTCGCCGATGTCGAGCCGTAGGAGGCGCCGCGGTTCTGCACACGCTGAACAAAATTCCAGCGTGTGTTGCGCCGTGTCCTCCTCTTCCTCGCAGTGGTGACAGATGAAGGTCACCTCCCGTCGAATTCTTAGCAGGTACTCCCCGTAAACTCCGTGGCCAGTGAGCACCTGCGTCGTCCTAAAGGTCACCGGGACCCCGCCTCGATCTCTCCAGTCTTCCCAGTTGGGAAGCACGGCACGAACAGCCCGGTGTGGCCGCACAGCGTCTTCCTCGGCCAGCTGAGAGCGCCATCGCTCCCAAATCTCCAGCTTCGCCTCCTCCCGGACGTTTAGAGCAGACTGGCTGGTGGACGGCGGCGTCGTACGCCCGTCCGAGCCCAGGGCCCTCAGGTGTTCGTACACCCATCGAAGCACGAGGGCCTGCAGCTCGAACGGGGGCGGGGGGCGCCGCCAGCACGGTCGCCGACGCTTAGGATATGGTCCTATATCCCCTCACTATGCGGATGTCAGTCGTCCTCTGTAAACTCCTCAGCAAGATTAGGCTGCGGCGAATCGTCATCAGGTCTTCGGCCCATACGGGAGCCCCGTAAAGGACTCGGGACCAGACCACTCCCTCGTAGAGTCAGCGAACTCTCAATCCTGCTCCGCCGATGTTCGGTAGTAGGCCGCATAAGGCGTTGGCTGCGGCTGTCACCCTCGGGACCAGGAGCTCGAAGTGCAGTCCGAACGTCTATTGGCTGTCGATGGTGAGGTACTTCATCTGACGTCTCACCGGGACCTCTTCTCCGTTGGTGGTCACAGACAGTTCAGGAGGAGGGGTTCCTCTGCAGCGGTGGTCGAAGAACCAAAGGGCCTCGGATTTGGCCGGCGACACTCTCAGGCAGAGCCTTTGAATAGCGCGTACCGCGCATGCCACGGCGTCCTCCGTGAGATTCACGGTCTCGTTCCACCACCGTTTCCCGGCCAGAACCAGGATGTCGTCGGCGTAGCATACCATGCCTGTGCCCGGCGGCATAGGACATCGGAGGACGGAGTCGTAGGCCGTGATCCATAGTATGGGTCCAAGCACCGAACCCTGCGGAACGCCGCGCTCGACCCGTCTTCTCTCTTGCCCGTTCTTCCCGGTGTAGGTCCACCTGTCGCTCAGGTACGCCCGGATGACCCCGTCGAGATACGCCGGTACCTCGAAGTATCACAGGGCCTCCATTATCCTGGCCCAGGGAATGGAGTTGAAAGCGTTCGTGACGTCCAGAGAGACCGCCAGCGCCACCCCTTCTCGGGAGACCGTGTCTTCGACCATAGACCTCACCCTTCTCACCGCGTCCACCGTCGAGCGGCCTCGGCGAAATCCGTACTGGCTGTCGTGCCATCCGGGCGTCCTCTCCGTCATATGGGCCTCCAGACGGGCGGCGATTATCCTCTCGAACAACTTGCCCACCTCGTCGAGCATGCATATCGGCCTGTACGCAGACGGCGAGTCCAGCGGACGACCCTCTTTCCGCAACAGGATCAATCTCGCCGTCCGCCATGTCCGGGGGTAGACGCCCTCCTTTAGGCATCTGGTGAACAGATGTCGCAGGCGGGGAGCCATGGTGTCGACCAACTCCACCCAAACTCGGCCTGGTATTCCATCCGGACCCAGTGCCACGTCGCGGGATGCCATCCTCTTTGTAGCTTCGAAAAGCTCCTCTTTGGCAACTCGCAGCTCTTCGCTCCACCCCGTCGTCGTCGTCGTCGTCACCGCCTCGTCGTCGTCGTCGGAGGAGGGCGATGGCACTGATTGCCTCGCGTCCCTGTCTTCCGGTGGGAACAGAGTCCCGATGACGTTGGCCAGCAACACCGGATCCATGTTCGTGGTCAGCGGGGGAGGGGGGGCGAAGGTCGCAACTTCTTCGTCACCACTGTGTAAGACCGCCCCCACGGATCAGTTTCGACCGCTTCGATCAGCTTCGTCCAGGATCGAGCTTTCGCGATCTTGATCTCCCGCTGGAGAGTGCGTCTCAACTCTCTATAGGCCTCGTAGCAGCGTGAAGTCTCTTCTTCGTCGCGTGTCCGCCTACGACGACGGGCCCTTAAGAATCTTCTGCGGGCCCGAACGCAGCTTGCTCGCATCTCCGCGATCTCAGGAGTCCACCAATATACTCCGCGGTCGCGTCTACCACCCGGAACGGAGCGCGGTATCGAGGCATCACACGCCGCGCTTCATGTATCTTCGGAAGTCTTCCGCCTCCTCGTCGACGCTTCCCAGTGTGGTTGTCCCCCGTGCGTCCCAGCTCCAGATAGAAACGATGGCCGCCGCCCGTAGCAGCTCCTTGTCCCTCTCTTTGAGACGCCATCCTGGTCGTGGGCGGGAACGGTTCGCTCCTCGTCGGGCGCTGCCAGCCTGTGTAGCCTCGAGAGTAACCTCCATCAGTATATAGAGGTAGTAGGATAACGTTTCAACCCCCTCGGCCACTCTCCAGTCGTAGATCTTCCTATACATCTCGGAGGTAGCCCATGTTACGTCGACTACCGAGGATCCTCTCCGCGCCACGCAAGTGCTGGCCGAGTCCCTGTTTGCCATTAGGAGCCCGAGGCCCGCAGCCCAATCGGTCAGCATCCTTCTCCGAGTGTTCGTTCTGGGGTTTCCCCATTGCGAGGAGTGGGCGTTGAAATCCCCAAGGACGAGTACCTGGCGGGGAAGGCATCGTCTGAAGCATTCGCCAACCCCGTCCAGGAAGTCCCTGAACGCAACCGAACTGCTGTTAGGGGAAATGTCGACTCCCACCACCGCTATTCCAGCCCACTCGACCGCGACAAAGCAGCTGCCACGGACGATCAGGACGCTGGGGGCACCCAAGGCTGGCGTCCGTTATGGCCGTCGATCCATCCAGGTTCCCGACCCAGTTGGGGGCGTCGGGAACACGATGCGGCTCGGCCACCACCGCAAGGGCGACCTCGCTGTCCCGGATGCTCTGGAAGAGCAGGTTTTGCTTCCGTCTCGATCTTCCCAGATTACATTGGAGGATGAGCTTGAATTTATTCGGTTAGCTCCATGGCATCCTCCCGGCCATCTACCGCTGCTGCTTTGGCAGTGCTCCCTTGGATCCTTTCCGCAGCTGGCTCGCGGATGGGTCACCTCCCCTTGACTTTCGGGGGAGTGCATGCCGCCCCGCCCATCCTGTGGCCAGCGGGTGCCCCGAGCGACTCGCACAGGGGGCACTTGGGTGCAGAGGCAGGACAGCCTCTAGCGCGATGTCCGCGTCCGCCGCACCTGTAGCACAGGTGCCCTTGATTCACGGTGGACACGCAAGTTGCACGTACGTGTCCCAACTCCAAGCACTTGTAGCACTGCAGGGGCCGCTTCGGGATGGCTATGACCTTCGCAGTTGACCAGCCCAGGGCAGCTTTCCTGCCTGGGCTAATTCCCAGGGTCCAGCCACCGGGCACTTTATCCGCGCCGATCTCTCCGACATGCACCTTCGCACAGCCACATCCTGCCGCCGAGGCCAGTGCTTGCCGCAGTTTCTCCTTCTTGACCGAGATGTCTATCCCGATCACTCGCAGTTCCGCCATCCTCGTTGACGTGGCGACTCTCACCGCCGTCGGGTCTAGCACCTCGGCCAGACGCGTCGCCAGCAGCGACGCCTTTCCCCTGTCCCTGTCTCCAGGGACCCTTATGATGATGGCGCCCGTCATAGACTTTTTCATGTCGACGGACTCCACGCCGAGCTCCGTGAGCGAAACCTTCTGTCTGGCTGTTTCAAGGACGTCGGCGTACGACATCCTTGCTCCCTCGTTCAGCGTCAGAGTCACCGCGGATGTTCGCGGTGCGCGAGGGAACGTGGCCATCTTGGGTGCCTGCGACGGTCCTTTGTTCGTTGCAGCGGCGCTCGATTTCGGCGCGTCTGTCGTCCTTGCTTGGGTTGCTGCTGGCCTCCTCTCATCGGTGGAGCCACAGTCGCCCCTTTCCTCGCCGTCTCTCCACCAACGGCGGCTATCTTCTTCCGTCTCTTCTTCTTCCTTTTCTTCTCTGCTTCTACCACTCCTGCTCCCTCGGGAGCGGTGTTTGGGCGGCACGGAAGGTGGCACAGCGGTCCGCGCTTTGACGTGATTCGGGGGTACGTTGTCATCAATCCCCGAAACGCTCCTCGAAGATCTGGAGAATGAAGAGTTTCAGGTCTCGCATTGCCTTCTCTAGGGCACCGAGTCATGCCCCGTCGCTCCCGCCCTCCTGCGGAGGACGGCCATACTCGGAAGCCTGCGCGCGCGCAGCCCGCAGTTCTTGTGGGAGGGCCGCGTTTTCCTCCCGCAGTGCGGACACGATATCGCCGTCGTGCGTCGGTCCCGTCCTCCTCGGGGAATCGTTCTTCCATGCAGCGACGATATAGCTTGCCACGTCTTTAAGGTATCTGATGTACGTCCCCTTCAGGTTGGACGATGTCGTCGCTACCCGCATGATCTGTGAGATGTGCATCATTAGCCCGGCGCTGACGTTCGCGGCCGAGCTCGTGCTTATTCGGATTGATAGTTCTTCGGACACGTCCGGGATTGTGATCATGATCCTCCTCTTCTTTCCCCTGGACGCCGCCGAAGCCAGCGATGAGCGCGACGCAAACGAGGCGACAGACTCCTCGTCGTCGAACGTTATACTGTAATACTATATAACACAATACTATATAACGTAAAACGTTACAATGTAAAACTCTATAACGTTATACTATACACCGTAATTCATTATAACGTAACATAATATAACGCAATACTATATAACGTAATATAATATAACGTAATACTATATAACCAAATACATTATAACGTAATACTATATATCGGAATACTATACAACGTAATATAACATAATTCAATATATTATATTTGTTTGTATGCGTTTAGCTGAACAGTTTGTTTACTTTTTTGACTAGCGATTTCTTCAGAACTCCTGACACGCGGCTGCTACTGACGACTGCGTACTGTCAACTACTGCGTTGATTGACTTGCTTCTATTTGTATCCTTTAGATATCCTCACTGTGGCGTCTTCGTAACCGTCTGCCATCATGGTAACGTACGCGTTCAACCCACTATATAAAGGGGCGACAAAACGTTATAACGTAATACAATAAAAAATAATATAATATAAGCTAATAATATACACTGTAATACATTCTAACGTAATACATTATAACGTAATACTATACAACGTTATACGTCATAACGTAGTACTATATAACGCTATACGTTATACTGTAATACTATATAATGTTATACGTTATAACGTAGTCCTATACAACGTTATACGTTATAACGTAATATCATAGAACGTCATATGTTAGACCGTAGTACTATACAACGTTATACGTTATAACGTAATACTATAGAACGTTACACGTTATAACGTCATGCTGTACGACGTTATTAGCTATAATGTAATACTATATAACGTTATACGTCATAACGTAATACTATATAAAGTTATACGTTATAACGTAATACTATATAACGTTATACGCTATAACGTAGTACTATGCAACGTTATACGTTATACTGTAACACTATATAACAGTATACGTTACAACATAATACTATATAATGTTATACGCTAGAACGTAGTACTATGCAACGTTATACGTTATACTGTAATACTATATAACGTTATACGTTACAACGTACTGCTATATGACGTTATACGTCACAACGTAATCCTATATAACGTTATACGTTATAGCGCAATGCTATATAGCGTTATATGTTATAACGTAATACTATATAACGTTATACGTTAAAACGTAGTACTATGCAACGTTATACGTTATACCGTAATACTACATAACATAAAGCGTCATACCATTATTTTATATATCGTTATACGTTATAACGTAATATTACATAACGTTATACGTTATGCCATCATTCCATATATCATCATACGTTAAAACGTAATATTATATAAAGTTATGCGTTATACTCGAATACTACATAACATTATACGTTATAACGTTATACTATATAACGTTATGCGTTATAACGTAATACTATATAACGTTATACGTATAATGTAGTACTATATAACGTAATACTGTATAACGTAATACTATATAACGTAATACTGTATGACGTAATACTGTATAACGTAATATAATATAACGTAATACAATATAACATAATACTATATAACGTAATACTATATAACATAATATAATATAACGTAATACGTTATAGCGTAATACATTATAACGTAATATGATATAACGTAATACTATATAACGTAATACTACATAACGTAATATAATATAACGTAATACGTTATAGCGTAATACATTATAACGTAATATAATATAACGTAATACATTGTAAGGTAATACAAAATAACATAATACATTATACCGTACTACTATATAACGTTATACATTATAAAGTAATAACATATAACAGAATACATTTTAACGTAACATGATATAACATTTTATGATATAATGTAACGTAATATAATATAAGGTAATATGATATAGCGTAACACAATATGACGTAATATAATATAAGGTATACAATATAACTGAGGTGTAGAACGCAAAAGCTGCCAAGTGAATACACGGTGCATCGTGCAAGTGTTTGTTTACTTTCTTGACTGGGGACTTCTTCAGAACTCCCGACTCGCGAATCCTACTGACGACTGGGTACGGACAACTGCTGTGTTGATCCACTTGTTTCTCTTTGTCACCCTTCGATGTCCACTATGCCCGTGTTCATATTAGTCCACGATCATGGTGATAACGTACGCCTTCTGCCCAGTATCTGTAGCAAGCGCAAAACGTGAAACAATATAACGTAATACAATACAACGTAATCCTATATAGCGTAATACATTCTAATATAATAAAATATATAGTAATACTACGCAACGTAATACTACAGAACATAATACTGTAGAACGTACTACTATATTACGCAATACTACATGACGCGATACTGTATACCGTAATAAGTTATAAAGTATTACTATATAGCGTAATACTACATACCGTGATACTATATACGGTAATACTATATGCTGTAATACGTTATAATGTAATAATATATGACGTAACACTACACACCGTTATACATTATAACGTAATACTACATAACATAGTACTATATAACGTAATACGTTACAATGTAAAACTCTATAACGTTATTTGATTTATACAATATGTAACTTATTGATTTTTTAATTTAAAAATGTGCATATACTCGTAATTCTGGTGATTATAGAATACGAGTGTTTGATAAATGTATATTTCTTTACAAAATGGAGACAAAAGAATATGATGATCCTTAACATACTTTATTATTTAGACAGCTATATAGGATTCGAGGAAAATTATTTTCAAAAATATCGGATCTTCGATTTACTTCTCCTAAAAGAGAAAAGTAACTTATGCGGAAACGAAGACCCACCTGTGAGGTATCCCTTTCGAGTGTCTTAATTTCATGTAAAATGTTCGGTCGAAGATTTCACTATAAACTATTCGAGTGAATAAAGATTCATCGAAAAACCGAATTTGAATTTGAAGTAAGAAATGATAGCGAAGAAAGCATTTGTGATATTTCATCGAAGAAATGGAAAAGATATTTAATATATTATAGCATCATTTTTGTTACCTTAGGAATGCTATTTATTACAAAAGGAATGCTATTGGCTTGGACATTAAAGTAGATGATTAATTGATTAATAGTTACTCCATTTTCTAAAGATTCTTCGATAATACCGATAAATCACAATAAAAGCATTTATTCATAGATCTTCTATCTTCTAATACGTCGTGTCATTTAAAAAAGAAATTTGTATTTACAAGAATTATTTTAACTAAGCAATTTACAATTATATAAATTACTGATTCAAAAGTGGGTCCTTTAAAGCGTTTAGGTTTCCGAAAATCGAAACATCTTTTTCACCTCAACAGAATTACTCAATTTACCTTCTATGCTTCTTAAATATCAAAATATCCTTCTGAATCACCAAAATCCCAATACACGACCGACTAAACACCTCAGTTCTGTTAAACCTGTTCACACCTGTTAAAGTCAACCTTGCTTCGAGTCTCCCGATAAGGTGGTCCACCTGTTGACCAGACTGAACTAAATGAACTCGACGGTGAAACGGTTCTTGAAGGAAGTTGTAAGATAGTGGCACGACGACGATCTTACGGACCGCGAAATAGAACGACGATAGCGGAGAAAATGAGCTCCGAGAGAGATCTACAAGTCGGTTAACGCCTTATCGACGGGGCGCTTTTATCATGAACGATGGTTTTGTTCGAATTATCGTTCTATTTGTACGTTATACTCTGATGTTTAAACTGCTTTCAAACTTTTTTAACGACGGCATAAACTGTTAAGGCTTAGAATTGTTGGGACACATGGGCGATTATGTATTTTCTGTTCTAACCAATAGCGAAATGGGTATACATCAAATCCATAGAAAATAATTTTTCTTAAATTTTACAACACAGTTATTACAGCGCATAGTCATCTTAATCCACAGTGAAAGGATTAATCCTTGGACGACGAAGGTTCTGACAATTGTGATAGGTACATATATACAGACGTTTCACGTTTACTTTCTAAACTACATTTAGGTGTCAGTATTTTATCACACTGGAATAAATTAAATGGGATCTTTGATAACAACACAATCGCGTTGAAATTATCGTGATGCAATATTCGAAAGGATATCGATATTGTCTGACGAGAATCGACCGTTTCTCGCGATGGCCCGAAGCAATACCTATAGCCGACATGCAGGCGTCAAGCGTTGCTTCAACCCTCGTTTCAACGTAGATAGCTCGTTTTGGCGTACCAGCGAAAATAACAACTGATCAAGGACGCCAATTCGAGTCGCAACTATTTGAAGAATTATGCCGGTTGCTCGGCATCAGGCATTTATGCACGACGGCCAATCATGCCGCGTCCAACGGGATGGTAGAGCGCCTACATTGTCAGCTGATAGCGGCAATCAAATTCCATAATACGAGCAACTAGGTCGAAATATTGCCGATCGTACTCTTGAGTATTCGAACAGCCTTTAAGGAGGACCTGAATGCAACGGCTGCCAAAATGATCTACGGCACAGGAATACGATTACCTGGGGAGTTTTTGGTACCAACGGCTCGACAAGCGACCTCCGAATACGCGAGCCGGCTTAAGGGCCCCCCCCCCCCCGGTTAAGGTTTTAAAATTTTTGTTTGCATTTTTATTTTTTTAATTGAATGCATATCTTAAGAATATTGTGTCAAAATTTGAAGTCGATTGGAGCAAAATTGACGAAGTTACGAGTATTTTTATACATGTCCGATTTTATTACCTACCCGACCTGAGCGTGCAATTGTTACCTGGCAGACGTTTTTCTCTCTATATAATACCTAATCTTACCCCCCAGGTCTATTTATGGAAATTTCGACTTAGGTACAAACTTCCTTACACCTGTACTGTATATTTTGTCAGTGTAGAGTATAAAATTTAGTGTAGGAGTAAATATACTATCGAGCAGACGTACACGTGCGTTCCTATTTTCGCATCATTTTGGCTCCGTTTTCATTAGGTTTTGTGTTAAATTATTACTAAAATGCCTAAAAAAATTACAAGATCTGATAGACAATCAACTGGTTCGAGATTATATCGACCTAGAAAAATTGTACCTCCGTATAAACGTAAAAACGAAGGCATTTCAACAAGTAGCGCGTCAGCTAAAAAAATAAAAGTGACCGTTGAAGATCAAGTTACGAAGGATCTTGAAAAACATTATAGGATAATTGATTTTTTGTTAGTCTTTTCAACAATTGCAACGCTAGTGAAGTGTGTGAAATGTGATGGAAAAGTAAATTTTCATTCGACTAAGAAAGAAGGCCTTGGATTTAACATCAAAGTGTCGTGCGAATGCTGTAAACAGATTACAAATGTTCCGTCTAGTGCAAGAATAAACTCTGGTACTTTCGATGTTAATTATTGGTTTGTTTTCGTGATGAGGATATTAGGCCTTGGATTAGTTCAATGGATTGGATCAACTGACTCCATACGTATAAGCCGAGCAGAGCAGGAAGCTGAAAGACGAACTAAAGAAAGTAGGATTCGTCGTAGACAGGAGCAAAAAGATGCTTTAGACATCATGGATGATAGCAACATCCTTTATGGACCTGGCATTGATGATTCAGTATGAGGTAAGCCGACAAAATTCGCTTATGAACGTTTTATACCAGATTTTTTAGTGTTCAAAACTTTAAAGCGTTTTCCCCACAACTCACATTTTCAAAGTCGGTGCCCCTCACAACTTCGAAACTACTGCACCGATACTTTTGAAATTTTGAACACTATTTCTGTACATAATTTATGAGGTAACGCTGCAGGGTTTTCTCAAATTTGTTAATTATTTTTATTTTACAATAACAAATTAGCCGCAAATTTTCGCACAAAATCGCGTTTTTCCCTTCAAAGTGTTCCAAGAAAAGTGAAAAATTGAAATTTCGAAAAACCCCCCGCAGCGTTACCTGGGGAAAACTGTTACCTAACGAATGAACTTTAACTTTTTGATTTCAGATGATCCAGCACCAAGTTATCAGGGGCACCGCAATTCTACTTTTTTCCGAGACACGTCCGAATAATTGCTGCCATTGCCGTATTTTTTAATATTTCTCCGTGAAAATTTTATACAATATTCTTCGAATGTCATACTTTAATGTACTGTTGGTTTAAAAAAAGAGATTTTAACTGTGTCGTCACAAAAAATTCACAAAAACATGCCTTTTTTGTACGAATTAACCTTACCCCCCCCCTTAAGAGCGGATTGAAGAAATGAAGTCGCAACCGGTCAATCGACATGGTACGAAAAACGTGCTCATTTTCCGCGAACTCGCAACATCACCCTATGTATTCCTGCGAAACGACGCCGTCCGTAGTCCCCTTCAACCACCTTACAACGAGCCATACAGGGTATTACACCGTGGACAAAGAATTTCACGATAAAAATAAATAATAATAATATAATAGTCTCTACAGACCGGCTAAAACCCACCTTCCTTGTAAACGACAATATTGACAACAAAGCGTAGAAAATCGCAACTTAACAATACCGCTTCAAGTTCAAATCGAACGAAGTGAGGAACAGACAAGTACGAGCGACGAGAATACACGAAATAAATACATCCCGCGCGCGGGCAGGCATGCCCGATTTCCTGATCGGTTTCAAGCAGGTTTCTGATAAGCGCTTGAGTTCGTTAAACAAAAAAATGTTATTACTGGTAGGGGGTGATGTAGCGGCATATGCGTCTTAGGACGTTTCGATACGAAGATGCCTCACATAGTTGTTTTGCCACGGAGGATTAACACTGTACGACGCGTATAATGTAATAAACGAGCTCTGAACAAATCAATTTCGCTGCTACGTGCAACCTACAACCGTCGACAAGTTCAAACCTTTCGATACCCCCCTCGACCAGTATAAATAGACGACCATGTTCTCCAGAAGTCAGTCAGTCGCGCGAATCAATATCAGTATCGAGTCATCGAGATCATCAGTCGAACGAATAAGTATAACAAATCAGTCTAGCGAATCAGCATAACAATTAGTATCAGTACCGCAGTATCGCGCAATCTTATAACAAATATCATCGAGCGAGCAACGCTTGCGATTAACTTTGTATTCTACATTTTAAAATATCTGTAAATATAGTTAACGAAAATTAACTCGTCCCATTATTAATTTAACCAACAACACGTCTCACCGTCCACCACACGTTATTTAACATACGTCCACCCATTTACTTCGATACCAAAAGCCAAGCCTCAGATACTGTAGTTCTATTTATAACTAACGGCAATGCAAATGAATTTCTAGAAGCTTCCATGTAATCGGTAGACTGAAGATTCTATCTGACATCAGGCGAATTCTTAGCTCTCTGTTAACAAACCGAACGAAAGTTAGGAAAAAGTCGATGGTAATTGGAAATTCCGATCGATAGGTCGAAGATTTTTATGAATATAATTAAAGAAATAATATCTAAATAAAGATTTGTTTCACCCTTTCAATTTCTTAACGAATACTTCACTTTGAATATTTTCGGCATTTTTTAATATACCGATCAATATTGAATATCCAAATGCGTGAAAATGATAATAGGTATATTTTCATCCTTATTGTAATCATTCTATTACCTGTATACTATATTTTCAGAATTATGAATTTGAAGAACTGTATTATCCGGATATCGTCAATTTGCAGAATTATTTAAGAGCTCGTCACACAACTCCTATGATCACCTCAATGACCTATTATATCACCCTAATCCCTTCCTGAAACAAACACTTCGTTAGATTTATCGTATTTTCGCTTAACTTACAACGAGCCTTTCGGCGCGGAACCCTACAAGGGTGGGATGTTCTCACCCTCTCCCGCTCTGTTCGCTGCTTTACGAGCATTACGCCTTCGCAATATGGGCGGACTGCGAGGAACTCTTGTTGCCCCTTCAGCACCGCTTTCACAACTGACGAAGGGTCTGATCTCTCTCCAATTGCTAGTCGCAGAATACGACGTGGGCCCTCCCACGCCGGACAAAATTCCAACGTGTGCTGGGCAGTGTCCTCGCCCTCTCCGCAGTGGTGACAGGTGTTCGTCACCTCTCTTCCGATATTCTGCAGGTATTTCCCGAATACTCCATGTCCAGCGAGCTCCAGCGTCATCTGAAAGGACAGTGGAAGCCCTCCGCGGTCCCTCCAAGCCTCCCCAATTTGGCAGGGCCGTTCTAACGGTCCGGTGGCCACGGACCTGGTCTTCGGCGAGTAGGTCGGAACGCCACCGCTCCCATACCTCTCGTCAAGCTTCTCCCCGAACGTCTCGGGCCGCCTGCCCGCGAGGGGAGAGTCCACGCCTGAGCTTAGGCTCCCCAAGCAAGAAACCTGCAACAAACTTATTTACTGGTTTATTAACTTGAAAGAATTTAACGCTGAAAACAAAACATATTATATATAAAAAGAAAATCAAATTATCAAATCAATTATACTAATCTGTAACAAGTAATAACTTATTATATATAATTTGCCATGTTACTGCGCCACGCCAGAAAAATTACTGAAAATTCTCAACGCGAGAATTGATTGTAATTTCAATAAACATAATAAAAAAAAAAAAAAAAATTATCAAAGCATTATTTTAGCTTCACGGTAATTCAAATTTGAATTTTAAATTTGAATTTTCAAACCCAAATTTGGATTTAAATTTGTATCAAATATAGAAAATTTGTTACGAATACCAAGATGAAGGATGCGATTAAAGTTATGTGCATAACTTCTTTTTTTTTTAAGGACCAACAATCTTACTGAGAAATAAAGATATAAATTTTATTATCAATAAAATGATAAATCCAAGTGTATCTACTAAGATTTTATAGAAAATGAACTATATCGTAAATGAATTTTGATACATGCACAGCAAATTCGAACATTTATAAAATTACTTGAATATTAAAAAGATTGTATACAATAAAATCAAGAGAACTGTTAAGGAAGAATCAATTCACGTAACGAACAATCACTGGTTTAAAAAGTTTTAAAAACGTTGATTTTTTTACTATATTTCAAATAAGTTAATATTATGCAGAATGTTATCAATTAGATTATTTATTTCACATGTTTGGATTCCTAGAAAATTTTCAAATTACATATATGTACATGTTACGACCGTTCCCGGAGAGACGCGATTGTGACATCACATCTCAGCCTACATCAGAGATAGGATATCGACCCCCGACTTTCGGACACTTTTCTACATCATAACCTACACCGAGTCCCTCAACATCCTCAAACCAAAACGTATATAAACCGAGACTTCACCCAGCTCCGGCATTTCTTGTTCTTGTTCTAGTTACTGTTCTTGCACAACACCCTTTTACGGTTCAGTGTTATTCTATTATTGTAAGTGCCAAAATTATAATAAAGTTCGATAAAAGAAAATTAATAGTTGGGTTACGACTCAGCTTTCTTTTCCCTTACAACCCAAGTATCAATTTTACGTGACATTTTAGCGATCCTTCCAGGATCCATTCGCTTCAGTGTAAACGAAATCACGATTTCGGCATACGTTCATTGAAGATTGAAGGATCAGCGGACCTCTGCATAGATCAGCTCACTTTGCGTGAAAACGACTTCTACGCGAAGCGGACTACGGTCATCACCAAAACTGAAACTGGTCAGGGCAACATTCGCGAAAAGAAGAATACCCAGGTAAAAAGAAAAAACTGGATTCTTTTAAACACTATCGTACTCGTCGCGACAGTTTCAATAGTACAGACTCCGACGACAGTATAATAACCACTATGAGCAAAAAATCAGAAGACACATCTTCTGTTAGGTCTATGGCTACAGGTATGGATCCAAATATTCGGGCCATACTAGACGCTATGCAAAAACAGGACGAAAGAAACGAACTAGCTTTTAATAACTTGCATAAACTAATACAGGACGAAAGTCAACAACGCGTTAGAGAAACCGAACTCTTAGGTAGGAATTACGCCGAACTACGATTAGGAATTCAGTCAGTCGCTACATCTGAATTCAACCTCATTATAACTGAAGACGCTAGTGCCAGCACCATTCGGAAAAATCAACCACCTGTTCTTAAAAAGACCGAAACAAAAAACGAAACGGACCATATGGACAGTGAAGAAGAAGCTATAGATTATGACAATCCTATGTACAGTGCAAAAACCTGCCTAGACTTCATTCCTACACTCAATGGACAAGACGATATAGGAGTAGAAGGCTTTATTAAGCGGGTAAGAGAAGCTCGAGCCGAATGTCGAGAAAAACGCGCACTATTACGCCTAATTTTAACACAAAGAATCATCGGAGAAGCAGAACGTAGTATCCGCCACTCTAAAATCGAGAATTATGAAGACCTGTTTGAAAACCTCAGAAAATTTGTATCCGTAAGTATTACATCTAATGGAGCCCGTGATAAACTGCAACGTACGCGACAAAACTTTAACGAATCGGTACACAGTTATGTGAAGAGGTTCCAACACAATACGTCGAGCAGTTGCTATAGATCTTGAAACTGAACGAGCCACCAAAATCTTTACAGCACAAGATGCAGCTTTCGAGACAGAGTTACTTATAGGGGAAATCGAACGCAACAAAAACACAGTAAGAGGAAGAACAATGAATCGACCAATTGCGAGAGCCAAGGCCCAATTCCAAGGAACACCCAATGCAAGAAGAAATATCACGCTCGGCAATACCACACGACCCAAAACATTAAATCCACCTACGGAAAGGAGAGCGATGATGGAACAACCACCGCCCAAATGTTTCAAATGTAATCAAATGGGACATTTAGCCAACGCTTGTACCCAACAGCGAAATTTTCCACCAGCCAGCCAAAGAAACTTACCGCCTCCGAGAAATTACCCTATAATGAGGGTAATACAAGAGGCAAATAAGATAGCTTAAAAATAGGTGCAATATGTAAGAAATAAATTAAGAACATAATGTAAGATAATGTAACGAAGCAAACTGGAAGTCGTCCAAAGCCGAAAGGCACGGACTAAGTTTTAATAAATAATAATTACCCTATAATGACGGACGAAGAGGATATGAATCCCGAGGAATACCAAGGGTCAACGCGATCACAGGAAGATTGCGTACTGTACAGTTCAAGAGGAATGACGGCCCAGTAACGCACTTAGTCGACACAGGATCCGGCATCAATCTAATCAAAGAAAATCGGGTGATATCGACTGTTTATAGTACGAAAGAACCGCGAACATTTTATATGGGACAGAGTAAATACAAAAGCAACAAATACGTTCTACTTAGAATATTTGGCAAACGCCATAAATTTTTCATAGTGTCTAAGAATTTTCCATTAATTGAAGATGCTATATCAGGTCTGCCATGTTTAGAAAAATACCAATACGAAATATCAAATGAAACATTGAAATCAGACAATAACAATTTGCACTTCCAGAAACCCATTGTGATTCGACCAGGAGAAAAGACAGTTTAAACGATCTACTTGGAAAGACAGCCAACGAGAGTATGTTTCTTCAACACTGGTGAGAAAAATCACGAAATTTCCAGTTATATTGAAAACAATAAAGATTTAGACCAAATTGAAGAATCCAAAGCCATTTTGAGGATAAATCACATCGAACGCGAATTTAGAGAACCTATATAAAAAATACTAATTCACTATATAGACGTGTTCAACTTAGAGACAGGCCTTTTACCTTGCACGAATTTGACCATTACACTGAAACAAGATAAAATTATCAACACCAAGTCTTATAGACCCCCAGAATGTCACAAAACCGAGATCGAGAAGCAAATGAAAGAAATGTTAAACAAAAATATTATCGAAGAATCGGATTCACCTTACAATTCACCAGTTTGGGTAGTCCCAAAGAAAATAGACGCTTCAGGAAAACAAAAATGGAGAATAGTCATAGAATTCAGGAAACTTAACGAGTTGACAGACCAAGACGCCTACCCTTTACCTGACATAGAAGACATACTGAGTCAATTAGGGAATGCGAAATTCTTTTCCGCGTTAGACTTATCCTCAGGATTCCATCAAATACACATGGATTTAAATTAAAAAAAATACACCGCGTTTTCAACACCTCAGGGACACTTTCATTACAATAAAATGCCATTTGGATTAAAGAACGCACCCGCGACTTTCCAACGCATGATGAACACAGCTTTGAGAGGTTTAATCAAAAAACACTGTTTTGCTTACTTAGACGACATAATAATATTCGGAGATACCATCCAGAAACATAATCAAAATTTAGCAATAGTTTTGCAAAGACTTAGGGAACTAGGACTCAAGATACAACCCGATAAATGCGAATTCCTGAAACTGGAACTAGAATACTTAGGACACGTTGTAACGGGCGAAGGAGTGAAACCTAACCCGAAGAAAATACAAGCAGTAACAGACTTTAGGACACCGAAAAACCCCACAGGAGTCAAATCATTTTTAGGACTAGTAGGATACTACCGTAAATTCATAAAAAAACTTTTATAAATAGCTAAACCTCTAACAGCCTTAATAAAAAAAGAACGTTACCTTTCATTGGACAGATAAACAATAAAACAGCTTTGAAACATTAAAACAGACACTATGCGAAACACCAGTTTTAACATACCCCGACTTTACTAAGACTTTTACGCTAACCACCGACGCAAGTAACGAAGGACTGGGGGCAGTTCTTTCACAAGAAGGACACCCGTGCTGTTTTATTTCTAGAACACTGAATCCACCCAAAAAGAATTATACGACGACTGAGAAAGAACTATTAGCAACAGTTTGGACATTGAAACGATTACGACAATACTTGTTAGGACGAAAATTTATTATTAGGACGGACCATTAAGCTTTGAAATGGTTGAATAATTACAAAGACCCATCGTCTAGACTAATGCGATGGAGATTAAAATTAGAAGAGTACGAATACACAATCGAATACGTTAAAGGCAAAGACAACCCAGTCGCAGACAGCTTATCTAGAATTCACGCTATTCAAAAGGTAGAAACCCCTGAAGGAACAGTAGTCTTAGATTTCTTACAACATTTTACGAAATGGAAAAAGAAATCAGAAATCCCAAAACGATTAGAAATGAAACCTAACGATCAATCTTTCTATCAATTGACTAAAACGGAATTAGGAGAGTTTGACGAGGCAATATGATTGCGGAAAATTAATGACATATTACGAAATAACAAGAAAGTAGGCATAGGAGACAACACGTTTGCAGAGTTAGAAAAGAACCAGATCAAACTTATGCTTTTATATTTTAACGATACCCGATACCCTGTCACTTTTGCATGGGACCCAATCCAAGATTTAACCGAGGAAGAGATAGAGAAAATAATTCAGGAAAGTCATAACGGTACGATAGGACATTTAGGAATCCAAAAGACATACCAAAGAATCAAGGAACGATACAAGATTCCAAATTTAATGAGTAGAATCGAAGACCTTATTAAAAATTGTGACGTTTGCCAAAAAGAAAAACTAGTTAGAATACGACCTAAAGAAGAACCAGTAATTTCAGACACACCTTGAAATCCTAACGACAAAATAGCCATGGACATTATAGGACCTATGACAAAAACCAAGCGAGGAAACCAATTCATCCTTTCGATTCACGACGAGTTGACGAAATACTTAATACTAGTTCCACTAAAGACGCAACAAAGCGAATTCATTATTAACGCGCTATTGAATCATTATATTTGTATATTCTCTGCACCCAAGACAATTCTTACTGACCAAGGACAGAATTTTATTAGCGAGCTCGTAACGAAATTTGACGAAGCTTTTAAAATTAAACATATTAAGACGACTAGCTTTCATCCTCAATCCAACGGATCATTAGAACGTACTCACGCAGTAGTTAAAGATCTAATTCGTACTAGCCTACGAGTTAACGACGATAAAGAATGGGACGAGATACTCAATTTTATATGTTTAGGGTACAACACAGCAGTTCACGAAGGAACAGGATTTACCCCTTTTGAATTAACGTTCGGAAGAAAAGCTAATTTACCGTCCGTAATTGCAAAAACCACCAACCTAACGTACAATGATATGTTCCCTCTATGGCAAAAACAGTTCAACAAATATTTGGAGTTAGCGAGACAAACACTAATAAATAGTAAGAAACGATATGCTCGAGATGAAAAAAGAAAGATCGTGCGAACTCAAACAATTTTCAGAGAAGGAGACTTTGTACTAGTTCACAACGATCACAAGAAAGACAAAATAGATACCGAATGGTTAGGGCCATATCGAATCCATCGAGTCAAAACACCGTATTACGAGATAATAATCGATAAAGTCATTAAGAAAATTCACGGTAATAGGTTAAAAACTTATTTTTCAGGACGCTTATCTCGTGCACAACCCTCGTGTTCGGAGTGGAATTAATACCAATCGAAAACAACGCAATTTTCCACGAAAAAATATCTAAAGCTTATTTGTACAATGAGGAAGTTAATGTATATATAGATGTAAGCGATATAACTAACATCGATACATTAGGAAAACACATAAAAGAGACCCAAAAACATTGTACCACCTCGTGTCGAGTAAAATCAGAGATACTTTCCTTAACCAACAAGTTTAATAACGTCAAAACTCATTCTAAAGTTAAGAGAGGATTGATAGACGCTATAGGTTCAATCAGCAAATCACTTTTCGGAACCTTAGATTCTGACGATTTACAATTGATAAACCAGAATATCGACAAACTATTTAGCGAAGGAAACGAATTAAAAACCATTGTAGTTAACCAAACCGCTCTATTTAGGAAAATCCTAAACACCGACAGCCTAAAGTAATTAGAAAAGGTAAAAGCGGACATACAAAATGAAATAAATCAAGTAAACAAGCAAGAACTTCTAGTAGTCAAGATTATTTCTATAGAAAGCGCTTTGTCAGATTTACACTTTCAACTCAATGAAATGTTCAATTTAATTCTACTAGGAAAACAAGGAATTATTAGCCCCCAGATCATAAATCATCACACTTTCTTAGAACAATATGCTAAAGCTTTAGGAAATCACATCATGAATAAAGGATTTTTACCAGAGGAAGATAATTTCCAAAACATTTTAGACATCTCTACACTCACACTGTTTGTCCAAAGCGAAAAAATCTTCTTTAAAATTTCAATCCCAACAATAATTGACTCAGAATGGGATATGGTTCCGCAAGGAAGCGTCTTGGGACCAATTCTCTACACACTGTACACGGCCAACATACCAACAACCACCAACAGCAAAATACTGACATTTGCGGATGACACAGTGGTACTAGTCAGGCACACTAACCCAGCAACAGCAGTCGCATTGCTACAAGAGCATATTGCAAAAATAGAAAAGTGGCTTCAAGTTAAACAAATTAAAGTAAACCCTGATAAATGCAACCACATTACATTCACACTGCGAAAACAGTTACCACCAAACATAACACTCAACGGCACGCACATAATACAAACAAGGCAAGTCAAATACCTAGGACTACACTTTGATACAAGATTCACATGGAAACAGCATATCAAATCAACAATAAGCAAAATACAGATAGCAAGGAGACAGATGTACTGGTTAACAAGTCGAAAATCCAAACTAAGCATAGAAAACAAATTAAAAATCTACAAAACCATCATAAAACCAATCTGGACGTACGGAATACCACTATGGGGAACAGCAGCAATGAGCCATATAACCAAACTAGAGGCAATGCAATCTAAAATACTTAGAACAATAGTAAACGCCCCATGGTACGTTAGAAACGAGGACATACGGAAAGACCTTGGAATACCAACGGTCAAGGAAGAGATTAGCAGATTCGCAAGAAGGTACAGAGAAAGATTAGCAACGCACCCGAACCGGCTGGCAGCGGAAACGATCATCACATTCATCGAAAGGAGATTAAAAAGGAAACATCCAGTAGATCTCATGAAGGATATACCCTAACAAGCACGAAGAAGGTACCCCACTGGGGGTAACCACCCACATGTTATATTATTAAGCAGCTAAAACATTTTACCAAATGTCCTACTGGACAAATTGTAAAATTTAAAACAAATAAAAAAAAAAAAAAAAGAATGGGATATAGAACAGGTATACTCCATACCGACTCAAAAGAACGGAGCATTTCTCGCTCCATTAGTCGAACATCCGATATTTTTTAGCTCAGGATTAACTTATATGAATGTAGACCAGATGTATTTGGACAAGCAATGTCGAATCAGACGCGAATTATACATTTGTAAACAAACTCCACCCATACATTATAGACGTTCAAAACACAATTGCGCATCCGAAATAATTAGTGTAGACAATACCATGAGATTTTGTAAATTCACAGTCTATAAAATCGTAGAAGTAACTTTTATACCGCTCAAAAACGAAAATCACTACTTAGATATACCAGAAAAACCAATAGAACTCAATGTATTCTCTGAAGAAGGACATCAAATTGTCAAACTGAAGCAACCCTCCCTGTTGAAAACTAAAATAATTGTAGATATATTGTATGGAGACAACCATATAAGAATTAGTGGCAATCCCAAGAGCATTTCTTACGATATTAAGATCAAAATTATAAATATAACTAATGACGTAGATTCATCCTCAATGCTTAATATCTTAGAAAAAACTCCCAAAGTAATGAGCAACCTAAACGGTTATACTGATACCTTGAGTCAAATAGAAGATAGAGCCAATCAATTAACTTTTTCGCACAGAATGACACAAATTAAAACTTGGGGTCTCACTACGTTCCAAATTATAGGATATATATCCATTGGACTTATATGCTTGTATCTGCTTAAATAAAATAGGACTGTCAAAACTATGTATTCACATATTTTGCTGCAAAATTAAGAAAAACGCCGTAAGTAACGCACCCAACGTTAGTACTGCAACACCTTCCGGCCCTATGAACATTTACACGCCGATGTTACCTGTACAATCTGGAACAGAAAGAGAATCAAGAGTAAGTTTCGAATTATCAACACCGCCCAGGGCCAAATTTCATCCATCAATGCTGAAGAAACACTAAGATTTTGGAGAACCAAAATCAATCTAAGGAGGGGGGTATGTGACATCAATCACATCTCAACCAACATCAGAGACAGGATATCGACCCCCGACTTTCGGACACTTTTCTACATCATAACCTACATCCTTAAACCAAAACATATATAAACCGAGACTTCACCCAGCTCGGGCAGTTCTTGTTCTTATTCTAGTTAAAATTATAATAAAGTTCGATAAAAGAAGATTAATAGTTGGGTTACGACTCAGCTTTCTTTTCTCTTACAACCCAAGTATCAATTTTACGTGACACGTCGACGAGAGGCGTAAATTCTCGCTACGATTCTAATAATCGACGCCGCGAATTAGTCGTTCCCCTGTTTCGATTAAGATAACAGAGATAGTTCAAATGAGTTTAACACTGAATTAACAGGGTTAATATAAACTTGTATATTTAACAATATTTAATATTATAATGAGCACATCACAAATGATTTAACGATGAGACAATTAATTTGTTACAGTAATTCGACCCAACTTTATGATATTTGTCGATGTATTTGTTAGACTAAGTAACTTTAATTTTATTCATCAGAACCTCTCGATGCATTCCGTTTGAATCCCCAAATGATACTGATTGCCCTTCTATCTTTTTCTTTGTCTTCTCTCGGAGACGACCCCCACTACGCCTCGGGTCACGCCACCGTTCGCGCCTATGATTCGCGCAACTCTAATTCATAACGCGAAAGGACTCGTAACTAGCAACTCTAATTCAAAACGCGTAATTTGAAACTCGCAACTCTTATTCCAACCGTAATTAATTATCCGCAACACTAATAGAAAGCCGCGATTTGCCCTGTATTATGATGAAGCAATATGCGTCGGCTGAAAAAGAAACTACAAACTCTAAAGCGAGCATAGTGACAAAGCAGTAACAAGAATGACTTTCCATGTTCTGGATAATCCAGAGGATGAAAAACCATTAGTAGTTGCCCTCTTAATTGGCAGTTTGCTGGGCCTCTTCGGCTCATAGCCTCTTCGTTCTTCGGGCGCGATGCCCACTGAAACTTAAATCTAGGCTCGAGACTTTCTAATCACAAATCAAAAATTAACTTATAAAGGTAAACTAAAAAGATAAATCGCGGATGCTATTCCCAGTACACATGGACGACCAACGATCATAGCGACCGCTGTCGCTAACACTGTTAACACTCATACCAGAAAATATTCTACCTATCCTACCCGGAAACCTATATTTAAAATTTAAAACATGGCAAAACAAGCACACCAACACATTCACTCCACGGTTCTCACACATAACCCGGGCGCAAAGGCCTACACTAAAGAGACGTCCCGGGACGCCTCCGACACCCGAATTTGACATACAACTTTCACACTCTAGAGTACGTACCAATTACCTGAAATCGACTGACGATGGCTAGCGACCATTGCATGCAAATATTTCGTATATTTCAACTTTAATTATCCAAATATATTTAAATTTCAATTGTAATGAAATACTCATAATCGTATATAATCATGTATATGTATATCATATAAAGAAATAATTTGACTAGAATAGATCGTCATATTTTAATCAATGTAATTATCATTGTAGTTTAATACTGACATATTTCCGAATCCATAACTATTTCGAGATTATAATAAATAGACAAAGCGACGCAATTCCACAGCCTAACCACATACACACATAGTGGAAAATACGTCGTGCACGATACGCTAACGCAAGGTCAGTCGCTGAAAAAATTGTTAAGTTTATAGGCTACTCATCATGCTAATTGCCTTCCTTGCCTTGCCTTAAACCTGAAAATCCTGCGCTAAAGATATGATTAGTCTATTTATTAGATTTTGTATCTAACGGGTTAATATTCTTTGATTTTGCAATCTAATTTCATTTCAAATTTTAACAATTCTATACTTTATTTTACTGTATTATTTTAATGAACAATTAAACTATTAAACTGAATGAAGATAATTAATGAAGAATATACATATTTATTAAACATAAACTAAGATTCAATGCAAGTAATATTTATATCGATGAACAACAATGGACTCTAAATAAACTCTGTTACTCGAAATACCCTCAGGCGATATCTTTATCAAAACACATCTTTGAAAACACAAAGAAACGTTCAAAATTTGTTTTGATTCTGAAACCAGTCTGTCGCGAAGTGTTTTCTTGCACGTGAAATTTGATAATATTTGTCATAACATATACTTTAACATATACTTTCATATTCCATATTCCAAATTTTACTGAAATTATACTATTGAGTATACTGTGTATACTCAAATAATAAAACTGCTCAATACCATCGTAAACATAATTGTATTTCCATATTAACGAAGTCTGAGGGAATCAGACATCTTCACTACAAAATACTTAAACCAAGTCATTTCGTCGTTTATTTCAATACTAATATATATATGCTCATATGGATATTTTGTTTTTATAAATATATAGTAATATTGAATATAATTTCATTTTATAAATAATTATAATTAATATATTATATAATTTTCAATCATATGCATATATATACTAATCATATCTAATAATATAATAATATAATTATATTGTTATCAACATTATATTACTTACACAAAATACTTTATATTGTAATATGTAAATATCATACTTATATATATTATATATATTCATCAACATTTAAAAACGAGGTGTGCAAGAAAACCTATCCTAAACTAATAAATAAAATATAGACAAAAATGTTACTACTCACGGGTATAATAAATACCCGCGGTCACTATGCTCGTCAAAAATTCTACGTATACAACCAATCACCCGTGTCGATTCGGCCATTCATCCTTCGACATGATTGAGTGACCGGAGGAACAAAAACGCACGCGACTCACGATTAGATGTAAAGAATGTTGTCCTCGATATTGTTCTGATCCGAGGGATTCGTCATCAAATTGGAATCGTCGAATTCGATGGAAGAAAACTGTAATAAGGCATAGAATATTTTAATTTACTCGTAATGACGGTCTTCATTACTTTAAAAGTTTGAAATAATAAAAGACTAATTTCTATTAAATAAAATTTTTTAATAATAATATTCAATTTAAGAATGAAACATTTACAAGTTATCAAATTTTCAATCAAATTTTATTTTTTAAATTATCTAATTATTATTCAATTTAATTATTAAATGAAATATAAGGAATCGACTTAAATAAAATAAAAAATACATAGTTACTTACATTTTTGGCTTTTGAAACACCACTAGGTCCTTTCCAGCGAACAGGAAGAAGGGGAAGAAGTAACATATCTTTAACAAAATATAAATCATTATAATTTGTTTTGAGGAATGTGATGGTTGATCAACAAATTTAACATAATAAAATATGAAACTCTATGAGGACTTAAAACGAAATTAAAAAGAAAAAAATATTAAAATTATAATAAACTCTAATTAGAATTGAAATTGAAATTCTAACATAAAAATTTAAAACCAGATATTAGTTTTTAATTAATAATAATTACAGAGAAATACAAGGAGTAAAGTTAGTAAAATACAAAGTGTGAAGATTCTTACATGCTTAAATTTAAAACACTGTTACATCCTTCCCTAAGAAGAAGAAAAAAATGGAAGTTATGAAAAACCTGTAACAAAACATATTAAATATTATAACCTGTCCTTGAAAACGTACTTATGATTGTTAGAAAACTTAAAACAATAAAAAATAAAACTCTATTCAAACTTAAAATTTTAATAATAAAAAGAATTGAAATTCTAATAAAGCTTAATTACTACATAAAAAGTGGAATAATAATGACTTAGAAATTGAAACCCTATCGAATTCTGAACAATGTCAAACATTTTTATTGTGTATTTCAAGAGCAAAATTTTAAGATTTTAGTTAGATGAATAAATTAAAATACAATGTACGACAATACTTACATTCTTGAGTTCCAGGAAAGGCTTTATCCTCTTGCGAGACCTGCGACTCTACTATCGAAAACGAATGTTTAACAAAAAAAAAAAAAGAATAATAGACTAACGCGTCCATTATGTCAATTGACAATCGGCGAACACACTTGACTCTAATTTCGCATCTGATTAATATAATTACATTTAATGAAAGTTATAATGCACTAAATCAATATTAAATGTGATTTAACCCAGCAAACACTGATTCTACCAACCGCATTGCGCGCGGACATAAAAATATTCTGAAAGAAAAACTTTATTAGAGGGAACAGGAAAAGGAAACTTTTTTCTTTTTCCTATCGAGTGTTTGTTTACGAAAATACTGTTTTCTTAGAACTACGAATTAATTATTATTTATTTACCATAGGTAGAATCATATATCATATCAAGAGCACGAAAATATACATATAAATATTATACCAAGAATGCGAAAGAAAATATATCGTTAGTATATTTAAAATATTTTCAAAGTATTTTTTATTATTGTCAAATATATATATGAATATTTCGTAATACGATTGATTTGTAAAGGTTATCCGCCAAATTGAATGTCCGTCATTACAACTTCAAATATTTTATGCATTACGTGACTTCGTTCTAATGTAACATGGCGTACTTTTTCTGACCATTAAACAAAGCTGCGCAATACGAAAAAAACGCGATGTGCAGAAACTGTTCAAACTTGTATGTGATAACGTACTTTCTCGAATGTAATAAAAGTTATTGAGAAAGACGAAATTAATAGTCAATATTATATTACAGACAATTTACGAATAATGAAGCAAAATGAAAAAGTTATTTCAATTTCTTACTCAAATGAAACAGAATCGAGGGAATCTATGTTAAATTTATGTTAAACAATCTATTCAATTTCTTCGGAAATATAATTTAATATATTCGAAAGAAAAAAATAATTTCTTTAATCTTGCATTTTTCATCTTGGTATTCTTAATAAACCGTGAATTTAGCATTTGTTATATTAGATATTAATTACGTTAATATCACGGAATATTTATAAGAAATGGAATTAATCTAATAGTGAATAAATATTACCACATTTCGATGAAAAGTTATCAAATTTATCGTTAATCACCATGGTGTCCTTTTGACTTTCATCCCGTCCTTTCGAATTTCACAGCATCTCTCTAATACATCAAAGCTTCCCTCGGTATCAAATAATAATAATCTGCACAAAAAAAGAGCGAAATATTAACACAAATGTATCAAAAGAATAAATAATTTGAAAATGACACAATGATCATGGTCAAATTGTGTTTCCAAAAAGACAGTCGGAGAAGCAAAGATAATTAAATAATAGATTACAACGAAATATTGAAGAAAAACGTACAATTACATGAAAATAACAATAGTGTGAGTTTGAACGGTAGAAAAATGTCTACCAAAGTGCTAAAGGCACCTGTCGAGAAATGACACGGATGGATATACGTCTCATTCTTCTGATTGTCTACACTAAACTGTCGTCCCATACTGCGATTTACCCGATAAGTTTGGTTTAGGGACGAATAGAGGGCTAGAGTCGTCGGCTGTCCATACATACACGAATAGGATTCGTCAAATTCCTGGAACACTCAAGGATAAGTTTTGTATATGTGTTTGTACGTGTCTGGTATTGTAGAGCTCTCGTGAAAACAAAAAGTTGTTGACAAAGATTCAGTGACGCTGCGATGTTCTCGTCGAGAATTTACAATTCATATAATATATGAGATATTTCAATTTTTAGTTTAATTTCAATTGAGAATGTATTAATTATTTTATTGAATTGTTCAAAACTCTATTTTGTAGTACAGTTCGAGGAAAAAAATTATTTAAAATAAAAAAACGTTGAAGATATTTGATCTCTCTCTAAAAGTAATGATTTTTTATTTAATTACGTCTAGTTCCACCTTGGTATTTTTTAGAGAAATCATAGAATTACGTATAATTTCGTCATATTAAGTTAAATATTGCATGTCTATGTGTATATTTATACGATTGATATATATATATATAGTATATATGATTGTCATATCATAAATGTGTATATCATAAATGAAACGTTACTAAACATTACTGTATGAAAAAGCATGGAATAGAATGCTAATTATTCATTATTCAGTTCTGTAATTAATCAATGAACTGTACAAAACAAAATCAAAGATTTAAATAAACTTATATCGAACTTATGTTTCAAAAGTTTATGATACAAGCCACCGGTAATAAAAACGATCAAATGGTCTATCAATGGAGAAAAACAGAAAAAAGTCTCGCTCTTCGACGGTAGAATGGTGGTATCCCGCTAAAAGTGAGCCTAGCCGATTCTTGATTCGCTGAGGCGGCGAGGCTTAGTTTCTATGCAATGCGCGCGAGAAATTGAAATACCAAACGCCGCAAAAATTTTCTTACATTTTACGAACTGATGAACTGAACATTTTCAAACCAGATAACTATAAGAATTTGAACACTAAAGTGCACACTTATATATGTGCACATCAACAAACATGATTTCTTTAAGAAAATCTTGTATTTTAACAAATATTTTCAGAAATATGAACATATTGTTCATTATGATTTTGAAATGCGAATTTTAAGTATTATGTGAAGACAGATAATTACAGAATTACAAATTGCTGTTACAAGCGAAATATAAAAAATTGCATGCTTATTCGAACTATGTAACAGTGCATATACGTAACCCTTCTACTTACTGTTCGACTAATAGTAATATAAAATAAAATTAAAATATAGTCCATCAAATCTAATATATCCACCATGAAATAAGATTATGGTCATATAGATAATTTCTAAAATTTTCTGACAAAGAGAGGTTATTGTATAATGCATTAAATCCATATACTAAGATTAATCTTTGGAAAGCGAAGGTAATGTAACCTAAGAACTATGCACTAAAATTGAAACGTATGCAATGTATTGAAAGTTTTAAAAGTTTCTTTCAAGTTTCAGATATTTAATCTAAATTAGAGATATATTAGTAAAACATGAAATGAAATATATGTATTTACATTATAATTTTTAAACATATTCGTATTTTTAAACATCATTAAGTAAATTTCTAAATAACTAAGAATATACTGCTTCTTATTAAATAGTTACGAAATGTTTTTATTATCAAGAAGCTATTAAAAGTGATGCCTAACAAGTTGTATCAATATACCACAAGTTGACGAAGTATACCAGTAATAATTTAACAAAGCAAATTCTTCACCGCGATCTTCGAGAGAAATTCCTTGGAATTGTAATTGTTGTAACGAACGCAGCTGCATTTATAACATGCGACATAACTACACTCTTTTATATACTAAGCTATTTGATTAATTCTAAGTATGTAAGAAATTTAAAAAGCTTTTAAAATCGTATATTTATCATTGTACTATTGATTTTCTTACCATTTCGAAATATACAACTTTGAGAATAATTGCTATATCTTCGTTCTTAAATAATGGAGCAACTAGCGAAAAAAATGAAGGAAAGGTGGAGAAACGATGCAGAACATTTATAACGTGCACGTGATTCATCTACATGTTTCAGTTTTGTTGTATATTTCACAATCGAACATTTTCTTTTCTCTTCTATCATACTCTTGTATCTTGTGACGTGACTGTTTCTCGTGGGAGATAAGAGCAAGACGTAATGCGGCCTCTAGCATTTCGCAAACAAAAAAGGGCGAAACTGTTCGCTTTTCTTCTATTTTCTTCTTTTTAAATAGAGATTGAAGTAAAAAAGACGTATATCTACAGAATTTATTCTATTTCCATTACACATTCTGTCGATTGATTATTTTCATCTGAATCAATTGACACTTAATAAATTCTTCTTGTTTACAGGCATAACTAATAGAGGTTTGGATAGTCTAACATGGCTTATTTTCATTTTTTTTCTTAGCTCTAATACTTTGTTTAAATCTCTCTCCCCAAACCTTATAAATTTAAAATTATTCACACACTGTAATTCATTATTCCAATTCATTAACATTTCACACTGAGTTGCATTTAAGATATCATGAATTTCTGAAAAATAAAGGAGGGTTTGTATATCAGCATATATTGAAAATAAATTTGGCTGTAATTTTTTACCTATTCCACATGTATGATATTCTCCTAGTTCTCTCTACTTGGCTATTCTAATTATATGTTCCCTGATGGCATGCTGTCTACTCCTGTTGCTCCTATAGATCTTTTAATAGTAATTTGTTCCATTTCTTCATCATTTCTTGCTACGTACCTTTGAATCAAACAGAATTATAACTAATCACATCTTTAATGTACAATCTCTGTATCATCATGTACATACATCTTTGTTTTACCTCTGTTTCTAACAAACTTGCAGTTAACTCTGGAGTATAGGGACACACACCTGGAATCATATTGTTTCTGATACACAATATTTTCTCTCCTATTGAATTCTGTTTTATCAAGCGGGACATTTTTGCCTTCTTTCTATTTGATATTCTGAAACAAAACACATTGTCCATGTCCTTCTTTAGTACACAAAAATATTATATAATCATATAAAATAAATGAAATGTATATAACAAAATCACATAATTTAATAGTAATTCTATTTACTTTTTGACTTTTTTTGTAATAGCGATAGACTTTCTGCTATTTGGATGTATCATTTTCTTTGGCTTCAGGAATTCTTTTCTCATTGCAGTGGCCTATAAAAGACAACAAAATAAATTAGTAAAAATATTACCATGGCTATGAATTATTTCGATTATCCTAACCTTCAAAACTCCAACTCAGGCTATACGTTTACTCAATGTATAATCACGCGCAGGCGAATCGTCTACAGTGTCACACGCTCAGAAGCAGTAATAGGGTAGACAAAACATCCTACATGCCACAGCTATCGAAACAATAACCAGATAGTAACGGATCCCCTCAGAGGGACTAAAACCTCAGTATAAGAACTCTCCCAAATCAGCGTTCGATACCTCTTTGTTATAACACTCTGAACCGTCACTCTGTTGGATTCATACGATAAATTTTACCACTATATATATATAAAGTTCAATTCTTTAACTTATTTGTGAAACGTTCGAACTGCGACTCGAGGAGATCACCGGTGATCTGTCAATTTCGTGATTTGTTGTATATGACATCGTATATGACAACAGCAACGACGGCGACGCCTATCGAGAGTAAAAGTAATATCGAAGTATACCTTCTTACCGTGACATTTCCGGGCCAACAAACTTCAAAATCTGTTTCTTCTGTTTCAAAATATTTTTAGCTACTTTTTTTAAATCTTATAACGATAACCTATTTTAAATTGTGCAATGTTTGATAAATGTATATTAGTAAAATTTCATATGAAGAAAGTTTTTGGGAATCCGTATTATATCCAGCGAGCAGAAAACGAAGACTTGACGGAAGTCGACGACAATGGAGATAAAAGTCTTTATCGTAATATTACTTTTATTGATTTTAACGTCAGATGGAACGGGTTTCGGCAGTAAACGATCCTCCAAATGTCAAAGAGGTAACGAGCAGACTTCAAGTAAAAGCGAGCAGAAGTCCACACCCGATTATTATTATTACTGTGACTCAACAGAGTTTGGAGTAGTACAAAAGATTCCGTATTTGCGTTCTTGTTCACCGTGCGACATGATAGAAATTGATTTCTCTTCCGCTTGTATCAGATGCGGGATGTGCCTTGCCATTGCTGAAAAGGTTGATCCTTTTTCACCGATCTCGATTATCCTATTTCTCTTTATTCGCGTATTTTTTAAACACAAATATAGATGTTTTACGATTATTTATATTGTTGATGACATCATTTGACGAATTCTTCGAGAACTTCACAAGGGAATCCAGACATAAATGATATTTAAAATGTTTATAGCAGTTCTGAAGTAAAGAAAAGCGATATGAGTTTGAAATGATGGATCATTTCAATGACTTTATTATTTCTATTTTAGACATAACACAGGGGAACTTTATAATTTTTAAATCTCTTTGATTTTATGTATCTTTCTACATTTATTTTTCTTTTTGCATATCTGTATGTTGCCTTAATTGCTATCTACATATTATTTTAGTTGCATTTTTCTTTTGGATCGGAAATGACTATCCTTTGTTTCGTCAATAATTTGTCTTGCTTCTCTTGGTGCATTTCTAAAAGTAGTATTGACATAAATGAATTTTTTACTCCAAGAGTCAACCACTTTTTTTCAACCTCTTTTTTAGTTTACAAGAGTACAAAGCTATATATAGGCCAAAACATGTATGTATTTTTCGATAAAAGATAAATTTTTATTCAAAATCTACGAGACTGCACGCAGATATTTCAAATTGCAGCGAATATTATCACGAATACTTCGCGTTAAACATCTTATATCTTTTAACATTTTCAGAGACGCGTAAACATCCGCAAGCTATTTATCACTTTATTCAATTGCATATTGTAGCGGCACGTGAGTCATAGGACGATGCGAATCGAGAGTAACTCATGTTGTTTTGCCTCGGGGCATTGATACCGTCTCGAGGTCACCCGAAGTCGAATTTAAACTCGTTAGAAGGAGATCGTTAGAAGAGTACTGCCGATAGTTTTAAATACATTTGACTACACCAAATATCAACTTGTGTCATCACTATATACACCAACACGTTTAATCAACCTCCACATAACCGAGAAGTGATTTCAAATTTGACCCACGTTTCCATCTACTTCGCTTTCTTTTTTATTTTGGAAGAAATGCACTTTCACTATTTATCAGCTAAGCGAACTCGAAACAAATGAAAATTCCCAACCACCACGTAGATCAAAGCCTATCAGTCTTTTTCGAACCTGTAGGTTACAACGAGATTCTCATCTCGACCCGAAGCTCATAGTTAGAGCTCGAACTGGGGTATAAAACAGCACGACCACAAGCAGCACGAACAGTCCGTAAAAATAGAGAACAGGAACAAGCGGTGCATCGGTATCGTTTATACGTACAATATTTCGTAGCACGTACGTCACGAGCGCGAGCTCCAGCTCGCGGACCCGTTCGTTACGTAACAGCTGCAATCTGATAATAAATGTGAAATACAGGCGGGCTGAGTTACGAGCCGTTATGCAGGGCCCGCAAAACGCCAGCCGAACTTTGAGCTTGTTCAACGAAGCGCTTTACACGAGAAACATTGAGACGACTGGAAATAACGTATAGGCGAACCATAGCATGTAACCGTAACATGATCGATATAGTATATCGATGTCGATAAGGGAAACACGGCTTCGTGACTTATTTAAACGCCAATTTCCAAGCGCACAAAGATCAAATTTCAGAATGGCAGAATTTGAAGACCACGGGAAGAACGTAATTTGATCTTCGTCTATCCAAACGTACGACACGGGACATTCCAACTTACGCGTCAAGTAACGTCCAAAATGCGACAAAATGAACTCGTTATGTTTCCTTGTAATCTTCAAATTCTATTCTCCTTGAGTGGATCGTTGGATATTAAGAAAAAATCGATGCTCGAGGAAATAACGAGCCGCGTTCGTTTCGTCGAATTTATTAAATTACCAATTGCGACAAGTTGAAATTATTGTTTAACGCATTTATACAACGGCCTTCTCATTTATTTTTCAAGTATTTAAATCGAGCATTTTTATTATTAAGAATAATTACTCAAACACATCAAAGATTAATTGTGCAAAACACAAAACGTGTGAGCCGGAGAGGAAACCTGGAACTGTCGGTGCAGGCGGTGCCCATACAAATAGGTGCCGAGACGATGCAAGGATAATCGGCTGGAGAGCCAACCAGCTGGGACCGAGCTATATGCTGGCAGCTCCGCCTCCTCGTGGCCGCCTGCATGCATCGTGTGGCGTCGGCTAAGCGAGCTGCCGCCCGAAAGGGTAGGTTCAACTTGTCCAATGAGCCGCAAGGTGAGGGCAGGGTTTTTTCAAGTCGTGTAGCGCCCATGTATGCGCGTCGTTCCCCGGGCGGAGGGAGCTAGAGGGTAGACGAGAATGAAAACGAACACCTAGATGTGAAGCCAGTATGAATTTTTACTCGAGGTATGGCGCGGTCGACCAAAAGGTCGGGCCCTGAAACGCACACATTACTTGTAAGTTTTAGGTAGATGATACATTTACACTGTACATGGGAGTGTGTGTGTGTAAGTGTCAGAGGACGTCCAGGTCTTAGTTGAGACAAAAGACTGTTGTTAGATGCTAGAAGCTTCTAGAATAGTCTGTTTGACAACAAGCGTGCGTGTAAGAAGGTTATCGAGGTCTTCAGAGTGTAATATATATGTATCGATGTTGTGTGCTAATAAAATTATTAATTTATTATACCTTAACAGTAAGTCTAACTGAGTTAATTGTGAAGAAATTTCACGGTTGATTTAAAGAAACAAAGCATTACGATAATTGCAATAACCCCTAATAAATAATCCCTGATTCTCTCGTTTCCGTATGAGCGAGTTTGAAAAGGCGATTTATGAGGAAAACGCTGACCATGCTTTTGTTACTGCATTGTTCCTGCTGACCGTTATTCTCTCGCACGATTCCCTTAACCTCTTAACCTACTATTTATGTTCGAGAATTTTGGGCCAAAAACGTAGACAAGCTATTATATATTATATTATATATTATATTTGGCCCGATCATCGTATTACGGGCTATGCCTGTAATATTTACGTTTGTTCCGATCATCGTACTACGGGCTATGCCCGTAGTTGTAGGTTAAGGGATTAATTAACTAGCGTGCCCACTTTTCGAGAAGCCGGGTTAATTGCACGCAATAAAACTCGAAAATATAATCCACTGGCGAATTTATTTACGTCGCGTGTCGTTGTCACGATGATCAGCCTTTTAGGAAACAAACCTCTGACAGAGTTATTACGCTGTTTCACAACTCTTACAATATGAGAAATTAATTAATAATAATAATAAATTAATTAATTAACCTCCCTGTTACCTTTTTCGTGTTTACGCGTTTAAAATTTCTACATCATCATACGAAATATTTCGAATATTTGGGGCTGAAATGAAATTTCCACTGATTGTCCCGAGAAAATACATATAATATGCCTGTTAATGATAAATTAATGCGAGTATTACTCCCGAAACTCGTGTCGAATTCAGAATGACAATTCTATTGTTTCAGTAAATTGAAGCAGACGTAACGACATTATTGTGATTATTGAATTTCTCAAGACGTCGAGTTCAACTTTTCTTAAATTATTATAAAAGGCAGTTAACATAATGCGATTGCCTGATTACATCACGAAGCAACTCGAGAAATTTTCCAAGTAATTTCAAGATTTCGTTAAATTATCGTAATACAACGCATGTCAAATCATAAATCAGTGACCGCCTGTTTGTATTAAAACATAGAATAATTGATTTCCATCGCGCCATTACGGCAATTTGAAATTAACATTGATTCATTAGAACCGATTTCGATTGCAAGCATAATCAATATTGACTGTATCCCTAATTTTAATATGAAAAATGACTACAGATTCCACCCGATAAATATCAACGTCTCTTAAATAACTGAAGAAACACGTCAAAGAAAATTCTCAACTTTGACGCTTGTTTCTAAAAGTAAGGTTGTAACTGACATTCGTCGAATCGCGTCGCGAAAATTGCAGCAAGCGGTAAGACGGTGAGGAAAAAGGTTATGGTTATGGTTATAAGGTATATTAATTCAAATCTATTTTGACAAGTGTTAGAAATTAATATACACATCATTGGTATTAATATATGCACCCGATTTTCATCAAAATTTCCTAAACGCTACTGCTTGAATTAATATAATGCTAGTCCTTGTATAAGTATAGAAGAAACTTGTTTATGTAATTCGTTTCTTACAGGCTACAGGGTCTGAGAATAAAGAATTTTTTCTGACCGTTTTGTTACGACCTTTGTTAAAACCACATCATAGGAATAAGATAATAATACAGATCGTAAGCATTATACAGGGTGGTTGGTAATTGGTGGTACAAGCGGAAAGGAGGTGATTCTACGCGAAAAAAGAAGTCGAAAATATAGAATAAAAATTAAAAAAAAATTTTTTTTTTTAATTTTTCCATCGAGACAACGATCTACAGTGAGATCCGTTATAACGAGACGTGATAAAGTGCACGCGTACCGAGCGAAAATTCAAAGTCGATTTTCTCGAAAACAAAGCCTCAAAGGAAAAATTTCTATTCTATATTTTCGACTTCTTTTTTCGCGTAGAATCACCCCATTTCCGCTTGTACCACCAGTTACCAATCACCCTGTATATCGGCACATACTATCAATTTTATTGTGCAATTAAATAACATAATATTAAAAGTAACCAAATGTTGGGATACTTTTGAGCGATAGTGTATATGTGTAAAACAATATGATTCTATAAATTCATTAACAATAAATCTAAAACAATGTTGTGTTACTTCTTCTGGTAAACAATCCAACCATTTAACTGTAAGATATTTGGAAAGTTCATGTAACAAGCATACAATATGCCGCCCAGAAGGTACCAACTACGTTCCTCTATGAAATTAGTACAAATGTTTCAAGACTTACGATCAACATTTCACGCAACGTTTTTATAAGATACGTTAATCCGTAGAAATGACCCGTCGCGGTAAATTTATACATAGGACAGAGTTAGAAAATACAAAAGAACGATATTTTCTCTGAGTATACGAAGTTAAAATGGTGCTGAACGCAAATTAATTGGTTGGAAAGAGGCGCCTTGAAGCGTACCAAAAGAGGTACCCTACCTCGTTGAAATACCATGGAACGAAACCCTGTTGGGCAATGGGCATTCTGCTGTAGCCTGGAATTTCTTTTGCTCCTGTATTCTTCTTCTGTTTTCCGTGGTTTTTGTTACAACACTCGCGATGTTTTCATTCAAACGAACACGCAACGCATAAACGGAGAAAAATAAACGCTGAAGGTACGTCGCGTCACGCGAATCACTGACGCTACACTTATACGTTGGAAACAGGAACGAAACCAACGCGGGTGCAACACGGGGCCCGTGAAATGTAAACTATCGAACTACGTATAATAGCACAAGAAAGTATTTCTATTGTATTTTATATATATATGTCGGAGAAGCGTCAGGAATAGGGTTGTAGGCGTTTGATGAATCCCCGTTGGGACTGGCCATCGTTGCGGTATAACAAAGGCACGGTGCGCTAGCACAAGTGTGGATACTACAAACGGAACGATCAACCGCGGCGGTAGGGCACTCGCGACGCTCGTGATATTGGTCTTAGGTTCAATAACGAATCCACGGTCCACGGGAGGACAAGACTCAACGTAATACACGATTCGGATAACTCGATCAGCACTTCGTCCAACGACTAACTAACTAACTAACTGACTGACTGACTGACTGACTGACTGACTGACTGACTCACTGACTGACCGACTGACTGACTGACTCACTGACTGACTCGCTGACTGACCGACTGACTGACTGACTCACTGACTGACTCCATAATCCAAAAGAAATTGCCCTTATATACTCCTGTCTCCACCTCTCAGGTCAATCGTTATTTTTAAGGAGAGTCATATAATCATTTCGTACCTCTGTCAGGTATGCGTCCCTCCCGTGACCGTGGCTACGTCTAGTGATCCGCTATGTCACCTTGAACCTAAACCCATCGTCATAAAGTTGGGTTGGAACATTAAAAGTTATTTCTTATTTTTATTTTTTTTTATTGCTCAAACATAGCTATCGTAAAAAGTCTTAACTATGGGTTTTTCCCAGCATTCCCGACGGGAAATCCGGCTGTCCTTCCCTCTCCGACACGGCCATTCTGACAATCACACGTCCTCGTGTGTGGCTAAAATAATGCGTTTTTCCAACGTTAGATTCAGTACAAATAACATTATTTACAACTTAACTAAATCAAGGGTCCGGTTTAACGGCAAATTTTGTTCAGGGATTCGGTAACAAAAGGAATAAAAGAAACAAATTAATGACATCATGATTGGTATTCAAAATGCTAGTTGCATCCTGCAGGTTGTTAATCTGGTCGCGATGACATGACGGACCATTCTCGATTTCGCACCCAAGTGGATCTCGCTTTTCTGGATCGCACGACCGCCCAGAGTTTTGTTACATTGTCACCCCAAGAGCATGTGAATCTAACACACGCTCCGACGGGCTTCCTAGCATTATCACCCAATGGTGCCTTTAACCTGTTACACGGCCTCCACTCAATGGTACATTTAACTTATTGCTCGGCCTTCCTGACCTTTCTTACATTATCGCTCCGAACGCATGTGAACTCCATCACATCGAGCTTTCCTTCATTATCGCTCTGAACACATGTGAACTCCATCACATCGAGCTTCCCTTCATTATCGCTCTGAACACATGTGAACTCCATCACACGGACACATCGAGCTTTCCTACACTATCGCTCGGAACACATGTGAACTCCATCACACGGACACATCGAGCTTCCCTTCATTATCGCTCTGAACACATGTGAACTCCATCACATCGAGCTTCCCTTCATTATCGCTCTGAACACATGTGAACTCCATCACACGGACACATCGAGCTTCCCTACATTATCGCTCGGAACACATGTGAACTCCATCACACGGACACATCGAGCTTTCCTACACTATCGCTCGGAACACATGTGAACTCCATCACACGGACACATCGAGCTTTCCTACACTATCGCTCGGAACACATGTGAACTCCATCACACGGACACATCGAGCTTTCCTACACTATCGCTCGGAACACATGTGAACTCCATCACACGGACACATCGAGCTTTCCTACACTATCGCTCGGAACACATGTGAACTCCATCACACGGACACATCGAGCTTCCCTTCATTATCGCTCTGAACACATGTGAACTCCATCACATCGAGCTTCCCTTCATTATCGCTCTGAACACATGTGAACTCCATCACACGGACACATCGAGCTTCCCTACATTATCGCTCGGAACACATGTGAACTCCATCACACGGACACATCGAGCTTTCCTACACTATCGCTCGGAACACATGTGAACTCCATCACACGGACACATCGAGCTTTCCTACACTATCGCTCGGAACACATGTGAACTCCATCACACGGACACATCGAGCTTTCCTACACTATCGCTCGGAACACATGTGAACTCCATCACACGGACACATCGAGCTTTCCTACACTATCGCTCGGAACACATGTGAACTCCATCACACGGACACATCGAGCTTCCCTACATTACTCTGCTAGGCGTTATCCTCATCGTGCTTGTGATCCTCCGAGATCCGGGTACCCATATCGCCCTGGTCACTGTCCTCGCCATCGCTACAGACGTCCAATTCAGCAGGAATACAACCGTCCGGTATTTTCCTCAACCTATCATGACTATACTTATAGGATCGTTTACCGTCTACTGTTTTCAAAGTATACCTATCTCCGTCCAAAATTTCCGTTATTACAAAAGGGCCCTTGAATTTTGGGTCTAACTTAGTCTGATTCCTCTCTTCGTTTTTGAGTAATACGTAGTCGCCGAGATTGAACTTAACTATCCTAGCTCTAGTTTCGTCTAACCTGTTTTTGTCGTATTTGGCGCTCGCTTCCATGTTTTTTATCGCCTGCTGCCTTACATTGACAAGGTCTACCTCTCTTTCTTCGGTGCTATCGGGTAGGGACAACCCGTAGGGTCTTGCTATTTTACCGATCAGCAGTTCCAATGGGCTCGACTTAGTTACGCGGTTGGCGGTGCAGTTCAAAGCCAATTGTATCTCCCCGAGCGCGTCTTGCCATGAACGCCCGGTCGTTTCTACCGTGGTAAACATATTTTTTAGCGTACTCATGACACGTTCTACCTGCCCATTGGCCCTACTTGCACCGGTCGCAATCAAATGAACTTTAATTTGTTTACTGTCGCAGAACTCTCGAAATTCCCGGCCCGTAAAACATCTACCCTGATCTGCTATTATCCGACAGGGACTCCCGAACAAAAATATAGCGGACTTAACTGCTTTGATAACGCTGGGCGAATCCAATTTGCGAATGTGGTGTAAATACACGAATTTCGTGAAGGCATCGACCAAGACAATGACATACTCTTTTGAATCATTTTTGCCGCTCAGTTTGCCCGTTATGTCCACGTGCACCGTATGCCACGGTATGCCGGTCTTAGGTATAGGATGTAGTTCAGCTTGTACTTTCCCCGAACTAGCCTTCGAAACTCGACAAGCATGACAGTTCTCGACGAATTTGCGAACATACTTCGCCATTCCCTCGAACCAATAATACTCGTACAGTTTCTCAAGCGTTTTGTCCCAACCTAAGTGCATAATTGACTGGTGCACATGGTTAATGACGGACCACCTAAAGCCTCTCGGAACAATGGGTAAGCAAAGGGTCCTGCCCTTTCGTTGTATCTTACGGTAAAGGGTACCGGATCGCAGTTCGTACGTATTCGCGATATCTTCCGCGAGCTCTTCGTTCTGTAACTTATTGACGATTTCGGAGATCTGGGGATCGCGACGTTGTTCCGCTAGTAGCCAGTCTTCGGAGATCTCGGCTAGATTAATCTCTCTCTCTGCGACTTTGTCGGTCATACGGCGGTTCGGGTCTGCGGGGTTTCGCGAAAAGAAATCTACGTGGGCCATTCGTTTACCCTCTCGATACATGATGTCAAAATCGAATGTTTGCAAATAAGCCCACCACCTGTAAACCCGGTCGTTTAAATTTACTTTGTTGCTGGCGGCTTTCAACGAATTACAGTCGGTGACAACTAGGAATTTCCGCCCATGTAAATAGTGTCGGAAATGCTTAACGGCGCTTACTACTGCTAATGTCTCCAGTTCGTACGAATGATATCTGGACTCCGCAGGACTGGTCCTTTTACTGTAGTATTCAATGACTCTGTTTTTCCCCTCGACCTTATGCATTAAAATAGCCCCATACCCTTCCGAACTAGCGTCGGTATGTAGTTCTATGGGGTGATTGGGGTCGAATATCATTAACACCGGCGCGTCGGTCAGGACGGAAATTACCTTTTGTCTTATCTTTTCGTGCCTATCCGTCCGGGTTATGTGCTTGCTACTAGAAGTGAGCGCGTACAAGGGTTTCATCACTTGTGAAAATTTAGGAATAAATTTTCGGAAGTAAGAGGCCAAACCTATGAACTGCCTAAGCTGTGTGACGGTCGACGGTGCGGGTAAAGAATTCAAAGCTTGTATTTTTCCCGGGTTCGGACGGACTTCCCCGTTACAAATTACATATCCCAAATAAAGTACCGACGTCTTCAGGAAGGAACATTTAGCAAAATTGAAGGAAAATCCGGCGTTTACGAGGGTGTTTAGTACAATGTGCAACCTTTCTAGGGCTTGGTCTATTGAGTCCGCAATTATGAGGACGTCGTCCAAATAAACAACGACATATGAATAAGCGAGGTCGCCTAAGGCTTTGAAAATGGCTCTCTGGAAAACGGCTGGTGCATTTTTCAACCCAAACGGCATCGTTACGTATTCGTATTGACCGTCGGGGGTAACGAACGCTGTGTATTCCGTCGAGTTAGGATGGATGGGGATCTGGTGAAATCCGCTGGCCATGTCGAGGGTAATGAAGTATCTCGCGCTCTGCAATCTCGCGATTTGGTCGGCAATAAGGGGTAAGGGGTACCGATCCGCGACCGTATTTTTATTCAGCGCTCGAAAGTCTACACACAATCTGTCTGAGCCATCCTTCTTCTTCACGAGTATCATGGGGCTCGCGAATGGCGAATTACTAGGTCTTACAATTTGTGCTCTAACTAATTCGTCTATTCTCTCACGTACTATCCTTCGCTCCTCCTCGCTAAGCCTGTAAGGGCTTCTTTGCACAGTGACGTTGGGATCAATCAGCCGTATTTCCAACTGTCCCGTACTGACGCGGGTACGCGGGAAACCCGTAATGAACGATCCTTTAAATTTTCCGAGAACAGAGATCAATCGATCTTTATCGTTACCGATCACATCGGTGTCAACCTCGTTAATGTTGACCTCCTTTTCCGCGATTTTACTACAGACGCTAACCACTTTTGCCTTACAAATATCGACGCTATCTTGTGTGATATTTACCTCAAAACCCTGGCTTAAAATTTCACGGCCTATCATGATATCGTATTTTAAGTAGCTATCGGGAAGAACGTGAAAAGTTATCTCTAACGTAAAACCGTTGATACGTACAGTAGACAGAATCTGGGATGTACTTTTAACGCAAGTATTTCCTATTCCTCGCATTACTACTACGTCAGTCGTTCTCTTGCCAGCGAATCTCGCGGCGGCGGACTCTTTGATCAGCGAGCACTCGGCTCCGGAATCGAAACAAAACGGAAGCGACTCACCCGGATGACTTGGTCCACCAGTTAATGCTCCCACTACGTAGAAGTCGATTCGCCGCTCATCATCGAGATTATATTCAGGGCACTGCTTTGTAAAGGATTTTCCTCCATAATCAGATTGATAGCTGCGCGCCATGCAGCGGAGTCGAAGCCCGCGGTTTCAGGATTAAAACGCGGTGGCGAAAATTATTAGGTTCCACACTCGATTTTTGCACTAGCGACTAAATTAACTCGCGCACGATGGTCGTAGCTCTTGCACTGTTATAACCGGCACTTATCCCACTTCTGATGTCGGAGAAGCGTCAGGAATAGGGTTGTAGGCGTTTGATGAATCCCCGTTGGGACTGGCCATCGTTGCGGTATAACAAAGGCACGGTGCGCTAGCACAAGTGTGGATACTACAAACGGAACGATCAACCGCGGCGGTAGGGCACTCGCGACGCTCGTGATATTGGTCTTAGGTTCAATAACGAATCCACGGTCCACGGGAGGACAAGACTCAACGTAATACACGATTCGGATAACTCGATCAGCACTTCGTCCAACGACTAACTAACTAACTAACTGACTGACTGACTGACTGACTGACTGACTGACTGACTCACTGACTGACCGACTGACTGACTGACTCACTGACTGACTCGCTGACTGACCGACTGACTGACTGACTCACTGACTGACTCCATAATCCAAAAGAAATTGCCCTTATATACTCCTGTCTCCACCTCTCAGGTCAATCGTTATTTTTAAGGAGAGTCATATAATCATTTCGTACCTCTGTCAGGTATGCGTCCCTCCCGTGACCGTGGCTACGTCTAGTGATCCGCTATGTCACCTTGAACCTAAACCCATCGTCATAAAGTTGGGTTGGAACATTAAAAGTTATTTCTTATTTTTATTTTTTTTTATTGCTCAAACATAGCTATCGTAAAAAGTCTTAACTATGGGTTTTTCCCAGCATTCCCGACGGGAAATCCGGCTGTCCTTCCCTCTCCGACATATATGTGTGTGTATATTCATATGTATATATATATGTGTGTGCATATATATTCATATATATATATATACATAACATTTATAAAATGAATGCTTGGTAAAATGTCTGTGATAAATAATTCCAATTAAAATGGAAAAATTTTTAATTGCATTGCTTCGACTATACATATACATATACTTAATGTGACTTACTTTGTATGAGAAAAATTCTGTTTGTCAATTCGATACCGAGAGCTGATAATGCTAATACACGATGAAACGATAACAGAAGAATCCGAATATTCAGAACTTTTCACAATATATGTTAAATAATATTATGAAATAAATTGAATAATTACCCCGCATTGCTTCCGGCGTACGTGTTCACGATTCTCGGCGAAACCGAATATGGCAGCAGGAAATCAACCAATCACAACTTCGGAAAAAAATAAAGCGCGGAAAGAAATCACGGCATCCAGCTACCTGCGAATCTATTCTCGATCTCGATGTGAGCAGTAATCTTTCGATAATCGTTTTGCAAAATGGCGTACCTTAAACGAAGCGTATAGTAAAATTCGCATTTGAGAGACACATAAATAAACGATATCGAGGTATTTCCCGCGAGAAATTCACGTTCGGTTGCAACATAACATATCAAGTATGTATTTTCGTGGAAAACTGATTTCGAGGGACGTGTATAAGTACGTATCAAGTTACTTGGCGAAAGTTCAACGAAAGACTGTGACTTTAAAACAGTGAGTGTGTAAGCCTGTGTTTGTTGTCCGAGAAGTTGAAGAATATTTTGTTAATCTGTCATTTTTTGTTTACGTCAGCTGTAATAGAGTGGTGTTTATGTTTTGTGGTAACTGGATGTCTCAAACAACAAACTCGGGATTTCAATGGATCTTCGAAAAGAAGTCATAACCATTGGCCTTGGGTGAGTTGTGATTTCATAACTTTTTAATTCATAATTGATAGCATAAGGTTATTGTAAGACCGATGAAAATATGGATAGCAACCAATTGCAATTGAATATCTGGTCTTTCTTGCACTACTGAAATTTTGCAAGTCACTAAAGTTATCAGTATTAATATGTTCCCTTGCATAAGTTTGACGATAAAACAAATGAAATTATACTAATTGCAAGTTATTTGATTATTCTATTTAACGAAAAATTATAAAATCATAAAATAGAATTCTATATATCTGTAAATCGTAACTTGTCAATCTACTAGTACATATATTATAAATTGGTAAACTTTTGTGCGGGGGGGGGGGTGCTAGATGTAACACTCATGCGACATTTTGAAAAATATTTAATTATAATCGTGAAAGGCGTTATTGTAATATTGAATTCTTATTAATGATCCTTGCAACTTCAGTTTTGCGTACCATATTTAAAATGTACATAAGATGTAAAGTATATTAACAAGTAACAGTCACAAAATTGTTTCAAATGATGATGATCATCCTAATATCAACTTATCAATTGTGATCTGATAAACAAGAATTCAAAATATAGTTAAACTGTGTTCTACATACAATAATCTTTTTCGGATGAGATTTAAATATGAACATATTGTGATACTGTATCGATAATAACATGAATAATACAAAGTTTCGTATTACATATACTATATTTTTTAATATATTCTGCGTATCTCATTTTATGACAACAGACAAGCAAACTGTATTCCCATTATAAGCTTCGCTCTAATTTCGCATCATTTCACCTGAATATATCGTGAAATTTCATCCCGTCAAAACTTTGTGTCAATCTTTTTTATCTTAAAGGATTAAAGACAGTTGCAGAACGCCACGTTGTTTCGAGTTTTGCTTAAATTTCCGCCAAATGAAAATGAAGTTTCGCGAGAAATGGTGGTTCTCGAAAAAATGGTGGCTACTAACGGCACGTCTGGTTACAATTTTCGTTTGCAATACTTTTGGTGAGTAATTATGATGTACTAGGTCGAGAGTAAGTAGTCGGTCGTCCCGGAAATTTGAACTGTTGAGAACGAGGTAATAACAGGGCAACTGGTTTGTTGCTGTGTAACGTATACACGTTTCTGAATAGTTTTCTACTTTAAATGAAATTAACTGCTACCCGACGGAGTTTCGAAGTAGCGATAAACACGCCATTGAAAAAAGCGACGAATGCGAATGGAAAATACGTAAAGATTTTTTTGACATAATAAAGAATCATTTTGTCAGATTTCAAGAAGAGTTTGGGTAAATTCAATTTATGCTATTTGCTACTTGACTTATGTTTATGACACTAAAAGTTATCTTTACAAGCAGCGAAGTGATTCAGTTTTTTTCGTTGTTCGGTTGCTTCCAATTTTTTCATTTTCACATTACGTATTACAATATTGATGTTAAAATATTATGTTAGAAGAACATGTTAGCAATTTAATTTTCTGTTTGTCCTTTTCTTTCTTTTCCTTATTTTATTTTTGGATCTGTGGTGGATGATTTAAATAATGACGAGACGAGTTGATACTTGATATTGTAAAATGTATTTAAAATTATTCTAAGTACAGAATTAATCACGCGGGTGTCACGACCGGCTCACTTTAAAATCGGAGATAAAGATGTAGCGGCACTCGGCGACAATGTATATCGCTGAAGTGCCTAATGAACCATCAACATCCCAACGGTCCTTCCACCGAAGGCTCTAGAAGAAAGAGCGCGTGGCAACGGCCGCGGACGCCTGGCAAATGCGTGGACGGTGGGGATGTTGAGGGATGACAAAAGAAAGCGATAGGATCCGATCGAAAGTCAAAAAATCATAAGAGCTTCAGTCTTAAAAGGTCACGCTTAGAGCTCGAAAGTAGATTGTAAAACCAAGTGTTAGAAGAAAAATAAAGTTTCTTTTTTTTATTCTTTTTTTTGTTGTTCTTTTGTGTAATTTTACGTGACATTTTGGCGATCCTGCCAGGATAGTGAAAAGTGTTTGTTCGGAAACCAAAAGACATTCATCATCTACGGAAGATAGAATTATTTGGGACTACGGTCATCCGCAACAACAAAGTAACTATCACGAACCAAGCGAAGTGACAATAAAAGTGAAATCAGCGCAATAATGTCTAAGGCAAACGAATCTCAAACTTCAACCTCAAGTGACCCAATGTTGCGAGCAATATGGGACAGTATTCAAAAACAGAATGAGAATATTGCCCTTTTACGAGAGGAAATGTTACGTTTGTCTATGCAAAATGACGAAGAGAACAGACACAGGACAGCAGAAATCGAGAATCTCGGGAAAACCGTCGCAGCGCTACGGACTGGGTTCGGATCCCCTGCGACCGATGACTTTGCTTCCATTATCACCGAAGACAATGAAAGTGCATCGACAGCAATCAATCGCACCGGGAATACGGCAGAAGCACGCAAACTGTCAGGGTTAGCAGCTCCAGACATCCCACCTGTTCACCTCAACATCGAACAACCCGAGGTGGAAGAAAGAGGCTATTTTCCGCCCGCTTCTCCCACTCTACGAGCTAAGGATGCAATACGCTACATCCCAACGCTCAACGGAGATGATGATGTAGGAGTTGAAGACTTCATCAAAGAAGTGAGAAGTATGAAGGATCGCTGTATGGAGCAAGATCTGTTGCTAAAAGCAATAAAAGTGGAAAAAATCGTGGGAAAAGCAGCCCAAAGTATTCGCAACATTCCTATTGAGTGTTACAGTGATCTGTACGACGCACTGAGAAATAACTTAGCAGCACAAGTGACTTCGGATGAGTACCAAGAACAATTACGAGAGTTGAGACAGGGGCGCGAGGAATCAGTGCAAAGTTTTAATATTCGGTTTAGAAGAATACTCAACCGTTTGCTGTACGCAGTAACCAATGAGTACCCACAACCACTGACACGTAAAATTATGACCGAAGAAATCACGAAGAAGACTGTTCGTGTGTACCTAAAGGGACTCAGACGCGACATAGGGCGAATATTATTAAGCAGTGAACCCTTGAATCTTCCGGAAGCTGAAAAAAAGGCAGCCGATGTAGAACGCTACTTGCGAGAAGAACGACAACCTAATTGGTCATGTAATCGCTTACCTTCCGCTAGTAATCGCGCAAACAACCAGCCAATGCAGGTAAGACGATCTAATGTACCATCAAGATCGCCTAACACGCCAGCAGCTCAGAAACCTGCTACATTTAACCAAATAGAAAATAGACCACCTGCTGAACGCGCGCAGATGAAGTGCTTCAAGTGCGGAAAGCTGGGGACATATTGCCAACAAGTGTCAAAATTTTCTACCACCGAGCCAGCGCGATCGACCACCCGCAAGGATTCAGGCAGTCCAGGAAAGGGACGAAATACAAGAAACAACATCGAACCAGGAGATGGACGAACCGTACGAGACATACGAGTCAACATCGCCACGGGAAGACTACTCGCAATACCTTTGTCAACCCGAACCGAAGAGCGAGTATTTCTGGTCGACACAGGAGCAGGCATAAACCTGGTGAAACGTAACAAAACTGTCAACGCGATACAAATAGGGCCTAAACAAAAATTTTCTATGGGACGAGACAAATACGAAACTAACGAATACGTAACGAAACGAATTTTTGGACAAAATCACATTTTTCACATAGTACCGAACAACTTCCCTATTATCGAAGATGGAATCATTGGGCTACCATGTTTAGAGAAGTATAACTATTCAATATCCAATGACAAAATCCGACTAAACGACAAAACCATTTTATTTCAGAAACCAATACACTTAACTCCTGGAGAAAACAGAGTTCAAACAATCTATCTGGAAGGCAAACCAACTAAAGTATGTTTTATCAACACTGGTGAGCAAAACATTGAAATTTCTAGCAATATTCAAAATTCTCATGACTTTTCCAACGTATCAAAACTAAAAAGCCTAGTGAGAACAGATCACATTGAAAAACCAATCCGTGAATCCATCGAAAAGGTTATTCTCCATTATATTGACATCTTTAATTTAGAAACCGATCTTTTGCCCTGTACTAATTTAACTCAGCACACAATTTCGTTAACTAAAGACAAAATTATTAACACACGATCGTATAGACCACCGGAATGTCACCGTGACGAGATTTCGCGACCAATAGGAGACATGTTGAAGAAAAATATTATAGAAGAATCCGAATCTCCTTATAACTCTCCGGTATGGGTAGTTCCAAAAAAATTAGACGCCTCAGGAAAACAGAAATGGAGGATAGTTATCGATTTCAGGAAACTAAATGAACTCACAGAACAAGACGCTTACCCTTTACCCGATATAGACGACATTTTAACACAATTAGGAAACGCAAAATTCTTTTCGGCACTTGATTTATCCTCAGGATTCCACCAAATTCCAATGAACGAGAAATCTAAAAAATATACCGCTTTTTCGACACCGCAAGGGCATTTTCAGTTCAATCGAATGCCATTCGGACTTAAAAACGCACCCGCTACCTTTCAAAGATTAATGGACAGAGCCTTGACTGGACTTGTAGGAAAATACTGCTTTGTTTATTTGGACGACATCGTGATATTCGGAAAAACGATTCAAGAACATAACGAAAACCTCGCGATAGTATTTCAGAGACTCAGAGAATTAGGACTTAAATTGCAACCGGACAAATGTGAATTCGTAAAACCGGAACTAGAATACTTAGGCCATGTAGTTTCATCCGAAGGAGTTAAACCAAACCCCAAGAAATTAGACGCTGTAAAAAACTTTCGATTACCCCGCAATGCCACGGACGTGAAATCATTCTTAGGTTTAGCAGGTTATTACCGCAAATTCATCCGAAACTTTTCCAAAATCGCGAAAAGCCTTACAGACTTAACAAAAAAGGACACACCATTTCATTGGACTGACAAACACCAGACTAGCTTTGATACTTTAAAAGACAAACTCTGTAATTTCCCAATATTAGCTTATCCAGACTTTAACAAAACCTTTACCTTAACTACCGACGCAAGTAACGAAGGACTAGGAGCAATACTGTCACAGGACGGTCATCCTTGTTGTTACATTTCAAGAACACTGAATCCACCCGAACGAAACTATACCACGACAGAAAAAGAACTGTTAGCCATCGTATGGGCCGTGAAAAGATTAAGACAATACTTGTTAGGACGACGCTTCATTATTCGAACCGACCACCAAGCTCTTAAGTGGTTGCACAATTGCAAAGACCCTTCTAGCAGACTGATCCGTTGGAGACTTAAACTCGAAGAATATGACTATGAAATCGAATATACAAAAGGTAAAGATAACACAGCTGCAGATGCTTTATCCAGAGTTCACGCGGTAACTCGCGACGAAGTAGTTAACCTCGACCTAGTAATTGATCACACTAATTCATTCAACGCATGGAAAGACAACAACGAAAATCCGAAACTCTTAGAAATTACACCGAATGACCAAACATTTTACCAATTAACTCGAAACGACTTAGGAGAATACGACGAGACACTTTGGATCAGAAGACTTTACAAAATTCTTAAAGATACAACAAAAATCGGCATAGGAAATAACGATTTCACTGAATTAGAGAAAACGCAGATTAAACTCATGCTAATATATTTTAACGACACGTACAAGAAAATTACTTATGCACCTAATCCCATCTTAAAACTAGACGAAAACGAAATACTACAAGCAATAAAGGAAAACCATAACGACACCGTAGGACATTTAGGGATACAAAAAACGTATCAACGGATCAAGGATAAATTCAAAATTTCCGGACTTTTAGAAAGAGTAGAAAACTTTGTGAAAACATGCGACACATGTCAAAAGGAGAAACTAACACGTATCAGGCCCAAAGAATCCCCACAAATCTCAGACACGCCACTTAACCCTAACGACAAAATCGCTATGGACATCATAGGACCGATGACGAAAACCAAACGCGGAAACCAATACATACTTTCAATTCACGATGAACTTACGAAATATCTGATACTAGTTCCCCTTAAAACGCAACGAACTGAATCCATAATTAATGCGCTCATTGAACACTATATTTACATATTTTCGGCACCAAAAACGATCCTAACAGACCAGGGACAAAATTTTGTTAGCGATTTAATGACGAAATTTGAAGAAGCTTTTAAAATCAAACACATCAAAACAACTTCATTTCACCCACAGAGTAACGGATCTCTCGAAAGAACGCATGCCTCAGTTAAAGATTTAATTCGTACTGCATTACACGACAATGACAAAGAATGGGACGAAGTACTTAATTTCATTTGTTTAGGGTACAACACCGCGAAACATGAAGGAACAGGATTCTCTCCCTTTGAATTGACCTTTGGGCGAAAAGCTAACTTACCTTCCGCAATATCCAAATTCCCCACACTTACCTATGATGATATGTACTCACTTTGGCAAAAACAACTGAATAAATATTGGGAAACAGCTCACAAAACGCTTATTCAGAATAAGCAACGATACAAGCGAGACCAAGAAAGAAAGATTGTTAAAACTCAGACCGTGTTTAGAAAAGGAGACTTTGTTTTAATTCACAACGACCATAAAAGAGATAAGTTGGACATTGAATGGTTAGGACCTTACAGGATTAACGATGTGAAAACTCCTTATTACATTATTTCTATCGACAATACTAAGAAAAAGATACATGGTAACCGACTGAAAGCGTACTTTTTTCAGGATAATGCTGACCCTAGCACTAGTAATAATACCCTTAATTAGATGCCTTGAACTCACGGGATAGGAATTACTAAGATCTTAGGGGACCAAGATCAATCTAACCAGGGGGGTATGTCACGACCGGCTCACTTTAAAATCGGAGATAAAGATGTAGCGGCACTCGGCGACAATGTATATCGCTGAAGTGCCTAATGAACCATCAACATCCCAACGGTCCTTCCACCGAAGGCTCTAGAAGAAAGAGCGCGTGGCAACGGCCGCGGACGCCTGGCAAATGCGTGGACGGTGGGGATGTTGAGGGATGACAAAAGAAAGCGATCGGATCCGATCGAAAGTCAAAAAATCATAAGAGCTTCAGTCTTAAAAGGTCACGCTTAGAGCTCGGAAGTAGATTGTAAAACCAAGTGTTAGAAGAAAAATAAAGTTTCTTTTTTTTATTCTTTTTTTTGTTGTTCTTTTGTGTAATTTTACGTGACACGGGAGACAAAGATTTTGTAACGAATCCCAGCGGCTGCCATTTGTCGTTCACGCGCTGTTGCCGATACCGGATTCGCTAACACCGTGGCGTCAGAGAGGACGCGTTTCGACTCGCGAAAGGCGTTTTTGGTTTGCTCCGACCACTCGATTGGCCGCGAATAGCTCGTACGTAGCTTTGTTCGCGGCTCCGCATAGTTTGTTGCGCGGTATACGCTTATATCGACACCGGTGTTCACGAGGAAAGAGATCCTTGATGCTCTGTCCGTTACGAAAATGCGGCGGGATATCAAAGCCGTCGCCGCATGTCGCGTTTACGAACGGCTGATCCAGTTGCAAGGGGCCCGACACTTCCTTGCGCAGTCTCGGAAGGTCTCATGGTAATAGTAGAGACCAGACTTCTGCGGTCTGTCTTTCGAACTCGATATCAATCTCGCCTTCCATATGTAGAATAACGATGTGAGGTAACAGTCAACAATTTACGATCAACAATTAACGACTAACGATTAACTGTCAACAACAACTAACGATGAACAACGATTAACGATTAACGATTAACTATCAAGAGTCAATAATCACGTATCGGTAATTGTGTATGCTTCGCTATGACGCTTAACCTTTCGCATTTCGCATCTCGGTGCAGAATGAATCTTTGATTCGAAACTAAACAGATTCTTTTCATTGTTGCCCCTCGATATCCCCACTACGCACGCATTTATTAGATGTCCGCGACGGTTGCCGCGTATGCATTCTTCCGAATATTCGGCGAAACAACTGGAGGGATATCGATGGTACATTAGGCATGTCGGCCTTACGCTTTGAAGGTATAGCGCTTTGTGTCGCGAAGCCGTTGGAAAGTTCTGTTGTCGAGTGCCGCCACAGATGCATGACGATTAGATATAAACGCTTCAAGTATTACAATTAATAGCTGATACAATTACAACAAAATAATTACACAGCTAGAGAGAACGTTCGTCTATTGGTATCGACCGATGGTATTGTAAAAAGTTCAAATGTACCTCCGGTTGGTGATTAGAAATAACGGCGATAATGTTTTGTCCGGAGTTTGTTTACCTTTAGACCTAGCAAAGCAAAACAACGTTGGCACTCCAAGGTACAACAATACGAGTCCCTGCCGATCTTCCGATGACTCATGTGCCGCTACAGAGCTAATATCAATGAGGTAATTATTATACTAATAATGCTTCGTTATATATCGTGTTATTGCTTACATATTTTTTGGTAGAAGTTCATATTTTGTAGGTATTTGAAGCATCAAAAGCGCTATAGCGTAATATAATTTTTCTATAGAATTTTCAATATCCACACCATACCTTTATGAATTTTCACCGTCATAGTTAAATAGACCATATTTTTCTGATGTCCAACACATTCATTTTTAATAAACCAATTTGGATATGCTTTACTCACAGCTGTAAATACAATCCTAAATAGCTTATCTGAAACAAATGTTTCACTATGTAATACAGGATAACAATGATTAAACGGCATTTATAACATTGAAAATGTGAAAAAGGTTGTTAAGTGACTCTAATAAGTATTCGAAAGTAATCGCATCACTAACATATGCGCGATAGGCTATCAGTGTCTATTCACCACACTGAAATTTTACTTTTATCAACGAAATAATTAAAACGTCATATCTAGAATTTTCTGTACTTCGTTTAGCACTGTATTTTTTTTTTCATTATTTAATTTGTATTTTACACTAAATAACATGTGGATGGTTACTCCCAGCGAGATACCATTTTCGACTTTGCCTATTTTATTTCTTTAATGTGGTCAATGGGGTGTTTTCTTTTTAGTCTTCTTTCTATGAGAGTTTTGCTCGCTTTATCAGTCAGCTGATTTGGATGTGTTGCCGTTCTTTTCTTGTATATTTTGCGTATCCGCCGATTTCTTCTTTGATCGTTGGTATTTTTAGGTCATTGCGTATATCCTCGTTTCTAACATACCATGGGGCGTTGACTATTGTTTTCAGTATCTTCGACTGAAGATTTTGTAGCGACTCTAGTTTATTTATGTGGCTCGTTGCTGCTGTCCCCTATAGTATTATTTCGTACGTCCAAATTGGTTTTATTATCGTTTTGTAGATTTTTAATTTATTTTCCTTGCTGAGTTTAGAGTTTCGACTAGTTAGCCAGTACACCTGTCTTCTTTTTATCCGTATTTTGTCTATAATTAATTTAGTATGTTGCTTCCATGTAAATTACGTGTCTAAGTGGAGTCCTAGGTATTTAACTTGCCTTGTTTGTGTTATGTGCGTGCTATTTAATTGGATATTTGCTATCGAAACCGTCATGAAATACTCTAACAAAATCACGTACGGGGGAAGGTTTACTATTAGCGGCTTTCTCAGAAACGAGTTTCGTTGTTTCCATATCATAAACCATGCTAGTGTCATAAATTGCATGCAGTGTAAAATTGATACTTGGATTGTAAGAGAAAAGAAGGCTGAGTCGTAACCCAACTATTAATTTTCTTTTATCAAACTTTATTATAAATTTTAGCACTTACAATAATAGAATAACACTGAACCGGAGAAAGGGGGTTGTACGAGAACAGCGACTAGAACAAGAACTGCCCGAGCTGGGCGAAGTCTCGGTTTATATACGTTTTGGTTTGAGGACGTTGAGGGGGCTCGGTGTAGGTTATGATGTGGAAAAGTGTCCGAAGGTCGGGGGTCGATATTCTATCTCTGATGTAGGTTAAGATGTGATTGATGTCACACTAGCCGCTGGCAGGATGATTTCTTCTTTGTTTCTGTAGTTAGCTGCTACAGTTATTGTTATGGTTTTATAAACTAGTAATTTGTTGCTCATGCTAATTTTCTTGCTGTAAGATAATGCAACGATTTTCTCATTACCATTAGGTGTTTAATGTTTTCCAGTCCAACTTATCATCCAAATGCAGTACAAGATATTTAACCGAAGTCATTTGTTGGATTTCCTGATTTAACAATTTAATCTTAGAAGATTCTTTCTTTTTAAAAATGAAGGCAATGTGCGAACACTTGTTTGAGTTTAATTGGATTTTGTTATCTCTCGTTTAGCGTTCTATATTATATAGCTGCTTTTTAGGTTTCTTGTTGCTATTTTAATGTTTCCATGCTTGGATGGGGTATATTCAGATGTTCTTTTTCTTTTTTTTTTATTATTTAATTTGTACTTTACAATTTGTCCACATTCGGCAAATTTTTCTAGCTTATTTTCAGATGTGAACGTAGCGAAAGAATAAGTTTCCGTTTTCAGCGTTGTTAGCAATAAACAAAATAGAAAATGGGTTCGAGGACACTTTCTTGTGGAACCGTAAAGTTCTTTGAGAGAGGACACTTACACTTCTAATTTTAACATACAAATACCTATTCGTAATGTGGGAGAAAGTAATTCTATATGTGCTATTCAGCAGAATTGTTTATAACTTCCTTAAAATCCTTCATTTTATCATATAATACATAAAATTGTAATATCGTAAAGTGATTTGAATTAGAGGTCGGTTGAAATTAGAAAAAAACCGTGTACGTCGTCTTTCTGTGGTTCGTTTACATTTAAGAGCGCCTATGTGACTAAAATCGCCTAGTTCTTACAGTGATGTGAGAAAAAGAATAAACAACGTTAGAGCAGAAGGTCAGAGTATACGAGTCGAAAATTGTGTGTGTTGCGAGAGTCAGAGTTGATCGAGACATCGAAGAGTAGACTTGAAAGAGTTGATCGAGACGTCGGAGAGTAGAATTGAGAGAATTGACAAAGTTGTAGAGTTGTTAAAGTTGCTAGTGAGAGAGAGAGAGAGAGAGAGAGAGAGAGAGAGTGTGTTAGATTCGTTGTGACGAGAATTACCAAATAACTGTAAAGTTATTTGATATAGATACGAGTATCGCATTTAGTTTCTGTTAAACAAACATCATTTTCTGTCCAATTTATATTTGTATATTTAATTAAATATTAATAAATTGTAAGTAATCGGGAAAAATGTATATCTTTAAACGGAGGCTTTTTTCACATTGAGAAACTACGCGGTGCAGTATTTTCCTTCTTCCATTGATTTAATTACGTCGCTTGTCATTCTGTGTATTTATTTTACTGTATTCTAATTCTTTCTAAATCTAAATTGTTGGCCTAGAATTAGGTATTTAGCTATTGGCGGGGTAGGTAGCCACGCTCGTTAAGGCCCCAGGCTGAAGACGACGTGTCGTGAATTCGAATCCTCGCCCTGGAGATATATTTCCAAAGAGGATGGAAAACCAAAAATCTCTCTTAAAAAAGCCCAATATATACAACAAGGAAAGCCGGAGCTCCCCCTTGTGTGGTGCTTGGTAGAGTTGGTTGGTAAAAAGCACTCCAGGGCCGGACGCGATCACTTGCACTTGATCCTACCATCCTGCCCGTGGAGGTTTTAGCCGGTAAGAATGCTTGGTCGGCACTACCTTCTGCCGCCCTGTGTCCCGAGGCGACAGGGCGGTGAGGGTTAAGGTGTCTATGAGTATTTCCTCCACGAAAAAAAAAAGAAAAAATAAGAAGCGCACAGGCTCGGCATTCAGACACAAAAGAAACAAAAGAAAGAAACAAAAAAAAATTTTTTTAATGCGGCGGGGAGGGTAATGGCGGTCAGGAAGCCCAGGGCCGCTCTACCGCTGCCCCCCTCAGGTCACGACTAGCAGGGAGGATGGCACTAGGGGCAAAGGCCTCCCCTAGCGTCAGATTAATCAGTTAGGGAATTTATAGGATCGGCTCATTTTCAAGAGGACGTAGGGAGGGCACCGGCAGTAATTCGCAAGAGGCCCCGGGCATTCCTGTCACACGCGTAGGCAGGCCATCGTGGAGTTTTAATCGGTAAGAGTCCGACACTGATCTGCTGCTGCTGCAGTCCACGAGGATTTCTCCACGTACAAAAAAAGCTATATTATTATTATAAAATAGCTATTATTATAAAATAGCTATTTAGTTATTATTTCATCCATTCATCTTTTGTCAATTGTCTTCTCTACTATTTTGGATGTTGGATTCCATAGTATGGATCGAAGAATCGAATAGTTTTAATATCCACATATACATTTAAACTATAATATATTAGGTTGGCAACTAAATGGTTGCGGATCTTCTCATTACCACTCAATGGCAAAATCCGCAATCACTTAGTTGCCAACCCAATAGTACAAGATTCCTCTTGTTTCTATTCTATTCGTGGCTTGCGGAGAATTTCTGGAAAAAGAAAGTTGGCTTGTCGCGTCGATAGCTGGTTACGGAATGGTTGGACGAGTTTTTGTAAAATTCTTGAGTGGGAAAAAATAAGAAAAGTTAAAAGCCTGATGCTGCTGGGGGTGTCTCTGGTCTTCGTCTCGTTCAACATTTACGTCCGGCTTAAAGCTATCCGTTCTTAAACAATGGCTGAAAAAATGATCCTGGTTAAGTAGCGACTCGACACGACACAACATACGATTAACAGATTCAAGGAAAAGCCAGAGTACAATATAGATATAATTGGAAGGAAAGTTACTGTTTATAAGCGGATGGTGGTTTTAAATTCTTATTTGCTTTTTATAACACTATCTCTGCACATTTCCATATCTGTGGAAAATTCTTTAGCCTGAAGATAAAAATCTTACACCTTTGTCCGGAATTTCTTTTAATATTTTTGCTGTTATTATATCGTATTCAGGTCTTTTCTTTTGTTTCTATAAGTTTTTGATTATTGCTTTATTTTATCATTTTTGCTTAAGATTTGTTACTTATTAATGCAGTCGATATTTGGTTCTTATGTGTTTAAAGAAATAATTTTTTTGCAACTCTTTCTTTATAATCCAACGTTTGTAGCTTGCCGGATGATTGCTTCTGCAATTTGCACAGATTACCTTTTTTATTTTTTTACATATGAGCAATTAATCGAGAGATACATACCTGAACATTTGACACGAGTCGATAATTTATTACAATAATTTTTCGTGCGTCCATGTCGTTCACACACTGTGGAATATTATTAGCTCTTGGCGTTCCTACTTTTATGAACGTATCACATACCACATTGGTATCATAAATTTCCTTGTTGTGTTTGTCTTATTCAAGTTCAGAGAGAAACATTGACATTGGTGTTAATGCAACACTTTTGCTGAAGTAAATTATGTTGTGTAGCTTGTGTCTTCTTTGCAATTCTATGTTAAGTTTTGGGTGTTTAATTTACCTATAATTCTCAATGAGAATTGATTGTAAAAAGTCTACCAAATAAAAAAAGAAGTTTTGGGTGTAATTCTTTTATTATCACCTGAAACCTTTTTCTATGTTTGCTTAGTAGGTATAATAATTTACATTTTTATTTCTTAGAATTTTTCTTACTATCCTGCATGCGTCTGAATCGAGCTCTTGTAGTTTCATTTGTTCTCCCAATTGTTTCATTATATGTTTTTTGGTTCTTATATGTAGTTTTAATCTTTCCTTGTTTAATTTAATTTACATTACATTTAATGTGTAGTTTTTGATATAAAAGTAGGATGATTTTGTAAATTCTCATCATTGAGGTTTTGTAATGTTATACATCTGTTTGACGTTTATGGATCTTCTAACCACTTGATATTGGTTTTCACGTTAATTAGTCTTATTTTCGTACGTGAATTCTCCAAATCTACTTTTGTTCCTGCTTTCCTTTTCAATGTGGGTAGCTTCCATTGTACATTGATAGCTTTTTCATTTCTGTTTGGTACCTAATAAAGAATTAAACGTGTGTTGCAAAACGTGTTTTTTCCTAAAAAATGTCAAAGTTTTCAAGTATTTCTGAATAATATTTTTGAATTTGATAAATTTACAAATTTATATCTTCTCTTAACCCTTAACGCTCCGAGTGTGCCTCTCAAGCACTACCGATGTGCAGCGCTCTACTCTCTTTAAAGATTATTCTCATTGAGAATTATAAGTAATAACTTTAATTATAATAATAACCGATTAATAGGTTATCGGTCGGTAAGCGTCAGCGACAAAAAGCCGATCGATAAGCTATCGGTCGGTAAACGTTAGCGATAAGAAGTCGATCAATAGGCTATTGGTCGGTAAGCGTTGGCAACGATAAACCGATTAATCGGCTATCGAGTTGCCGGTCGATATTCACAATTAAAAATCGCAGCGTTCAGGGTTAAAAAAAATGAGAATAATTAACATTAAATTTGTATTTGTGTCCAAAATTTTAATCAACTTATTCTTTATATATTCTTTATATATATATATCAATCATAATATCAATTACGATGCTTATAATGACAATATTACCACTTATAGTTTCTGTCTTCATTTCTACTTATAAAATACATTTCACTGTAAGTGTCAAACATTGAAATTTCATATTTATATAATTTCTTACACTTCGATACAGGTAAGAAAAAATTGTCATCTCTACAGAAAAATTATTTCAACTGTATTTTAAATCAGCTAAATTCTATTTTTGGTCCTAAGGTTAGAAGAAAAATATATAATAATTTAATACTTTTTTGGTTTTTCGTTTCAGTCAAGAATTACGAGATGGATCTTTCCTGCCGATTGAAAACTTCAGCCCATGAGAGGCTTAGAAATTTATAATAATTTTTTTTTACTTTAAAAAAAATTGTTGTGTATTCGTTAAATATATATAAAACCATACCTCAAAATTCAATAACTTTATTTCCTTCTTTCCCTTCTAAAGAAAATCACAAAAAGGCGCAGTTTTAGAACATTCTAATTCAGTACACCCCCTTAAATAAACCTGTTTTGCTTTTCATTCTAATAGAATTTAGAAAACGAAACATATTTCTTAAATGAGTGACGTATTATTAGGTTGGCAACTAAATGATTGCGGATTTTGTCAATACCACCTAATGACAAAATCCGCAATCACTTAGTTGCCAACCCAATAGGTGTAAACAAGTAACTACGATAAAACTTAATTACGTAAATAATAAATCAGCACGAAAAAACGTCAATATGTGTTAATACAGCAAAATGCTGATAAAATGCAAGCATTCTGTTTTTAATCTGTTATTCATTCTTTCACGACGTATTGTTCGTCGCCGTATAAATCTTATGTAAACAGTACCAAATGTAAAAAGGTAAACAGGATATTTCAGGCTATATAAAACCAGTCACGGACTAAATGTTTATTACATTCAGATACACCATCCAACGAATAACATACATATAATCAAAATGTATCGCTTCCTTCTGGCTCTGTTCGTCATCATGGCAACCTATTTTGTTTGTAAGTATCTACTTTGAATAATTATTGAACTTGTTTGCATGTGCATATATAAGGCGTTTCGTTGTGTGTATTTTTCTTTTTTTTTTTTTGTTTTTATTTGGAAGAATTTTACAATCAATTCTCATTGACAATTATAAGTAAATTATTCTGTGTATTTTGAAAAAAAAGTTCTGCAATACCTATATTCAGTGAAGAAAGTATCTTAACTAGCGTTGTATAGTTTTATTAAAGAATATATTGGATAGATAACATTTGTTATTTTATTTAGAATTGTAATATTTATTATTGGTGTAAACAAACAAAATTTACATTTCTTGTTGTCAAATAATCTAAATAGAACTGTAGGATAAGAGAAACAAAATTACATACATAAAGTTAGGCACACGTAAATTTATTATCGAACTCGTTCTAAATGAATCATCAATCAGAATTGCATTCCTTTTATAATCTTTATCATTCTTTTTTTAATTTAAGATATTGTTCCATTTAAATAAAATTCGCAGTTTTAGAACTTTATTTGTAACGTATGCTTTGTCAACTCATAACTGTCTCTAAAATCCAATCTTGTTTATATTTTACATAACTTTTAAATATCGTATAAATATTTAAGTGAAGAAGGATAAGTGTGTAGCAGACTGTGGAAAATTTCTTGTAAGAGTAGTGTTCAACATCGAGTCTGAGTCATTTATGAGAGAATATTAATTTTAAATTAAAAATATGAATTTCTAATATTATAAATTTGAAAAGATTTATTTATTTAACAAGTTTAAAAATTTCTATTATCATTTAACAAATGAACAGTGTTCAACGTTGAGTCTGAGTCATTTATGAGAGAATATTAATTTTAAATTAAAAATATTAATTTCTAATATTATAAATTGGAAAAGATTTATTTATTATTGTTTATTTTTATTTCATCTTAGTCCTTTCGGCTTTGGACGACTTCCAGATTACATCTCTTATAGTACCTTTACTTATATCTAACGCTTATCCTTCTTTAGCTTTTGCTTCCTTGCAGTACTCCCTCGCTGTCGTTTCTCCCCCTCTTCTGCTACTCTTCTCTTCTCTAATATCGCTTTCAGTTCTGCCAGTCCTTCTCCAGTCTCCTTCAGCACTTCTCCCATGTTCCTTGCTCCTCCTGTAATCTCGCATTCCTCTACTACGTGCTTCAGGTCCTCCTCTCCTTTCTTGCATAATCTGCATCCTATTTCCCCCTCCTCTTTCCAGTGTTCTCTAGCCCTTGTTTCGTTACCACATCTGAATCTTGCTATCATTCTTCTGTCTTCCCATTTCATTTTTCCTTCTAGGTATCTCGGTATCCCTTCTTTTTCCAGGTTTCTGTAGTAACTGTTGTATTTGGATTCTCTTATCCTTTTCTTCCTCTCCTCAGTTTCTCTTTTCCTTCTTTCTTGCGTGATCTGGTTCGCTGTCATCCTTTCTTGTCTATCTCCTGCCTCCCCTTGAGTCCTTCCCTCTCTTGCCTCCTCCAACCTCATCTTTCTTTTTCTTGCTCTTTTCCCTTCTTTGCCCTTTCCCCAATTCCTTTCTCTCTCCTTTATACATTCCTTCACCAGTTCCTTTTTCGATTCCAAGGCTTTCTCCTCATACCTTACTGCTCTTTTCAGTGCCTTTTCTCTTATTTCCTCTATCTTGCACTCCTCTCTCAGAATGTAGTTTGGCGTTGTTGCGTCTAAGCCTAGCAACCATCTCACGTATCTCCTTTTTACCCTGTCCAGTCTCTCCTCTATGTTCCATCCCCACACCTCCGCTCCAAACAGCGCTACACTCTCTACCAGCGCTCCAAACATCCTCATTCTCTTCTTGTAGTCCTTTTTAAATGTCCTTTCTCCTACGCTCCATGTCTTCTTCATCGCAATTGCTGCCCTCCTTTTTCTGTCTTGAATATGCTTCTCGTCGCTCCCATTTTTCTGCAGTATGTACCCTAAATACCTGATTTCATCCACTTCTTCTAGTTCTTGTTCCCCCATCTTCATTTCCTCTGCCTCCTCTTGTTCCTTCTCTTTTCAAACACCACTACTTTCGTCTTTTCGGTGCTCAATTCCAGTTCCACTTCCTTTAGCAATGTCTTAAATCTCTTCATCATTTCCTTTAACTCCTCTTCTCTGTCCGCTATCAGTACAATGTCATCCGCATATGATAGTGACCATACCTTACTGTCTCCTACCACTATGCCTCCTACTTGACCTTTCCTCATTTCCTCTTCCAGCCCTGCCACATAGACGCTAAATAGTGTCAGGCTCAGCGGGCACCCTTGTCTCACTCCCCTCACTGTTCAAAACTCTTTTATGTTGTTGTTCCTGATCCTCACTACATTCTTTGTCTCCTCGTATATCTCCTCTATCCTTCTGGTTAACTTCTCGTTAACCCCCATTCTCCTCATTATCTCATCCAGCTTCTTCCTGTTAACCCTATCAAACGCTGCCTTTAGATCCGCGAAGCATAAAGATTTATTTATTTAACAAGTTTAAAAATTTCTATTATCATTTAACAAATGAATAGTGTTCAACATTGAGTCTGAGTCATTTATGAGAGAATATTAATTTTAAATTAAAAATATTAATCTCTAGTATTATAAACTTGAAAAGATTTATTTATTTAACAAGTTTAAAAATTTCTAATATCATTTAACAAATGAAAACAGTGACCCAGGCGAACTGCCCAGTTAACGAAGTGTGGAATGACTGCGGTACTGCCTGCCCGCTAACTTGCGAGGAACCTAATCCCAGAATTTGCACATTGGTTGGTATTTAAAGTCTATGGAAAATGTGTTAAACATGTTATAGTCTCGTATAACATAAAATAATACTACAGAGCTATATACCAATAGTTATTTAATCATAAGTTACTTGTATCGAATACAACAATAGATTAAATATTATTTTATATTTTAGCAATGCGTTCCAGGCTGTGAGTGTGTAGATGGATATGTTAGAAACGAGTGGCAAAAATGTGTTGAACTAGAAGATTGTTAACGAGACAAAAAAGATTAATTTCTCTGGAGACGATGTAAAAGAAGGACTATTACTCTGACTATTATTGAATTATTTTCACAAAAATTCCTTTTCATTGAATAGAAGTCTATCTAATATTCTATTTCATATATACAGAAATCAAATAAAAAAGATTAATTTATGTGCAAATTGGTTTTACCTTCTTTTCTATAATAAAATTTCGGTTTAAAATAATATAGTATCGATACTGTAAGAAACTACAACTATTTTCAAAAGATTTGTAATAATAATCTAATTATTTACGAGAAACTACAAGGCAACTTTTGTTAGAAAAACCTCCGGCTTTCCAACTTTGTAGTAGTTTGTAGACCTCTTACAGTTTTGTACAACTTCAATAAAAATATCAGGCAGTCTTTTTCTTACTAAATTAAACTATCCTTTTTCATTATTTAGTTTCACAATCCTTTTTTCTTTTTTTTTTATTTATTTATTAATATTTACAATCAATTCTTGCATTGAGAATTTTCAGTAATTTTTTCTGGCGTGGCGCAGTGACATGGTTAATTATTTATAATAAGTTAATACTTATTATAGATAAGTATAGTTTATAAGTAAGTGTTATAGTTTCACAATTCTGTCTTCATCTTCGGTGTTCGTAATCGATACGTGTGTAGCGGCACTCGACAACAAACTTCCCAACGGTTTCTGTCCTGTGCCTTGCTACACAAAGAACCTATCCTTCGGACAAGATGATTGCTAGATGTTGAAACATCTTCATAGCATATTTTTAACTAGCCTAAGAACCCGCTATAGATCTTAGGATTTCTCTAGCTAAGGTTCTTCAAACGAACAAATAGTCTTTATCTTAGTATTCCCTAAATTTATTACCAACTACGGAGAGATACGGGAAATCTGGATTTTCTTACGTATGATGCTTCTCGCCAGCAACTTTCTCCCGAGGGCGGTTAGCATCCTTCCTCAACCTAGAGATTAACCAATTAACAGAGACGTCCATTTTCCTCACTTTCTTAACGAAGGTTTTCCTCGACGAATCTAATGATCTCGTGTCCTTAGACACACCCCATCATAGTTGTCCTCTGCAGCATCATCGTAGCGGAAAGTCAGTTGGTAGTTGATAGTTTTTTTTTTATTATGTTTATTGAAATTACGATCAATTCTCGCGTTGAGAATTTTCAGTAATTTTTCTGGAGTGGCGCAGTAACATGGCAAATTATATATGTCGGAGATGAAAGAACATCGGAGCCTTTGGAATTTTGAATAATCCCGCAACATTGTAATCTAGAGTCTACTATAGCTGTAACTAAACAATTGTAGGTATTCAATCCGATTGTAATTGTTCGAAAGTTGTGATAGTGAGCTTGGGCTCGAGGCGACAGTCAGTCGCCGAACGTAGCCGCGGTCACGGGATGAACGCTTTGTCTAACAAAGGTATAGAGTAATTCTATAGCTCTCCTTAAAAGAAATATTCGTGGCGGCACGCGACAGTAAACATTCCAACGGTTTCTGTCCCGTGGCTCGCCACACGCAGACCCTATTCTTCGAGTAAGATGATTGCCAGATGTCGATGCGTCTCCGCAGTACATGTTCAGCTAGCCTGAGGGCCGGTTATAAATCTTAGGATTTAGTTGACTAAAGTCCTTCAAACAAACAGTCTTTGTCCCAGCTACGGGAAGATAGGAGAGACCTATTTTTCAACGAACGGCGTCTCCCACTAGCAACTTTCCCCCGAGGGTGGCTAGCATCTTTTTCTAACCACCAATATGGAGATTGACCAATTAGCAGCAACGCCAATTTCCCTTACTTTCTGAACGAAGGGCTTTCCTCGACGAATCCGATGATCTCGTGTCCTTAGACACACCCCATCATAGTTTTCCTCTGCAGCATCATCGCGACGGAGAGTCATCCTCTCGTGAGGTCGTATTAGCGAGTTACTTAGAGTCTGTACGCTCGGTGGATATTCCACGTTTTAACAAAGAGTCCGACTTAGATTTTTGTGAGCACGTACATCTATCATCCCGTTGACCGCGGATTCGTTATTGAGCCTAAGATCAACATGACTAGTATCGCGAGTGTCCAACCGCCACGGATGATTGTCGAGTCTGTAGTATCCTTCTCGTGTTAGCAAGCCGCGCCTTTGTTATATCACAACGATGGTCAAGTCCAATGAAGGTTTATCAAACGCCTACAACCCTATTCCTGACGCCTCTCCGACATATATAATAAGTTATTACTTGTTATAGATAAGTATAATTTGTAAGTAGGTATTGTAAGTGATTAGATATTACTTAATTTAAGTAGCTAATTAAATCTAGCGTTTAGGTCTAGCGGGTAGTGTCTCTTCAGCCTGCGGATCTGGTCCGACGTATCAAGTAGTCCAGTGATTAGGGGGTTTCGGTGTTTGTTGACTCTTTTGCTATATCTGTCGCTATATTTTGCTATTTCCTCTTTGACTGTGGGTATCTTGAGGTCGCGATGAATTGTTTCGTTGGTAACATACCATGGAGCATCAACTAAGGATCTCAGCGTCTTCGATTGGAAGCGTTGAAGTATTTCAATGTTGGAGTTACTTGCTGTTTCCCATAGTTGGATTCCGTAGGTCCAGACAGGTTTTATTACGGTCTTGTAGAGGGTAATTTTATTCTGTAGGCTTAGTTTGGAGCGTCGGCCCGTGAGCCAGTAGAATTTTTTCAGTTTGTCCTTTAGTTGCTTCGTTTTATCCGAGATGTGGTTTTTCCATGTCAGTCTTCTGTCCAGGGTCATGCCCAAGTATCTGACTGAGTCCTTGCGAGGAATAGTTGTATTGCTGATGGTGACCTGGGGGCAGGTTTGTTTTCGGAGCGTGAAGGTTACATGTGAGGATTTTTTTTCGTTAATTTTGAAGCCCCATTTATGGAACCACTTTTCCATGGAGTCGAGACCTCGCTGGAGAGTGGATGAGGCAATTACCGGGTCTGCGTGGGAAGCTAACAACGCTGTGTCGTCAGCAAATGTTGCTATTGATATCTCGTTAGATATAGGTAAGTCGGCAGTGTAGATGGAGAACAGCAGGGGTCCGAGGACACTACCTTGGGGTATGCCGGATTCTATTGGGAATGTTGTGGAAGTGGCGTCTAAGCATTTTACCATGAATTTTCCATTGGTTAGATAGGACTTTAGGATGGAGTAGTAGGGGTGTGGTAGGATCTTTTTGAATTTATATAGCAGCCCATCGTGCCATACTTTGTCGAATGCCTGTTGGATGTCTAGGAATACCGCTGAGCAGTATTTTTTCTTTTCAAGGGTTTGGCTGATCATGTCGGTTATGCGATGGATTTGCTCTACTGTTGAATGTTGTTTCCGAAAGCCGAATTGGTGATCTGGGAGTGTTTTCAGATCTTCTAGGATTGGAAGGAGTCGATTCGCTAGCATCTTCTCGAATAGTTTAGACAGGATAGGTAGAAGACTGATTGGGAGGTAGGAGCTGGCTTCATATATCGGTTTACCGGGTTTAGGGATGAGGGTAATCAGTGAGATTTTGCAGGCCTTAGGATAGTATCCAAGGCGAAGTATAGCGTTAAAAATCGATGCAATGAGTGCAATCCCTTTTATGGGAAGTTCCTTAATTGCTTTATTGCCTATTAGGCCGTGCCCTGCTGCTTTCTTGGGATTTAGGCGACTGATTGATTCTATTATCTCTGCAGAAGTGAAGGGTTCAACAGGAGGGGACATTTGGAAGGGAGCGTGCAGGTATTAGTAACATCCGCGGCAGCTTTGGAGGAATGGGGTTTGAATACTTTAGTCAAGTATTTGGCAAACAGGTTGGCTTTTTCTATAGGGCTACGCGCCCATCCTCCTTGCGGACGGCGGATAGGAGGGATTATTTGGGGGGGGGGGGCGTGAGTTTCCTGGAGGCCTTCCATAGTGAGTAGTTGGAGTTGGCTGTGGGGGACAGATTGGTGAGATATTTTTGGAAACAGTCATTTTTGTAATTTTTGATGATTTTAGTTAGCTTCCTAGTTGCGTTGTTTAGTTTGCGTTTGCCATCCGGTGTTCTATGAGTCTGCCATACTCTTCTTAGTCTACGTTTTTCTGCTATTTGTTTTAGTATGTAGTGGGGATATTCTTGTTTGCTGATAGACGTCTTAGTAGGTGTGGAGAGGCGGATAGCGTTTATTATGCTCATGTTTAAGTTTTCCGTGGCTGCTTCGATATCTTCATTGGTTTTTAGTGAGGTTAAGGCTGACGTTGAGTGATTAAAGATTTCTCTAAAGAGCTGCCAGTTGGTGAGTTGGTTATGAATAAGGCCATTGGGTGTATTCTCGGTAATTGTTGAACTGACTTGCTATCACGGAGGAATGATCAGAGGAGAGATCAGCCGAGGAGTTTATTCGGACGTATCTTGACGAGATATTTTTGGTTATGAAGAAGTCCAGAAGGTCGGGTATTTTGTTAGTGTCAGTGGGCCAGTATGTGGGTTCGTATGTGGTGAGGTAGTTGAGATTGTTGGTTATTATGCTGTTTAAGAGATTTTTGCCTCTTACTGTAACCAGTCTGCTGCCCCATTGGGTGTGTTTGGCGTTATAGTCTCCTCCAGCTATGAATTTATTGCCCAGGGTATTGAGGAAGATGTCAAAGTCTGCTTTGGCGATGGAGTGTCTGGGAGGGCAGTATATTGCTGAAGTGGTGATTGTACCATGACAGTCTTCTATTGCTACGTTTGTTGCTTGGAGGTAGTCTTTCTGGAAAGATGGAAGTTCGTAGTGCTTAATGCTGGATTTGATTATGATTCCAGTGCCTCCGTGGGCCTTTCCGCTGGGATGTTGGGTATGGTAGAAATTATAACCGTTTATTTTTAGGTAGTTTTTGTCGGTGAAGTGGGTTTCCGATACGAGCATTACGTCGATTTGCTGCTGTTTTAGGAAGAGTTCTAGCTCAAGTTTGTGTTGAGCTAGACCGTTGGCATTCCACAGAACTATGCGCCTTGGTTTTATTTTGCGTCGGTGCGTATTATTTTGTTCATGATGACTGTTAGTAGCGATATCATGTTACTTAATTGCTCTGATTGTTTTTCTATTAGTTTTTCAAGTCTAGAGATATTGTCTGTGTTTGGGGAATTGGGGACACTATTTTGAGGATAGTCTCTGTGGCTATTCGGATTGTTTTGGATTCCTTGTACTGTCTGGGCATAGGAGGTTGAAGTAGTGGTGAATTTGGGAGGACCGGGTATTTGTTTGGTTAAGGGGATTGAGGTAGAAGTGAATATAGGAGGACTGGGTATTTGATTGGTAATTTCTTTTGCTCTGAGTTTGGGGTACTTATTTGTGTACAGGGTTTTGTAGGCTGAGCAGCCTTTGTAATTGGCAGGGTGGTCACCTTGGCAGTGGATGCACTTCGCTGGGGTGTCCGGTGATTTACTGCACTGGTCGGTGGAGTGTGTACCTGCACACTTAACGCAGCGGAAGGTATGGTTGCAGTATTTTTGCGTGTGACCGTACCTTTGGCACCTTTTACATTGCACTATTTCTTTTTTAACAAGCGGTGGTTCAAATTTTACTATTGAGTTCATTAGACGACTAATATTGTATATTTCCTTATTGTTAGGTTTTTGTTTTAAGTCTATAAAAAATAAGGATAACGGGTCTTTCGAGACTCTGTGTCTTATGTTGCTCACGTTGGTGACTTCGTGGCCAAGTTTTGAAAGTTCGAATTTTAGTTCATCCAAGTCGGCTGAGTGGTGGATGTTGCGTAGGACCACCCGGAAAGGTCTTTCCTGTTTGAGTTGGTATGTGTGGAAGTTGGCGTTTAAGGTCCTCAGCAGCTTGGTGAGATTTCTGTACGCGTCGGGGTTTGTTGGCAATATTTTTACCTTGTTGTTAGTTATCTTCAGGTTATAGTCCTCCTTGGAGATTTCTCTCTCAATGGACTTGATCATTGTTTGTATGTCGATGACATCGTCGACGAATATTGGTGGGGGAGGCGGGTTTCTCTGAGCGGTTTGAATTGGCGGCGGATCTGCGATATCCATGGAATCGTTTGAGGTTCCTAATACGGCGAACCTGTTGTGTGTGTTTATTTGGGTTGTTGACTGTTCGTTTTGGGTGGCGTTTGTGTTTGTTTTTGGTGCTTCTATTTTTCGCTTCTTACAATTTTTAGCGTCATTGTTACGGGGGGATCTGCTGCACTTTTGCCACGGAGGAGGTAACGCGGGGTAGTTATGAATTTGCTCAGGGGAGCCTGGTCGTGTTTCTTGCGCCATCATCGAGCTAGTTAATTCAAAATGAATTACTAGTCGTGAGGCTTTGAGGCTTAGTATTTGGATAGAGGTTAGAAGCGTAGGATTTTTTTTTTCTCTAAAGGATAGGAAACACTTGGCTGTGTTCACTTTCGACGTCCAGTTCGCTGTTGAGTGCCGAAGCGTGCAGACGTCTGTCTAGTGCTCTGTGAAGTTCGTAAAACAACACGTGTCGCCCATCCATCGAAAGTGAACACAACCAAGTGTTTCCTATCCTTTAGAGAAAAAAAATCCTACGCTCCTAACCTCTACCCGAATACTAGCCTCATAGCCTCACGACTAGTTATTCAATTTGAATTAACTAGCTCGATGATGGCCCAGGAATCGCGACCAGGCTCTCCTGAGCAAATTCATAACTGCTGCGCGCTACCTCCTCCGTGGCAAAAGTGCAACAGATCCCCCCGTAGCAATGGCGTCAAAAATTCTAAGAAGCGAAAAATAGAAACTCCAGAAACAAACACAAACGACACCCAGAACGAACAGTCAACAATCAAAGTAAACACTTACAACAGGTTCGCCGTATTGGAATCCTCAAACGACTCCATGGAAATCGCAGACCCACCATCAAACCAACACACCCAAAGAAATTCTCCTCCCCCGCCAATATTTGTTGATGATGTCATTGACATACAAACGATGATCAAGTCCATAGAGAAAGATATCTCCAAAGAAGACTACAACCTTAAAATCAACAACAACAAAGTAAAAATTCTGCCGACAAACCCTGATGCATACAGAAAACTCACCAAACTACTTAAGACCTTGAACGCCAACTTTCACACTTACCAGCTCAAACAAGAAAGACCTTTTCGAGTGGTTCTACGTAACATCCACCACTCAGCAGACATAGATGAACTCAAATTCGAACTTTCAAAACTTGGCCACGAAGTCACCAACGTGAGCAACATAAGACACAGAGTCTCGAAAGACCCGTTATCCTTATTTTTTATAGACTTAAAACAAAAACCTAACAATAAGGAAATATACAATATTAGTCGTCTAATGAACTCAATAGTAAAATTTGAACCACCGCTTGTTAAAAAAGAAATAGTGCAATGTAAAAGGTGCCAAAGGTACGGTCACACGCAAAAATACTGCAACCATACCTTCCGCTGCGTTAAGTGTGCAGGTACACACTCCACCGACCAGTGCAGTAAATCACCGGACACCCCAGCGAAGTGCATCCACTGCCAAGGTGACCACCCTGCCAATTACAAAGGCTGCTCAGCCTACAAAACCCTGTACACAAATAAGTACCCCAAACTCAGAGCAAAAGAAATTACCAATCAAATACCCAGTCCTCCTATATCCACTTCTACCTCAATCCCCTTAACCAAACAAATACCCGGTCCTCCCAAATTCGCCACTATTTCAACCTCCTATGCCCAGGCAGTACAAGGAATCCAAAACAATCCGAATAGCCACAGAGACTATCCTCAAAATAGTGTCCCCAATTCCCCAAACACAGACAACATCTCTAGACTTGAAAAACTAATAGAAAAACAATCAGAGCAATTAAGTAACATGATATCGCTACTAACAGTCATCATGAACAAAATAATACGCACCGACGCAAAATAAAACCAAGGCGCATAGTTCTGTGGAATGCCAACGGTCTAGCTCAACACAAACTTGAGCTAGAACTCTTCCTAAAACAGCAGCAAATCGACGTAATGCTCGTATCGGAAACCCACTTCACCGACAAAAACTACCTAAAAATAAACGGTTATAATTTCTACCATACCCAACATCCCAGCGGAAAGGCCCACGGAGGCACTGGAATCATAATCAAATCCAGCATTAAGCACTACGAACTTCCATCTTTCCAGAAAGACTACCTCCAAGCAACAAACGTAGCAATAGAAGACGGTCATGGTACAATCACCACTTCAGCAATATACTGCCCTCCCAGACACTCCATCGCCAAAGCAGACTTTGACATCTTCCTCAATACCCTGGGCAATAGATTCATAGCTGGAGGAGACTATAACGCCAAACACACCCAATGGGGCAGCAGACTGGTTACAGTAAGAGGCAAAAATCTCTTAAACAGTATAATAACCAACAATCTCAACTACCTTACCACATACGAACCCACATACTGGCCCACTGACACTAACAAAATACCCGACCTTCTGGACTTCTACATAACCAAAAATATCTCGTCAAGATACGTCCGAATCAACTCCTTGGCTGATCTCTCCTCTGACCACTCCCCCGTGTTAGCAACAGTCAGTTCAACAATCATCGAGAATACACCCAATGGTCTTATTCATAACCAACCCACCAACTGGCAGCTCTTTAGAGAAATATTTAATCACTCAACGTCAGCCTTAACCTCACTAAAAACCAATGAAGATATCGAAGCAGCCACGGAAAACTTAAACATGAGCATAATAAACGCTATCCGCCTCTCCACACCTACTAAGACGTCTATCAGCAAACATGAATATCCCCACTACATACTAAAAAAAATAGCAGAAAAACGTAGACTAAGAAGAGTATGGCAGACCCATAGAACACCGGACGACAAACGCAAATTAAACAACGCAACTAGGAAGCTAACTAAAATCATCAAAAATTACAAAAATGACTGTTTCCAAAAATATCTCACCAATCTGTCCCCCACAGCCGACTCCAACTACTCACTATGGAAGGCCTCCAGGAAACTCACGCGCCCCCCCCCAAATAATCCCTCCTATCCGCCGTCCGCAAGGAGGATGGGCGCGTAGCCCTATAGAAAAAGCCAACCTGTTTGCCAAATACTTGACCAAAGTATTCAAACCCCATTCCTCCAAAGCTGCCGCGGACGTTACCGAATACCTGCACTCTCCCTTCCAAATGTCCCCCCCTATTGAACCTTTCACTTCAGCAGAGATAATAGAATCAATCAGTCGCCTAAATCCAAAGAAAGCAGCAGGGCACGACCTAATAGGCAACAAAGCAATCAAGGAGCTTCCCATTAAAGGGATTGCACTCATTGCATCGATTTTTAACGCTATTCTTCGCCTTGGACACTTTCCTAAGGCCTGGAAAATCTCACTGATTACCCTCATCCCTAAACCCGGAAAACCGATATATGAAGCCAGCTCCTACCGCCCAATCAGTCTTCTACCTACCCTGTCTAAACTATTCGAGAAGATGCTAGCGAACCGACTCCTTCCAATCCTAGAAGATCTGAAAACACTCCCAGATCACCAATTCGGCTTTCGGAAACAACATTCAACAGTAGAGCAAATCCACCGCATAACCCACATGATCAGCCAAACTCTTGAAAAGAAAAAATACTGCTCAGCGGTATTCCTAGACATCCAACAGGCATTCGACAAAGTATGGCACGATGGGCTGCTATATAAACTCAAACAGATCCTACCACACCCCTACTACTCCATCCTAAAGTCCTACCTAACCAATAGAAAATTCATGGTAAAATGCTTAGACGCCACTTCCACAACATTCCCAATAGAATCTGGCATACCCCAAGGTAGTGTCCTCGGACCCCTGCTGTTCTCCATCTACACTGCCGACCTACCTATATCCAATGAGATATCAATAGCAACATTTGCTGACGACACAGCGCTGTTAGCTTCCCACGCAGATCCGGCAATTGCCTCATCCACTCTCCAGCGAGGTCTCGACTCCATGGAAAAGTGGTTCCACAAATGGGGCTTCAAAATTAACGAGAAAAAATCCTCACATGTAACCTTCACGCTCCGAAAACAAACCTGCCCCCAGGTCACCATTAACAATACAATTATTCCTAGCAAGGACTCAGTCAGATACCTGGGCATGACCCTGGACAGAAGACTCACATGGAAAAACCACATCTCGGATAAAACGAAGCAACTAAAGGACAAACTGAAAAAATTCTATTGGCTCACGGGCCGACGCCCCAAACTAAGCCTACAGAATAAAATTACCCTCTACAAGACAGTAATAAAACCTGTCTGGACCTACGGAATTCAACTATGGGAAACAGCAAGTAACTCCAACATCGAAATACTTCAACGCTTCCAATCGAAGACGCTGAGATCCTTAGTTGATGCTCCATGGTATGTAACCAACGAAACAATTCATCGCGACCTCAAGATACCCACAGTCAAAGAGGAAATAGCAAAATATAGCGACAGATATAGCAAAAGAGTCAACAAACACCGAAACCCCCTAATCACTGGACTGCTTGATACGTCGGACCAGATCCGCAGGCTGAAGAGACACTACCCGCTAGACCTAAACGCTAGATTTAATTAACTACCTATTTTAAGTAATAACTAATCACTTACTATACCTACTTACAATCATACTAATCTGTAACAAGTAATAACTTATTATATATAATTTGCCATGTTACTGCGCCACGCCAGAAAAATTACTGAAAATTCTCAACGCGAGAATTGATTGTAATTTCAATAAACAAAAAAAAACAAAAAAAACTTTCGACGGATGGGCGACACGTGTTGTTTTACGAACTTCACAGGGCACTAGACACACGTCTGCACGCTTCGGCACTCAACTGCGAACTGGCAATCATCTTACTCGAAGAATAGGGTCTGCGTGTGGCGAGCCACGGGACAGAAACCGTTGGAATGTTTACTGTCGCGTGCCGCCACGAATATTTCTTTTAAGGAGAGCTATAGAATTACTCCATACCTTTGTTAGACAAAGCGTTCATCCCGTGACCGCGGCTACGTTCGGCGACTGACTGTCGCCTCGAGCTCAAGCTCACTATCACAAATCTCGAACAATCACAAATCGGATTGAATAACTGCAATTGTTTAATTACAGCTATAGTAGACTCTAGGTTACAATGTTGCGGGATTATTCAAAATTCCAAAAGCTCCGGTGTTCTTTCATCTCCGACATATATAAAGAGTGCACCAGATAGAAATTATTCAGAAAGGAATTCATATTTTGTTTAGCCGAGGAATTAGCTGGAGAAAACAAGAAGAACATTTGCCAAAGATCAGACGCTTCATTTCTGTGGCCTTCAAAGTCAGAAGTGCGAAAAAGTTGCCAAGTGGGTTATTGCAAAAAAAAATAGAAGTAATAATTATTGTATATATTGCAAAAAGATCGTATGCGGAAAATGCACAAACAACATTCAGTATATTTGCAAAAAATGAGCTCAATAGATATGATTACCCTGTACCGTTAATGTTGTTGTTATTTTTTTAGTGATAATTTAAAAAAAGACTTTATTTATTAATAATTTATTTAAATGGGAAGCCTAATATTGTTCCTTTCAGACTTAATTTGAATAAATCGATTTTTTAGAGAAAAATGCGTATTTTCGTTTACCGATAGGTATACTACATACAGATTTCAAAGATTAGAAAGCCTAGGAAAAAATAATTTTGTGTATAAATTCTTTAGATGAAATGACTAATTTACGATGCAAAATGGTTATAATTGGTGCTATGGTTTTTGAGATATTTCATTTCCAAGTTCGAAATCCGTTAAATTGACGGGTCCCGTAAACCTAGTGTTAAATCAAAACGGTAGTTGCTGCTACCAGAAACAGTCCTTAAATTATTTCGATTAGTTGGATTCTTGTTCGTTAATTTTTGAAACAAGGCAAACGAATGAATGGAATGGTTTCAAATACTTGTTGCATCCTTCTAAAGCGCGGCACTATTTTGAATTTCCAAACTGTTGTATCCTTGATGTTCTAATTTATTAATATAACAGTGTGGGTAGCGTTAACTAGCGTATCAATTCGACTGGTAAATAAACTTTCACGTTCAAGTTTCCACGTTCAAGACTCAAGTTTTCCTGGAACAAATAAATAATTTCAATATCCCCTTGATTGTTGACAATAACAATGAATGAATAATTTTATTCGAGTAGCACATATGATACAAGTCTGGAATTATTGAAAAAGAGAATGTTACAATTTTTAGATTCTTAACTTGTTTATATGTATGGTCGATCGCACTCTTGGAATGTCGTATTAAGTTGGTATAGTTGTTGAAAGACTAACTATATGAGTCGTTGACGATTAATAAATGCTCGATTTTGCTTCTTGACGTTACTCAAAAATTAGATTAAAAACAAGTCTCGGCTTCGCAAAGACTACTGTTCATCTGAATTTGATATTAACTCTCGACCAATTCTTTGCTCAACTGCAAAGAACTGATTGACTCTCAACTGAAAACTGACTGACTCTAAGTGGCTACGCTTATTTATACTACAAACTATCATGGGATAATTGTCATGTGACCGTTTATTCTATGAATACGCGGAGTTTCGACGCGTAATTATTTTTGCGCACGCTGCAATCTTCATTTTTGCTGGTGTCCTTCCAAAAGCGTTAGGATTTCTTTTCTCCGCTGATGTGGTTTTCGTGGATATGTTTTTTCAAGTTCTTGCTATTGCATTCCTCTTGCAGTTTTAATTTCTGCTAGTGATGAGTCGCACTTTCTTTGAACTAAGGTCAATGGTCCTTTAAGGGGAGGGGGGGGGGGGGTAAGGTTAATTCGTACAAAAAAAGGCATGATTTGTGAATTTTTTGTGACGACACAGTTAAAATCTCTTTTTTAAAACCAACAGTACATTAAAGTATGACATTCGAAGAATATTGTATAAAATTTTCACGGAGAAATATTAAAAAATACGGCAATGGCAGCAATTATTCGGACGTGTCTCGGAAAAAAGTAGAATTGCGGTGCCCCTGATAACTTGGTGCTGGATCATCTGAAATCGAAAAAGTTAAAGTTCATTCGTTAGGTAACAGTTTTCCCCAGGTAACGCTGTGGGGGGTTTTTCGAAATTTCAATTTTTCACTTTTCTTGGAACACTTTGAAGGGAAAAACGCGATTTTGTGCGAAAATTTGCGGCTAATTTGTTATTGTAAAAAAAAATAATTAACAAATTTGAGAAAACCCTGCAGCGTTACCTCATAAATTATGTACAGAAATAGTGTTCAAAATTTCAAAAGTATCGGTGCAGTAGTTTCGAAGTTGTGAGGGGCACCGACTTTGAAAACGTGAGTTTTGGGGAAAACGCTTTAAAGTTTTGAACACTAAAAGATCTAGTAGAAAACGTTCATAAGCGAATTTTATCGGCTTACCTCACACTGAATCATCAATGCCAGGTCCATAAAGGATGTTGCTATCATCCATGATGTCTAAAGCATCTTTTTGCTCCTGTCTACGACGAATCCTACCTTCTTTAGTTTGTCTTTCAGCTTCCTGCTCTGCTCGGCTTATACGTATGGAGTCAGTTGATCCAATCCATTGAACTAATCCAAGGCCTAATATCCTTATCACGAAAACAAACCAATAATTAACATCGAAAGTACCAGAGTTTATTCTTGCACTAGACGGAACATTTGTAATCTGTTTACAGCATTCGCACGTCACTTTGATGTTAAATCCAAGGCCTTCTTTCTTAGTCGAATGAAAATTTACTTTTCCATCACATTTCACACACTTCACTAGCGTAGCAATTGTTGAAAAGACTAACAAAAAATCAATTATCCTATAATGTTTTTCAAGATCCTTCGTAACTTGATCTTCAACGGTCACTTTTATTTTTTTAGCTCACGCGCTACTTGTTGAAATGCCTTCGTTTTTACGTTTATACGGAGGTACAATTTTTCTAGGTCGATATAATCTCGAATCAGTTGATTGTCTATCAGTGTTACGCCGCGCGACCCTCTACCTGGACCAGGTCATACGCGGCGGGCCAGACGGACGCCAGATGTCCACTCATCCTTACGGCGGACCCTCATTAAGCTTAAGGGCCCATCATAAACCCCAGAAGTTGCAATCTAAGGTCCTTCTTAAAGCACTTTATAACGCCTATTGTTTACTACGGCTTGACAAGGGAAAGTTGGGTTTTTCCCACTTGCGATGCTCCTACTAACAACCTTCTATCGAAGGCATTTAAGGCCTTCCTAATACAAACAGCAACAATGCATATTACCCTCACTCTCCTGCCCCAGCTTTCCTCCGACATAGCATCGTCGCTGTGCCTCACTCTTCCTACAACATCAAGCGGGTCAGGACATTCACTCTTCCTACAACATCAAGCGGGTCAGGACATTCACTCTTCCTACAACATCAAGCGGGTCAGGACATTCACTCTTCCTAAGACAGCACGCGGGTCAGGACGTCTACTGCTCCTACGACTTCAGGAGAGTCAACTCTACATATTTTACAAGTCAAGTAAGACACAACTCTCCAGTTCAGACAGCAGAGCAAGCCAGTTTTCCTCCAGGATCCACGCAAGTCAGTCAGTCAACAAGGCGAATATAGTCAGGTCGTATTCATCCGTATTGTATATTAATCGTGTATCACATCAAGTTGTTGGATTGGATAAATATACGCAACCTGTTAACCGCAGCGTTGTCCATTATTTAACTACCCTTATTATCCCAAAAGAAATAAGGGATCGCACGATTCGTGGCGTCGATCAGTCAATCGTAACGGGAATTTACGCCTCCCGTTGACGCGCTTCTTCGAGATCGCGTCTCCCCGCGAACGTACGAAAATACATGGTCCTTCGAGCCGGATCACGTGCCAACGAGGAGTCCACTGAACAGTGACTATACAGTGCCACGTGAAATTCACAGTCCATCAACTTGGTCAACTGAAAAGGAGTCGCCATCGGCAAGGAACACCTCCTTCGCGCAGCATCTACACGAGCCTACGCCGCACTGCACCGGGTAGCAACCGATTCCCAGATCAACGTCCATTTGATCAAGGTAAGATCGGTCCTACCACTAATTTCAAATATGGCTCATGCTGAATCTATCAGCACACTGCGGCGGAGACGAAGCGCCTTATCCAACCGATTGGCACTCACGAAGCGTCAGCTCGATGAATACGAAGAGGCTGGACAGGTAGACAAGCACTGCCTGATATCTTGCCGCAAAACGTTTGACGAGACTTGGAGGAAACTAAGTGCGGTCCAAGATGAGTTGGAAGCGTTAGATGAGGGGGAAATGGATCGTGCAACCGCGTTATTGCAAGAGCATTATGAGATTAACACACGGATCCTAAGGCTGTTCGACAGAATGCAAGCACCAAACCCCTCGACGACAAGCAGAGACGCATCGACTCGAACGCCGATCTCGTCGCAAGACACGCTCAACTCATGTCAGGACACCCGCAGCTCGTCATCTACACGAGACTTGAGGACAACCTCTCACGATCTTCTGGACCGGAGGAAACTGAATCCCGTCCAGAACAACAGTGTCGATTTCGAATCAAAGCCTACAACAGAGGTTTCGAAATCCGCGAGGATCGGATTATCTAGAAGCATTCCCTCCTCAATCAGCACTTCAACGTGCAATCTGCTTAATGCCACGCCGCCTGTATCACCGGAGAGCAGGCGCATCATATCGGAGATACCTTTTCCTGGACATAATGCGAAGACGCCACCTTCGCCATTGCCGAAAGGGGCCACACCGGCGAGTTGCCCGAAGCGGAATAATCTTCACGTCGTCACCATCGTGACGAATTCCTCAAAGGACATCGATAGTTGTCAGAGCACCCCATCAGCCCTCAACACCTGTCCACAAATGCCACAAGGCGCTACATCGGACAAGTCGTTGAGCACCATCGACTTCCTGGAGAGCTTGATCGGGCAATATCGACAGTCGAAACGAGAAGGTCAAGGGAAGGCGCTATATTGTCAAGGTTCTGGTGTTTCCGACCCACCATGCAAAGAACGCATCGGGGACGGTCAGGCCCCACTAGAAGCTTCGAAAACAATCGCGACGGAGGACTCCGACGGCAATACAAGGTGCAACGTTCCGCTGATTGAGCGTGGAAGCACAAGCACCAGCAAAGCAACTCAATCTGGACAGATCATCGGGGGGAGCTCAATTTCCCAATCACTTACAAAACTCCGCGTCGTGTTGAACGAGTCAGCACCAAGCTACACCGGAGTTCCATTCAACGACACTTCCTGGGTCGACGTGTTCCGCTACACTTGCAGGACCAGGACGGTCCACAACCTTCCGAGGACCAGGACATTCAACGACACTTCCTGGGTCGAGATGTTTAACGACACTTCCAGAAGCAAGATCCAAGACACTTCCGGGGTCGTGAACTTCAACTGGAAATCGCTCGGCAACGACGAGGAAGAAGGCGATCGAGACTACGAAGGAGACAACGTGCACACAAGGCAACGGCCCTTCGTACGCATCGCCAAGTCCACCCTGGGGACAACAGCTCATGTGGAGACGAGCATCTTGGACCGAGATGCAGAACCGTCCCATTCCAGATCCGAACCTAACCAAACGGAAGGTAAGAAATCTCCGATTTTGTCTTTAGCGGATAATTGGACCACGCCGGTCCAACCAACAAGCATCATCAAGAAGGCGCGATACGGATGGATCAGCGGGGGGAGTCCTGCCTCCCAATCAACCGTAGACCTCATTCACGTCTTCATTGCCCAACCACGTACGGACTTCACGTGCCGTTGTGAAATCGGCGAGATGTACAACGATACCTCCTGGGATGAGGATTTCCACGATACTTCATGGGCCGAGCTGTTTCACGACACTTCCTGGTTCGTGCATCTCAAATGGAAAACATCTAGGCAATGCCGAAGACCACGGCGATCCAGAACGCAAGGAAGACAACAGATCCTCAACGCACCGGCCTTTCGACCGTATCCTCGAATTCACCCTGGCGACAACGGCCCACACAGACTACCACAGTTCGTACGGCAACGAGCATCTGGGAAAGAGGTGCCACACAGCTCGTCCTACTATCGAGCCAACCCGATCCAGCAAAATACGGACAGTCAGCAATCCGTGAAGAGGTGGGCGGCAGCTCCAATTAATTCTATCGTTACAGAAATTTTGATCGGTACCCTCTCAACGGGGGGAGGATGTTACGCCGCGCGACCCTCTACCTGGACCAGGTCATACGCGGCGGGCCAGACGGACGCCAGATGTCCACTCATCCTTACGGCGGACCCTCATTAAGCTTAAGGGCCCATCATAAACCCCAGAAGTTGCAATCTAAGGTCCTTCTTAAAGCACTTTATAACGCCTATTGTTTACTACGGCTTGACAAGGGAAAGTTGGGTTTTTCCCACTTGCGATGCTCCTACTAACAACCTTCTATCGAAGGCATTTAAGGCCTTCCTAATACAAACAGCAACAATGCATATTACCCTCACTCTCCTGCCCCAGCTTTCCTCCGACATAGCATCGTCGCTGTGCCTCACTCTTCCTACAACATCAAGCGGGTCAGGACATTCACTCTTCCTACAACATCAAGCGGGTCAGGACATTCACTCTTCCTACAACATCAAGCGGGTCAGGACATTCACTCTTCCTACAACATCAAGCGGGTCAGGACATTCACTCTTCCTACAACATCAAGCGGGTCAGGACATTCACTCTTCCTAAGACAGCACGCGGGTCAGGACGTCTACTGCTCCTACGACTTCAGGAGAGTCAACTCTACATATTTTACAAGTCAAGTAAGACACAACTCTCCAGTTCAGACAGCAGAGCAAGCCAGTTTTCCTCCAGGATCCACGCAAGTCAGTCAGTCAACAAGGCGAATATAGTCAGGTCGTATTCATCCGTATTGTATATTAATCGTGTATCACATCAAGTTGTTGGATTGGATAAATATACGCAACCTGTTAACCGCAGCGTTGTCCATTATTTAACTACCCTTATTATCCCAAAAGAAATAAGGGATCGCACGATTCGTGGCGTCGATCAGTCAATCGTAACGGGAATTTACGCCTCCCGTTGACGCGCTTCTTCGAGATCGCGTCTCCCCGCGAACGTACGAAAATACAATCAGATCTTGTAATTTTTTTAGGCATTTTAGTAATAATTTAACACAAAACCTAATGAAAACGGAGCCAAAATGATGCGAAAATAGGAAGGCACGTGTACGTCTGCTCGATAGTATATTTACTCCTACACTAAATTTTATACTCTACACTGGCAAAATATACAGTACAGGTGTAAGGAGGTTTGTACCTAAGTCGAAATTTCTATAAATAGACCTGGGGGGCAAGATTAGGTATTATATAGAGAGAAAAACGTCTGCCAGGTAACAATTGCACGCTCAGGTCGGGTAGGTAATAAAATCGGACATGTATAAAAATACTCGTAACTTCGTCAATTTTGCTCCAATCGACTTAAAATTTTGACATAATATTCTTAAGATGTTATACATTCAATTAAAAAAATAAAAAAGAAATGCAAAAAAAATTTTAAAACCTTCCCCCCCCCCTTAAAAGATTTTGAACCCCACTCTATATACAGTAGTGAGTATGACCTTTGTAAGTGCCCTGTTCATATGCCTGTGTAGGTGTCTGTGTGGCGGCACGTGTCACAGAACCCTCCAACGGCTTCACGATACAAAGCGCTACGCCGTCAAAGCGCAACACGCTTCTTCCGCCGAATTTTCGGAAGAGCATACAGGCGCCAGTCGCCGCGGTACATCTAATGAACGCACGTTAGTGGGGGATATCGATGGGTAACGAAGGGAAGAATCCGTTCGATTAATCACCTCATCTGTATAAGATTAATATCGTTGTATTCCAATAAAAATTAATACCAGATCACCAATTTGGATTCAGAAACAAACACTCCACGATAGAGCAAATGCACAGGCTCGTTACCGAAGTTTTACTAGCAATAGAAAAGAAACAATACTGTACAACCCTCTTCATGGATATTGAGAAAGCATTTGACAAAGTGAACCGTGGAAGCCTCTTACAAACGATAAAAAAACTCTTCCCGGAACAAATCCACCACTTACTTAAATCATACCTAAGCAATAGAACCTTCGTAGTAAAAATACTTTGTTGTTTTTGGCTCGTTGAAGTTCTATAAGGAACATTGGTAGTGGTGTCGATGTGCTTGTCACGACCGGCATACTTCAAATCCGATGGACTGACGATGGAGATAAAGATGTGGCGGCACTCGGCGACAATGTATATCGCTGAAGTGCCTAATGAACCATCAACATCCCAACGGTCCTTCCACCGAAGGTTCTAGAAGAAAGAGCACGTGGCAACGGTGGCGGACGCCTAGCAAATGTATGGACGGTGGGGATGTTGAGGGATGACAAAAGAAAATGATCGGATCCGATCAAAGTCAAATTGTAAGAGCTTCAGTCTTGGAAAGTCACGCCTAGAGTTCGGAAGTGGATTGTGAAGTGGATTGTTGTTAGAAAAAAATAAAGTTTCTTTTTTTTATTTTTCACCTCAAATTTCTTTTTTTATTTTGTTATTTTACGTGACATGCTGTTCTTGACCAGTTTAATTATATTATTTATTTTGTGTCCTTTTTCCATTAGGTCTGTCAGTATATTTTGTGCCAAGTTTTGTGTGTAATCCCTTTATCACTATCTTAAATTTCTTTTCAGTCTTTGGTTGGTAAGTGTAATAATTTGAATTTTTTATTTCAAGTGCTTCAATAACTGTATGCATCTGAAGTTTCAGTTTGATCTGTTTATCCTTTAATTATTTCATTAAAAAGTACTTGGGTCTTACAAGCTTGTTTAGCGTTTTCATTAGTGGGTCAATATTAGGAGTTTCTATGAAAAAAAGTGGAGGTTTAATCACTAAAGAATCAGCTCCTTCTATATCTTTATCATTTAGATTTTGCGATACGTGATATCTTTTATTGCTGGTTGCGAGCCTTCTAACCACTTGTAATTAGATTTTACATTTTTATTTTTAGGTCTCATTTTCGTACTTGCATCTTCCGGATCAGTAGTTGTTCTTCTCTTGTTTGGTTAATTAGTTTCCATTGTTCTCTGACGGTATTTTCCATTTCAATATCTTCACCCGAAATATCTGTAGAGCAGTTATACATAAGTTATGATTGTTTATTCACCATTATTGGCGTAATATTACATTTTTTTTACAATAGAAGTATACAGTCTTTTATACTAGCCAATGCATTTTTTAATTCTCTACAAAAAAGCATTAAGGTGCTTGGATTGCAAAATAATTGATTTAAAAGATAGTGTAACTTTAAGCTTATTAACCCTTTGTCCTACAACGGGTGAGGCTCATGGTAAGAAATTTGGGCAAACAATAATAATAAGCACGAGCCTAAATCGTGGTACTTGGTTCACGACAAACGTAAACAACACGTGTCAGACTCGTGGTTCAGTTGTTTTCGATATTTTCTTACTTTAGTTACGTGTAATTTTTTGTTACGTTCGCACATTTAGGTTATAATTCCTTAAAAGAAGTAAACAACACTTATACCTACCATGTCAGTAAATAGAAAATCTAAAATTGATGATAGTAGTGAGAAGTATGTAAATATTGCGGATAGTGATTCGGTAGATCCTTCTGATAATTTTTTTTTTTATTTAATATTTCACATTCACAATTTGTCCAATTTGGACATTTGGTAGAATTTTTTAGCTGTTTGATTATCATGTGGGTGGCTACCTCCAGCGGGGTACCATCTTCGTGCTTGTTAGGGTATATCCTTTATGAGATCTACTGGGTGTTTCCTTTTTAATCTCCTTTCGATGAATGTGATGATCGTTTCTGCTGCCAGCCGGTTCGGGTGCGTTGCTATTCTTTCTCCGTACCTTCTTGCGAATCTGCTAATCTCTTCCTTGACCGTTGGTATTCCAAGGTCTTTCCGTATGTCCTCGCTTCTAACGTACCATGGGGCGTTTACTATTGTTCTGAGTATTTTAGATTGCATTGCCTCTAGTTTGGTTATATGGCTCATTGCTGCTGTTCCCCATAGTGATATTCCGTACGTCCAGATTGGTTTTATGATGGTTTTGTAAATTTTTAATTTGTTTTCTATGCTTAGTTTGGATTTTCGACTTGTTAACCAGTACATCTGTCTCCTTGCTATCTGTATTTTGCTTATTATTGATTTGATATGCTGTTTCCATGTGAATCGTGTATCAAAGTGTAGTCCTAGGTATTTGACTTGCCTTGTTTGTATTATGTGCGTGCCGTTGAGTGTAATGTTTGGTGGTGTCTGTTTTCGCAGTGTGAATGTAATGTGGTTGCATTTAGTAGTTCTTACAGTGATGTGAGAAAAACAATAGACAACGTTAGAGCAGCAGATCGGTTTCGTGTTTCTAGGGGGATGACCGAGAGGTCAGAGTATGCGAGTCGAAAAGTGTGTGTGTTGCGAGAGTCAGAGTCGAGACACCGAAGAGTAGAGTTGAAAGAGTTGATCGAGACGTCGGAGAGTAGAGTTGAGAGAATTGATCGAGTTGTAGAGTTGTTAGAGTTGCTAGTGTGTGTGTGTGTGTGTGTGTGTGTGTGTGCGCGCGCGCGCGCGCGCGCGCGTGTGTGAGAATGTTAGATTCATTGTGACGAGAATTTCCAAATAACTGTAAACTTATTTGAGATAGATACGAGTATCGCACATAGTTTCAGTTAAACAAACTTCGTTTTCTGTCCAATTAACACCTGTATATTCAATTCAATATTGATAAATTGTAAGTAATCGGGAAAAAATGTATATCTTTAATTTCCACGATATCACATTAATTTGCATCATTACACATTACCTGCATAAAACCTTTATTAATCCTGCGAGCATAAATTTAAACAATTCTTTTGTAGTTTATTTTCGTTTTTTCATATTTTATTTCGTGTGTATGTATATGAATATTGTAATATGCTGTGATTAGTAATTTGAATGCAAATAGGTGTCGACCACATTTAGTAGCATCTCAAGAATACTTGATGCGCATGCGATTTTTCTGTGAATACTCGCGGACGGGACGATTGTGGTGCGTGTATGAAATTTGTATAAACATTGTTCATATGTGCAATTATTTATTAATTATTTATGGAGGTAAACGATTAGACAAAAAAAAATTAATCCTCTCTATTCGAAAATTCCATAAGACAGGTTAATGAATAGACAGGTACAATGCTCAATTTACGATTTTATTTTTAAAAACATGCTGCTTAGGCTGATCTACTTTCGTACGTGTGAGGAGATCTGCTCATGCACGGGGATATTTCGGCTAATTTTTAATTGTTAATAACTAAAAAACAAAGCCGAAAACGCAATTGTTTTATTCTTGATTTTTATCTTATTACATATCTTTTTACACTTGTAGCCGGACAGTTATATAGAGAAGAGATAGAGATGTAGATAGATAAGAGACTTTCGTTTTATTTCGTTCATTGTTCCCAAATTAATTTATTGTTTATATTTTGTTTTTTGTACTCATTTCTTGTTCGAAGCTACTTAAAGAATTAATATGAATCTTCATTCCAATCAAAGTTCCTTGAATTTCTCCAAAGAATCAATAATGATTAAATCTAATATCGTTATAATATCAAATTTTAAAAACTTAATTTTAGATTTAAAAGAATAGTAATATATTACTCTCAAATGATTAAAGTCAGATAACATAGTTATATAATGAATAAGGAGATTTAAGTCATAGTAGTAAATTAACCTGTTAGTCCACATGCTAACATAGGTTTCTCCTTTACAAAATTTCACAAAATTCCTCAATTTTTAATTGATACAAGTAACGGTACAATGCAATTGACGTGTTCCTTATGCACATATACGTACAAGCTTCGCAGTTTCGCTCAAATATATAAACGATACTGAAATATATCAAACAGCATTACAGAACAAATAGTCGCTCTTAAGCTTTGTTTGCTGCGTTCGGTTTCGCAAATATGTCTGTTCATTCTCGTCTCGACACACGTCGTCTTTATTTCGTAAAGAAGTATGCGAAACGTTATCATCCTTCAACTTGTTTTATCTAGACTGTAGACATAGTGCGCTGGTATTTCAGTGCTAAACAAACAAAGACGCTAAAGTGATCTTGAGCTTAATAGAACAAAAAACACAAGAAGTATCATTGATCGCCAAGTAATAGCGAACTTTCAACGATTTCTATGCAAAACATTCATTAATTAGAACATTTCTGCTTGATTTCCGCGTTTAAGGCTTAACAAGGTTTACAATAACACACTACAAAATTTTCATCGTCAATTATGCGATATTGGTAGTTCTTGTAAGTGGTGAAATCCAATTCACGCATTTGGTTCGAGTGATCGTAAATTTTTCGGATTACTGGTGGGAAACTTGCAATATTCGCAGCCGCAGCTATTTCGTCGTAATACGCCCATTGCCGTTCCTTTAGTTTCGTGATATGTCTTAGCTGTAAAAATATTAATTTATTTTATTTCTTCGTTGCGTTTTGGATATTAAAACAATATTATGTTACAGTAAGTTGCGATACCGTTGTAATTATAGGTACTATTTAAGTTAATCTTCTTGTGAAAATAGTATAAAATGAAACAAAAATCTTACATCTTATTGCAGGACTATTTACTAATTTGAAAATTACTAATTATGCTTCCTAAAATTGACATGTACCATTTAAGACAAAATTTGATTACCACGTATTGTTTTCAATGGTTATGGATTTGTTATTATTAATTATTATTTATCAGAATTGTAAAATAACATAATACCTTCCTTCAGGTTTGTAAATAATGATAATTATACAATAATACAAACTGTAAATAACAGATAATCAATGATTTAATATAATTTAATATAAGTATGACAGCGGTTTTCTTTATGATATCTGTAGAAAATGGAAATCTGTTACTTTGAATCTGTCGATGATTAAAAAATATCTCTTCGACCTCAAGTCGATATCTACTTTTTTCGATATCTTATGACTTAAGAAATTAAAAATACATGCGACGTACAAAACAAATGAAAAATAAAGATTAAAATATCACCTGACGGATATAATGCAGTGATTTTTAATCCTTATCACAAAAAAAAAGTATAATGGTATTGTGTATATTAGGCAAATTAATAAAATGTATACCGGAATTCCAAGGTCGAGAAGAGCTTTCTTTTCCATCTGATATTCTTCGCGCATTTGTTCGGTAGAAGGTAACTTAATGCGATTTTCGAGAATGCTTAAAATATACTGAGCTTGCAGGTGAAACATAGGAAATGGAATCACTATTCCAGGCAGTCCCATTACGAATAAATTCGGATAATCCATGTGTATTAGGTGTTTGTAAATCGGCTCGACGTGGTTGTTGTCCGTACGCATCTCAACTTTAGTCGACATAAAGGGATACGTAAATTTATAGCCTGAAAACATAAGATTTCGTTGAAAAGGGGTATCAATTAATGGTCAGTTGAGAAAGTCAGGGTCCTACCGAGGGACTAAACAAATATTTATATTTGGTTGGAGTAATTTATTTTATTAAATTGTATAAAATAATTAAATTAAATGAAATTATTAAGAGAAAGATACCAACTCAAATGGAAGAGTGGGAATTAATATTAGAATATATTGATAAATCTGATGATTTATGATAAAAATAAAGTATGATATATAGATTGAAGTATTGCAAAACCCTCCTTAATTGAAATTTACTATTTTGAAACTGAAGGCAACTGAAGTTTTATCACCTTTTTCTGCTATCTTTATTTCAAATATTTAATCATTATTTTGTAACAATCTGTATAATCTAATTTTACTTAGAAAATAGAAAGACACGAAGAATTTCAAATATTTCAATGTATCTTAAAAAATGAAAATTCGACAGGGCCCTGACAAACTTCCACTTACTTATGTATAATTAATTTGGGATACCTCGATCACTTATATGTACGAAGGAGATCAAGTCATTTTACCGGTGCAATATATGAAGTTGTCTACTTCAGCCGTGGAACCATCGTGGAAGATGAATATGTTTCCTTGAATCGATTGAATTCCAGGCCTCTGTTCTACGTTTTTCGACATTCTCGAATCAACTGGTTCTGGTAGATTGTGGCTTAAATATACCTGGATTGGTAAAAATATAGGTCATTTTCTCAACAATGTAGTTATAGAGAAAACGCATGCAGAAAAAGCTTATTTTAAGTAGACTTGAATTTTCAATCTTTCAAATACTGTCTTTTTGAAATAAGATAAAAGCTTACTGTAGTAACGTTTATATTTGGATATTATTGTATTTCACTTATATAAAAAAAGATTTCGCATATAATATAATATAGGAACTCTATCTAAATCACTTACACCATGAAAATGATCTTTTCATTATTAGAATGAATTGAATATCATTTTGTTACACTGTATACTAAGTATAATATAATAATAATATATGTAATATTGAAACTATCTCTTACAATATTTTACTTAGATATATATACAATTAATAAAAAATCACTTTTGATTAATTAATCTCAAAGCAATTAATATTGTATTTGAGAACAAACAAATTGCATATTACAACACGACTCTTCAATCAATTAGCAGATACTGATAATGAGGAATAATTTTTTGCGAACGACGATGCCTTCTATCATGGTCGTAAATAACTTATTCATGTATACAGAGAAATCTTAAAAAACACAGAATCGCATAAGTTTCAGCATTGATGCAATTGGGAGATTCATAACAAAAACAACGCGGATCAAATTTTTCAATTTTTAAAATAATAACGCATTAATTAAAAAATGATTTATATCATGAGCAATGAAAATTCATCGAATTTACAAAAACAAGCATTAGTTAGAGTAGGACTGTTTTTGTATTTCTGTTAGCAAGACATTTATTTTAAAATACTACGACCATTGCTTTCTTAAACCATAATTTACGTGGTTCGAACTAATAACACCAACAAGGAAAAGCAATATTCCTGTTTATAAAGAATATTAACCTGATTTAGTCACGAGATTTACATCTACATGATTTAATTGGATACAGTCGAGACAATTATAATATAATCGCAGGTAACACCCACAACTGTTAATATATAATACTATAATATAATGAATATTAATTACAAAATTATAAAGTATTATTATAAAATAATTAAATGTATATAACAAAAATAAAACTGGTTCTCTTTTGGAGAGAAGTAAATCATCAAGAATAGTTTTTAATATATGCATAGAAACTTTTCAATTTAGCTCTTGTATATTACTTCAGGCGTTTAAAGCTTGAAACAAAACTGGAATAAATAAACTATTGTATGTTAATTGGCAGAAAAGATATGTGCATAGTAACGCTTAATGAAATTCCGCGTACCTTTTCGGCGTATTGCGAGACTTCTATGGCGATATCAATACCAGACCAAGAGGCACCGAGGATGCAAACTCTTTTCCTAGTGTACACTTCCGGTACCCTGTACTGATGGCTATGTATAGATTCGCCGGGGAAACTTTCAATACCTGGAATGTGTGGAATATGGCCTACAGTATAGTGACCATTACACAAGACCACGGCGTCGAACGTTTTAGTTGTTTCTATTTTGCTTTCCAAATCCTCGTACGTGACCATCCAGATTGTTTGACCGTTTCTCAAAGTTTCTGGTTCCACGTGCTTTACCAGTGTATTTAACTGAAATATAATTTATAATATAATTAATTTTTTGTGAAAGTACCAAATATGTGAAACTTAGAATTAAATATTTTTATGTTGGGGAAGTCTATAACGTTTCTGCTGATCAATATTTAAAGCTTCCATTATATTATTTGTTACAAACTTGTTGAAATTACAAATTGTTGTTGAAAAACTCCTTTTCTATTGTTTACATTGTTAAATTAGGAACAGTGTCCAAATTTAACATTTCATCATTTGACAGAGATTCCAATCAACAATATATATATATATAGATTTCATCATTTGACAGAGATACCAATTATATATTTTTATATGATAATTATATATAATTATATTATATATACATAGTTGAATTGGAATCTCTGCCAAATGATGAAATGCTAAATTTGGACACTGTTCCTAATTGAACAATGGAAACAATAGAAAAGGAGTTTTTCAACAACAATTTATAACAAATAATTTGCTGTACAAATATTTATATTGCAAATTATTTATTTTATGGTACACTAAACTTATGAATTACTTAATACTTTAAAATATACTTTTAAAAATAAGACAACATACATATATGCGAGATACTAAAATTTTGTCATTTAAGGATTGATCTGCCTCGTTACCTTTATATGCGGATATAAATTAAAATGTTTTACATAATCCGAAAGGTACTCTCGAATTACGCTATGATGAACAAATGATGGCCCTTCGTCATGTGTCATTGGAAAATCAGGTATTTGCATTATTTCCCGAGGAAGATTTGTTCTGTAACATATTACGATAGTTTATGGAAGAAATTATTTAACCCTAAAATAAATGAAACATTTTCACAAGTAATTAATTACTTAACATTAAAAATTTATAATTACTTAACAATTATTTTTAAATATTTACTTTTATTTTTGATTATTACATTCTCGATACTGAGTCGATCGTAAAATGATTGTAAAATAATATGCAACAATTAATTCAGAAATTCTCTAATTTCTAATTTCTCTAGTTCTTAATCGATGAGACGTAATTTTCCTTTTTTCTGTATTAATTAAAAATACGCAAAATTTACAAACATGTTACAAAAAGAAAAAAGGCGTTACAGTGTTAAATGTCAAAGCTGATCGTCTGGGCTTATATAAAGAACCAGAAAAGAGTGTATTCAGTCAGGAATACCATTTACATAATTGCATTTTCTTCTAACTAGGTCGCTAAATGTAAGATCATTCACGCAGAAATCAACACCAAATACCGGAGTATCGCGTAAAAGATGTGAACAAGCATTGAAGTTAATAAGCTGAAGTAGCAGAAGACTGTCAATGAGATCATTGATAACTTTGCATAAAAAAATAATATCAGCAATCTTCCTCCAGTATCAGCATATTCATTTTGTGGAGTACTGACACGTAGTTGTGATAACGATTGTGGATTGAACAATCACAGTGCAGAAGTATCACAACTACGTGTCAGTACTGCATTTTTCTGTATTTATAAATAATCATTGACACCTGATGTAAATTTATCACAGCAGGAATTTACACTGTCTTTATAATAAGCTGAATGTATATATTTGCTTTAATGAGGAACTTGACCGTACGATACCAACATATTTTAAGTAAGATTTCTGAAATCCCTAGAAAATCAAAAGATAAATCCAAATTCATTCATTTGCCTTGTCGATAATGTTAGCGATATGCTTGGTAAAACAGTCGCTCGTTATAGAGGAAGCCTAGGTGGCGCTCATTATTTACCAGAAGATAGGTAAGAACAGTCAAGAATATAAGAATAACAGAATTCTTCTCTTATTTAAGAAACATTCTTATCATTTGGTACTTGGGTATGTTTAGGTATAATTTGTTGCAAGCCTACCATCTTCATAACCTATTAGGGTCTTCTTGCAATAAATTCTATACTCCATACAGATCGACGAAGAATGTTTCTAATTATAATAAAACAAAAATCATGAAAACTGTACACGTGTAATTACATGTGACCCATATATGTACGTACTATCGTTTGTTATCAAATTTTATATGCGCAATACACATCTTGCTTAACCTTTAACAATCGTCAAAATGTACAAATATTAATCATTACGAATGTATATGTGAGTCATAACTTTAGTAAAAAGGAACTTTGCTATGGAAATTAAAATCTCTGCATTCTACAACAGAATATCTCTAATATATAAACAATAATGGTATGTAGATAAAGTTGTACAAAAGAATTTATTGAAACTAGAGTAATCATAATTTTAAAAAGTAAAAAACGAGAAGATAAATATATACGAATTTCATTTTAGGTAAAAATTGTTCGAACTAAAAATAAAAATACAGAATACAGACATAAAAATAGTAAGATGTAATTGTTCATAAAAAAATTTTTCTTTGACATATTCATTGTGCCAACACTGTGTCATCCGAGCTAGCAGGTAATTTTATGATATGCATATGATATCAATACAAACATAATCGATACAATACGTAAATTACAAATCGCGAAATTTTGAAGGACGTTTTTGTGATAATTTATAAATAAAACATATATAGTTTTATAATACAGAACTAAAATTTACGCGAAGATTATTTGTTAATATTTGCAAGCAAGAATTTCATCGAAACTCTAAAGGAGAAAATCATGAAATTCTGCATTAAGACAAAAATTTGAAATATTTGCTTTCGAATATCATGCGTTATAGCTATTTACTTATTTTATATTAATTAATTGAAATAAATACAAAAATATTTCCTTTTCCTATTCTTATTTCATCAGTAAAATAGTACAGCACATAATACGTTATGACATATGTTTTTAATTGGTATTAACATATTACATTGATCACAGCATAAATGATAACAAAAATTCGATTGACAGTGATTGGCAGTGACTTGTTCTTTTTAATGCAGAGTTTGTTTTAAAGTATTGTATAAAATGCAGAAATCAATTAATTAACCAAGTTATTTATTATTCACTATAGTTATTAGTTTAAATATTAAGTAAAATAAATACTTTATACGATTGAAATCGTAGAATAGCTGTAAAACATTCTTCTAACGAATTGTATGCATAATCGTGAAGTAATTATTCTAGTAACTGTTCGTTAACTCTAAACTTGAAGATGACTTTTCGATTCATTAAGTCTGAATCATTTCTTTTTATAGTTACGTTTAGATTAAGTATTACTCTAAACGGAATGAACTGAAACGACTAGTCGCGATAATAGCAAAATCAATGAAGTAATATAACCATCAGTAGAAAACTACTTTATTGGGTTATGAACTTCTTCGATTGTAATTCTAACCTCCAATGTTATCTTCAGAAATGTATCCTCGAGGTTTCCTACGTATTTCACAACATTCATGTTTTGTTTGTTATACAAATACCTAATTATACTACTTTTCTAAAATTTACTATTTATTGCATTAACATAGACACTAATTTACTTAATTTAATTTTCAATCATTTCCAGTTTGTCATTTTCTACATGCCAAGGGTTCTTAATTTTTTCATAAATACAGACCACTAAAATCAAAATTGCAATATATCAGTACCAAGCAGAAAAACATATTTTGTATGTAAGAACTTCAAACTATGCACTTAATATTTTACTGCTTTATTACTATCACATGTTTTTATTTCATTTCTAACAATTTCCGGAACAGCTTACCAAAGCGATTGTCTCATTACTATGTCAAGAAGTGTATCGCGTGTCAGCAAAGTTTATCGCAACCAGCTAGACTGTCTAGAACCATCATTACTGTATAAATGGCGTAAAAACAAATACGATCGATGATCCTGTGTTTGCATCGCTGATCGAATAACCCAAATTGTGAACGGTATTTGGTTTGCATTCGAATTTAATTCCGAAATTATTGTATTTTGCCATTTGAACTATTCCACCGTGACAGATTATTCCATTCAAATGGAATTTTATCAGTCTAGTATCGTATAATATAGTAGCATAATATAGTATATTATCGCGTAGTGTAGTACAAATAAAAAGATCAGTATAAATAATATCATTTTGGAAATCGTTTCGTGTAAAAGCAATTATTCCAATTTCTATCAGTAAATTCTAAGTATTTCTTATTCTTATCTTAGATAAGATATTTTTCAATACTAATTATGCAAGCAATGTATAATAATTTTTGTGATTTACAATGTATTGTAATGAGTGTGAAAATAATAAATATTTACTATTAAGTTACTGTTAGATTAAAAAATATAACGATTATTCGATAATTTGTTTTATTATAACTGCACTAGTCACTTCTTTATTTTTGTTTCTCTCGTTTCTTTTGATTTTATGCATTATTAATTACATCTTGTTTTATGTTGATGTATTATGTTTAACAAACTTTTTTTAACATTTTAATATTTTAAAATATTTTAAGGCTTTGTTATTAAATTTTCTTATGTAATTACATGCTCAAGCTTATATGTACTTTACAACAACAGTATTCATTTCAGCAATAAAATGGGGTTAGAAAAATTAAGCAAGAAAGTTCTATAAAGTAATATCTAGAGATTATAATTACTAATTTTTACTCATTTTGATTGTTTATATTTTTCTAAGACAATGACGTATATTAAGTATTTCATATGTTATTACTACTTAATTACTTAAAATATCAAAACAGATAAAGCACAATTGTTCAAACTGACTTTATTACAGATTTAAGATATTATATAACCACATTTTTCATTGCAATGATATTGTAATAATTAATTGAAATCTTTCTGTTATTGCACATTTCAATTATATAAAATTAATTGAAACAATAAAAAAAATTGAAATTCAAATACTATAAAATATAATAATAATATAATATGATAATAAAATAATGTAATAAAAAATACTATAAAAATAGCATCTTTTTATTTTCCAATCTGAGTGTAGTTTAATTTTGTAATCTATGCACAATTCTTATATATACTTAAAGGTTATCGCCCATAGACAACTTTATTTTCTTTTCATTTATTTTTCATTTCGTAAACACCATTTTCTGCACTTTTCTTTTTTATTTGTTACTTTACTTTTTACGTTTTACTTTACTTTCTACCTTTTATTTACTTTTTGTTTCTCAGACATTCTATCTTCTTTCATCTTTTATTTATTTTTCCTGTCAAAATATTTCAGTTTTTGTCCAAAATATAAAAAAACTTCTCCAAAATATACGAAAACATTTTCGGTATAATTTTACACTACAGCGAAATTGTACGTAATCTTACTCAGGTGCCGTTAAAAGATTTCATTTGGTAAGTTGTTTGCCAAATGATGTAAACGGAAACATCTTTGTGTTCTACCAAAGAAGTTTTCATATTATCCATTAAGCTATGAGTTTTAACGCGAATATAGTTTAATTATTGCAAGTTCAATGGCATTAAACCTATCCAATGTTAAAATGTAACAATACCTTCAAGTTATGGTAATGTCTGCGAGGTAAAAACGTATCACAAGCTATTAATTACGCAAATATACGGGGTGGTTGGTAACTGGTGATACAAGCGGAAAGGGGGTGATTCTACGCGAAAAAAGAAGTCGAAACTACAGAATAAAAATTTTTTTTTAATTTTTTTTTTAAATTTTTCCATCGAGACAGCGATCTACAGTGAGGTCCGTTATAACGAGACGTGATAAAGTGCACGCGTACCGAGCGAAAATTCAAAGTCGATTTTCTCGAAAACAAAGCCTCGAATGAAAAATTTTTATTCTATATTTTCGACTTCTTTTTTCGCGTAGAATCACCCCCTTTCCGCTTGTACCGCCAGTTACCAACCACCCTGTATTTCTTTGACCAATATCAGAACGTATCAATTACGACTATATAGTATTTATATTTATTGCAGTACTAATATCAAGGATGATAATATCTACATAATAACATCTAAATCATTAATTATCTAATAAATGTAATCTTGTAAACGCCGTTTTTCAATGTAGACATATCACTGCTTCGTTCTTCATAATAACAGGACTCAGAAAACGTGAATTTCAGTGGAGAGGCGATTCAAAATTTATAAAGAAATCTTCGTGAGACATTTTAACAATATTATAAGTTTGACTTGACACAAAATATGCTATTATTCTTGAAAGCAGTACTATCTTCCACTTATGGTATCATAAAATAATTGAAGATGAGTCAATGTTGCTGTAAAACTAAGCCCAGACTGATAGCGGCATAAATAACAATCTTACCCTCTGAAGCAAAGCTGATGGAATTATAAATATTTACATGATGAGAGTGCAAACATAATGTAGACATTCAATAAAAGTAAATTTGAAATTTTTTTAGTTGTGCCACTATCGTATGTTGTATGTGCACTGTATGTGCACTGTATGTGCGGGGCCTGTAAACTCGACATAACCTGTAATGTCAGCATTACACACTACACACTGCTGCCTGGCAAAGTCCAAAGAAATTGTTGGATAGTGAACATAGACTACCCACATTGCCTACCACTCAGTGGACAGTGTCAGGAATTATTATTTCTTTGCGAATTTTATAAATGTATATTGTAACTTTATATATGTAATATAATATGATAATAACTATCAATACATATGTATATTATGAATTTATATATAGATTACAAATTGACATTAAAACTTAAAAATTTAAATTTGTATTTAGAAATATATTATAAATTTAAGTATTTACCTGGAAAATTTATTTTTGAAATTAACATAAATTAAAAGATTATATAATAATTATGTCAAGACATTGAATGGCAAACTATGCTGAGATTTACTTGGTAGACTTGGTCTGTCAAGGGTGCATCAATGAAGTAATTAACATGAAATTACCACAAGTAAAGCGAGAAATGGCGACTAGAATGTCAAATGAAATGTTGCACTAACCTTAGATTCTTGTACATACTACTATGAACCGGTAGTCCATGCTTGTCGGTATCGGTTTCATCTGTGTAAATCCATGTACCACCAACTTGATCGGTTTGCTCGAATAACGTAAGACTGTAAGTGTCCAATTTGGCGGCTGTATGACGAGCTACCACCAGTCCAGCTACTCCACCACCAATTATAGCGATTCTGGTTTTGCTACTCGGCATGTTTTCAACAGGAAATTCCTTGAAATCTATCGAAATGAAATACAAGGAAAGGTTGGATAACTTTCAGTTTTAGTTTGTAATCAGTGTTGTACAAATACAGGCCATAATAATTAAAATAGCTATTTTATAACTTTTTATGGAAAGTTTTCAGATTTACAACGATTCATCTTTCGATATTTGAATGGATTTATAGAATTTATAGAAAAGTTTATTTTTTTCTTTGCATTATATAATATATGCATAGCTCTTATTTTGATTTCGTTGGTATATTAGGTTAGGTTGGTATATTACCACCTAATGACAAAATCCGCAATCACTTAGTTGCCAACCCAATAGATTGATACTTTAGCCGTCGGTAGCTTTAGTAGCAATGGACACTATTGTGTTAACGTAACGTTTCATTTAGTATCTTTTTTCAGTAACTTTACATTATTAAATGCTGTGTCTTAATATTTATCATGATAAAGACTTCCAAAGATTTATCTATTATTCTAGTACATTTTTGTAAAACAATATCTAAGTTACTTTATTTACACTTCTCAAAAACATCACAACGCAATTGTAAACATTGTTTCATGGCCTTATCATTAAAAGGTAATTAAAATATAGAATTAATTATATTCATTAATTATAGAAAAGGAAGAAAAAAGGAATAGGAAGGAATAAATTAATCTATTTGTGTTTACAAATCACTTGTTGATTTGAATGGCAACAGAAATGTAAAACTAATTTTGTTCTAATTGCATAAACGTACATCTTTTCTATCGCAGCAACAAGATTAAAGATGCAATATATGTATAGTATGCGTGTGGTAAAATTGTAATAATTAAAAACATTATAAGTTTAAGTTATTAAAAATGTATTATTATGTTTAAGAAGGCAAATTCTTAACAAGTAAAGAACACTTCTATTAATGTTTTTTATTAATATTTTTATTAAATAGTTTTAGAAACATATTATAGATATTTTTTATATTAAACAATATCATAAATAAGGAGGGAACATAGGAATTTGATAAAAAATTATACAGCTTTAATATGTATTTTTAAATTACTTTATATAATATTTTATATATATATTCTTTTTTCTTTATTACAAATTTAAATTTTATCGAAAACGTTATTACGTTGCCAATTATATATATATAGGGTGGTTGGTAACTGGTGGTACAAGCGGAAAGGGGGTGATTCTACGCGAAAAAAGAAGTCGAAAATATAGAATAAAAATTTTTCGTTTGAGGCTTTGTTTTCGAGAAAATCGACTTTGAATTTTCGCTCGGTACGCGTGCGGTACGTTATAACGGATCTCACTGTAGATCGTTGTCTCGATGGAAAAATTAAAAAAAAAAGAAAAAAGAAATTTTTATTCTATATTTTCGACTTCTTTTTTCGCGTAGAGTCACCCCGCGACTCCGCGAACTTTCCGCTTGTACCACCAGTTACCAACCACCCTATATATGTTTCATATTGGTTAAGTGTTTGTAGATATTGCAAAAATTTCGTTTTTGATTCGTTTGACGAATTGTATATAGTTTTGTATAGCTTAAAGTTTACCTAAGGTGTATATTCTTTTCGTTCTCTGTATGGATTTTAGTTGTGAAGATACGTACGATGTATAATTCTTTGATACGAAGTTGTGCATAAGGAGAGGTTAAGATGTAAACAGGAAGTTTTATAACTTCATAAAGAATCTAGTAAACTATTACGACTACTACTACTAATATGTTACATATGTACAAAGTACAGTGTGTTCAATTACTGTGACTGTTTACCATGATTTTTTAACAAATTAAAAATTTTGACATTCCTAGGAAACTTAGAAAGCTGACAGCATTGCACCAATCTTATATACGTATTTCAACATAAAACTTTTACGACATTAAAAAGAAATTATTTCTTCAATCATTACGTACGAATACAAAAACAGTAATTATCAATCGAACAACTGTTTTAGATTTAGGTAACTAGTAATAGTTTTCCTCTCTATTATGTACTACAGTGAATATAGTGAATTATGATACCTTGATCATGAATCTCATAAATTTATAAAAATCTGATAATAAAAAGCATTGATCCCAGTTCTAAAAAAAATGTAAAGAAATGAATAATTATCTGTTAAACACATCTCCGACACATTAAACACATCAATGATGCAACCGCTACATAAAATTGACACGAACTTTGACATAACTCTTGGACATAAAATTGTAAAAGGAAGGATGTTGAAAAATATGAATTAAATAAAATGAATACGTACATTGCGTAGAATCGTGTGTGCACGTTGATCGATTTCTTGTAGTCCAACAGGTATCGTTCGATTGGCAAGGCAGAAACTCCGCTTGCAAACAAAGTAAACAAACTAACTATAACTTGTCGAATATTAAACTAAGTACATTATCTTAATACTTGTCGTGACTTTCTCTTTTTGTTCAAGAAAAACTCTTGATAAGGAGGAAATAATAGATCTGTGCAGCTTTGACGTCGTGATTATGCGTGCAATGCTAAATCTGTCGAAGGAAACAGAGACGGAAAAAAAGGAATAAATATGGAGACGTCACTGAATACGATGTATCAGAAGAAAACTAATGACGAAGCGACTCGCTCAGGAGCAGAATTGAGACTGTCCACCCGAAAGCAAGCCGCTAGATGCAACGGCGTCGATGCTCTATGGCCAGCTTCCCCTCCGATCATCGATGGCTTACGTAAATGCGGGAAACATTTCTTTCTAGAAATATACTTGTAACTTGTCGCGCGGCACAGCTCAACTAACAAAAAGATAAATAAACAAAAAATACATGATTATAAAATTAATCTCCAAAATTGTACAAAACTTGACAAGATTACAAGTAGCAATCTAAAAATTGCTTCTTTTAATTTCCATAGCAAAAAAAAGGGATAAAAGTGTTGAAAAAAAGATACAAACATTTATGTTTGAATTTTCATGTAAAAAGTAAGTCGAATAAAATTTAGGAAAAAAGTAGTGCTTTGTCTTAAAATTGAAACATTATTGAACAAAATGTTTTCGTATAAAATATATGAAATAAAGAATATGACTTTGTAAGGAATATAAAGAAAAATAAGCGAAATGGTATATATATATTTGTTTCAGTAATGTAATTATAGAATTTTTGGATGAATTATTTAAATAAATAATTTTAATAAACTAGCTACTATACTCTTTTTGTTATAATTGATATGTATATACATATTTTGTTTTGGTAGTTAAACATATATTTTCAATTAATCGAGAAAAATTATTTTTTAAAACAGCAAAACATAAATTGAACTTCAATCAGTATAAGTATTACATATATAGTTATCAAGAGTTATGTGTTTCTCCTTAAATATGGTATAAAATTATTTTCTTTTAAATTTATAAATCAAATCTAATCTACGTGCAATACATAGATTATTAAGGAAATAATTCATTAGAATATCAACCGAGTGAAGTATAATGCTTTCCACTATAATGTCTTGGTGAATAGTCGCATAAATAACAGAAGTCCTACATCTTGTCAAATGGAATGGGAACTTCATTAGGAAGCTAATAAGAATATAATGTCAGTCGATATGATAACCTGAATTATCATTTAATATTCTTATCTATTTTGAATCGGTTTTAAATGTACATGATCTAAAACTTTTACGATGTGACCTAAAAAATAAATATCTATTCAAATACGTAAAACAAACATACTTTTCCACATAGATACGTATGAAAGAAATTTAATAAAAATAATAATTTTCAAAATAATTTTTAATCATTTTTTATAATAAATATTATCAAGACATCTCTTAAGTAGTAGATGAGAGATATAAAAGATAAGTTTCAGATATATAGCGAGCACACTGCAATTTCTCCTTGATATTATTGTTATAATATTATTTATTAGGAAGCAATCTTGAAAGTCAACTAATATTCATTTCTATCTATAATTTTAATTAAACTGGAGCGTAAAAACTACCACGGTGTGTAAAAAGTACACATGATATGTAAACAATATGAGCAAGCTATTTTTAAATTAAAGAAAATATTTCAAAGTGATAAATTTGTGTTACCTCATATTTTCACGGATAATATTTTCTTGGAAACTGTTTCTAATAGATTACTGATTTTGATTTGTGAAAAATTTGAAGATATCTGCATAGAATGCGCATAATATGCAAAAATATATAACATATCCAAAGTATTCATTATAATGCCAGGGAAATAGATCTTTATTTAAATTCCATTTCTTTAGTCATATTTACAAATATATGAACTTGCACAAAACGCCCATACTCTAATTATTAAATATTGTTATACCCTAAAAGTAACAGAAACAAAATTCAAAAATTAAAAACTTTTAACATATGTTACATATATATTAATATATTATTTATTACATAAATATCGTAATTAATTATAATTTTGCGATTTATAATTCACAACTTATTTACAAATGTATTATTATTTACAATTTATTATGCAACATATTATAATTAATAAATATTATAATATAAATATTATTATTAAATATTATTATATAACAAATATTATGTTATATGTATAATATAAATATAATATAATAAAATATTAATATAATATTATATAACAATAACAATATTAATATTGTATAATATTATATGATGTTATATTATATTTATATTACATTTATTCTTATATATTTTTAAGAATATATTTTGGATAATATTTTTTCATAAAATATTATTTAGTCTTTGGTACAGCCTATGTCAATTTTTGGACCCATTCACTTGTCTTTGTTTTATTTAGATTTTGGTTCATTGCCAGTGTGGGGGTCGTGGGCCAACTGCATCAAATAAAATCACGACGAGTATAAAATCAGTGTCAGGTTGATACGAGTTATGTGCATACTACTATATGTCACATATATACATACATCCCGTGATACGTATATTCAATTCGCACATTTCTTTACTAGAAACATAACATACATGCAAGCACATTAAAGCTTCGTCCGAATGATGATTCAAAAGCCAAGGCAATTTCATCAAGTTATTGATAAAATGGTAAATTTGTTAAATCCATTTCCGATGAAATCATATGGGGTATGCCGAGTTTGTCTGCATTAAAAATAACGCTGTCAAGGTTGAAGTGTAAATGACGAGCATTCAATACTACATAAGCATATCAATATGGCTAGTGTTAAGTAATTGCATTAGATAGTCTACTTAATTGATTGATACTGTGGAGTATGTATTAGATATTTTAATAAATTATATAGTACAGTGCAATTTAGTTAAGATAAAATAGTAATGAATATTAATGAATACAATAGGAGATTGTAATAAATGTGAACCATGATTGTAACCCATATAACTTGTATTTCTATCAATATTTACTAACATTGGAATGACTAATCTGTAATGTACATATATAGGCTTTTATATTCTCATAAAATAATTCAATCAAAATATTAAAATGAAATAAAGCTTAAATGCCTAAATTTTGTAATTGAATAAATGGATATTTATAATTCAAGTGATATGATGAAAATAAATAGGTACATATAATTTTATTTCTGTTTCAATGAAAACATCAATTAAGTAAAAAATGCGAGCATGGTTTTAGTATAATAATTGCAAAAACAGAAAACTTAAAACCCCGTCATTTTGACGTGTTAAATAAATTAAAGTAATAACATACTAAAAAATTATTTGTGTTCTTCCAAAATGTAGTAGATATCTTTATTCGTTATAACAAAAAAATATCTGCCCTAATTAATCATTCAGTAATTCGTATGTGAAGTGGAGTAAACGATATGATGCAAGAATATCGTTAAATCATAAACTTGTTATTTTTGCTGGAAACATGAATAATATCATAGCAGTAAAAATATGACTCACTGATTAAAAAATTTGCCTAATTTATATTAAAATGAAGATTATGTTATTTGTTAATAAGTAATAACCTAACTATTAAGATCGTTTAAAGATTTCTATAAATTACGTATAATTTTAGAAAAAATAGTTTACTTTCACAAAATATGAAAGAAAGTAAAGAAAGTGAAAACATTATTATTAAACATAATATATTTCTGTACATTGGCATCAAAATGCATTAGATTTGTACGTAATTATCAAGTCTATATAAAGGAGAACAAAGTTTATTTATTCTATGTTAGTATACGCATATATTGTAGTAACTTTTCTATCTTATTTTTAATTCTGTTTGATAAATGTATCTCATTCATGATATCAGAGTCATAAGCAAGAATTAAACCCAAATTATGACGTTCGCAACGATTAGAGTTCACATACAGAAGGTTAATGACTTCGTATAAACATGCAAACTTATTTAGTTTACCATCTATGTATTGCAAGTAAAATTGATGCTTACTGACATCGTGAGGCAATGAAGAATGACACATCACACCTTAAGTATGACTACATAACCTATAACATACAACCAATATAAATTATATAAAAAGTAAAAATTGAAAAATTCACTTTTTAATTTAAAATATTAAATATTGCACTATATTTTAATACTTCCAATAATTTTTATGAAATTAAAAAGTATTATTATGCCAAAACAATATCCTTCAAAATTAGTCTCATGTCACAATTATTTCAGACACAAATTCTCTTTTTCTCTTGATTCTTCTTTTAAAATAAAATTATTGAAAGTATATAAAATATCAAGATTATTATACAAAACAGCATATAGGTATATAATATAACTGTAAAATACTACAGTATATATAACTTGTAGAAATTTATAGATACAGAATTATTTCTAATATAGCATAATATAAAACTATATCTTATAACAAATTAAAAGACAATTTTATCAAATTTTTAGTGTCATATTTGTACATTAATTTAATGGAACGTCTGCGACTATTTAGTAATTGTATTTGATAATTAATAAATAAAATAATAAAAATAAATTGTATTTGGTAACTCGATAATTTAGTTATGCAGTTGATTTAGTTTATGCCTTATAGAAGGCAACTGGGGCTTTAATATTTATTACCGTACGCAATTGTTAAATGGAATAAGGAGATGCAATATTCAATTTAATTTCTGTGCCGAGTAAAAGATATTTTGTTTATATTATGTTGCTGTTAAGCGACAGACATTTCTGATGAAATCACAGAAAGTTGTGTAGTCAGTGACTAGTTTGCAATATAAAAATGTACATTGTACATAAATATATGTCATTCGAATGCAGGACCGGTACTGCGTATAACGAACATTCTATGTACCTCTTCATGAATTTTGCGACATGCATCAAAAAGTTGGGAAAATAATAGCGATCAAAGAAATTATTTAGTTAAGATATTAAAATCATTAAAAGCAAATTCTAAACTATATGCACATAAACAAATAAACTATGTACATGCTTATAATTAAATATATATATACACTATAATTAAGTTATGGTTATATACAGAACTGAGTAGCTGTATAAGACAAAAAATAAAAAAACAGAAGCCTGGCGACTTATAAAATATAAACATATGAAATGTGTGTGTGTGTGTAATTAATATGATAGAATGTCACTTTTCTTAGAAATTATATATCAATATCTTCACTTTTCCCAGAAATTTAACATTATGTTTATATTAGCTATTTATTTAAAAAAAGTTTGCTTGAAAATATATCTTTATTACTTTTTTCTGATAAATAGAACTTCAATTATTATCGAGATGTATGTTGTATTTAATATTTATATTTAAGTCATTATTTTCTTCTCATTGTTTCATATTTAATATTTTTAACATATTTCATTTTCATATATTGTCATATACAATATATATATATAATTATAAAATACAATAAAATAAAAATAAAAATAAAAAATAAAACGAAATGAAACGTAATGAAATGAAAAGTAATTAATCATCATATATTTTTAATGATATGTTATACAATGCCATATTACATAATGTGTCATTGAACTGATGCTACTTTCAACTTAAGAGAAAGAGAGAGGGAGGATGGAGACAGCGCATATGTAAATAGATATTTTATATTTTTTAATCAGATATTATCCCTAAAAATATATTAATCTATATACAATATCTTTATTAATATACAAAGTCTTAACATTTTAGTATTTGACACCCTTTCCTTTATCAAAACATCAGGTGACGATATTGCTGATGATTAATGATTGGGAATCAATTATCTGGTCTCCAAAATTAATTTATTTGGTCTTCAAACGTCGCATCACTGAATTTCTTTGCTGGAAAACTTTGAAGAAAAAATATCAGATTTATTATATAATAGAAATCAAAATAAGTATATAAAATATCTTTCATAATAAAATGAAAAAAAGTCAATCCTATTCGTAATTCACAAAAATAAAAATAAGCAACACATTAAAATGAATATTATTACTAAAGTATTATTATTGTGTATCGTACTTGCATAGTATTATTAAAATAAATTATATTATTAAAGTAAATGCGTCACCAATCTGTCTATGTGCTCTATGGAAATATAGCAATTTGATGCTATTTCATATTTTTATTATAATCCTTTTGATGAAGCATATTTATGATCCTATATTGATATAATATATTTCATTATAACCATCAACATAAATATGAGAATTTAAAGTATTAACAAATTAATACAAACATATGAAGAAATTATTTTTAAGGCACACATAATAAAGTAACGAACCTGTGTAATGAAAACTTTGAATGATGCAATTTATAACCTATGCGAATAATCAATACTTAAAGTAAAGGTTATGGTTTTTTTGTGCTTTGACATTGTCTCTATGCTCAGTTTATTTTCATTGTCAAAAAATACATTAATACTTTAGTATCTAAATTCAAAGTTTAAATATTTTATTTTACGCTTCAGATTCTTACGAGCCTGGGCTTTGACCAGCGTGAAAGGCAAATACATTAAGTAAGGTTACGCTACGTCCTAACTGCATATCGCATCTTAAAGCCGACAAGCCAACCGACCTACCAACACAATACTAAACAAACACAGCATTTTCAATGGTCGCGTGCCAGCAGTGTTAGCAGGTATACGATATACGGTCAAACCTGACGCCGCGTCGGGGAGCCACTAGGATTATTGTTCGCGAGGACAAAGCTGATGAGTAATTAAGGAAGCCTTTAGAATGGAATCATTTGCGGGCGAACCCGAAGCTATGTCACAGAAATTACGTGACTGAACATAATGAGAAATCGGGAAATCATTGGGAAAGAGAGCACAGGCGATCTCGTTATAAAATCGAAAAGCTGCCAGATTGGAAAATAGGACAAACAAACCCGACACGAAGCCGGAGAACTATTAGGAGTTTGGAAAAAGTGCAGACGAATCTAATGGGAAATCAGGAAGCTGCAAGATGCAAACGAACCTGATGCAAAATCATCTGATAAAAATCGACGCAATTCGAACGCCAAAGTCGTATCGTGTGGATACATTCAACTATGTTATATAGGATTGCGGCTTGAATGTTAGAGTTTAAATAATTACACTCAAATTGATGCAGAAACATAGATATGTGTATTGTAATCAAATGATAGTTACAAATGTGTGTAAGTTGCGAATAAGTGAGTGTGATTATGTGTTATTATACCTTCCTTTTTTCGGCACATGGTGTCGACGCATTGGGATTTTTCTGCGACTAAGGGCAGAATTTAGGTTATCTTAGGTTATCTGTATGGTCAACATTAATAGAAAGAAAGCTTTAGTCCGATCTCACTATACTAGCTCTTAATGAACGCGATGCGAAGCAACCCGGTGACACTTTTCATAACGTTCTATCCGAGGAGCGTAATTTTTCGAAAGGTGGAATTATCAAAATTCAGGTGGGGGTGGATCAAAGAGTTTATTTTACGTATATGGAAAATATAATCCTTTAAAATTTCCAGGGACAATAGCTTCCAGATGTTCATCAGAATTATTCAAAACTGCTATTCTAGCGTAACCGCAATTGTGTCTCATTGTATAGATAAATGTTTGAAAATAAAGGCGTTTCTGTTTCCGTTTCATAGAATTCAAGAAGTGCAGTAGGAGGCCAGATATTCTCCGTCCGTAACAAGGTTATCAAAAGAAAAATATTTTATTTTCTGTTTCACTTCATGTAAAGTACTATTTTATTTAAATTTGATACCGCTTTATTTGATCTGTAAACCTATTATTTAAAATAGGATTTCAAATATTTATTCTCTACATTTTGCCCAACTCTGACTCTATTCGTATCTACATACGGTCATGTTCGTGCTCGAAGAATGTTAGAAAGAAAATTGTATGTTTCGCCATATACGCAGGTTGCGACAGAGGGAAATTACATCCATTAGCAAATTTTTTATATTTGCTCAATTACGACTAGACCAGCTCATAAATTATGATTACATAACAGTAAAAGTAACCATCGATAGTACCGGAATATACCATATGTATACGGTATGTATTAATTCGAATGTACTTACCAGATAATTTCAAGTCTAAAGTTGCGATACATAAAAGTTTCATGATTTCGAAGGGTAAATTTTATTTATTAGATCAACTTCTTTTTTAACTTCCTCTTTTTAAATGGAAATTATACTTTTGTCTTCAAATTCTCATTTTACGGGAAAGAAAGAAAATACTTTTATATGGGATATTTTTTTATCAGACCATCTTTTATAGACTTCATCTTAAAAAGATATTTAATTAAAATAAAAATTTATTTCCGTTTTACTATTTCCAAAGTAGAGGATAGAAAATTAAGTGATACAAACCAAACTACTTTAATTTTTCTAGTCACTGTTGGATCATGAAGTAAAATAAATAACAATTCCACCTTTTTACATTACTTTTTTATTACATAAAGAATCACAATAATTTTGCACAATCTTCATAAAAGATTTTCAAAATATTCTCCATTTTATGCTAGACGATAGTAGAATATGTTTTTAAGATCAGAAAAATGGAAATCAAAAAAGTGAGAATAGAATTGAAAGGAAATTGATGTTCAAATAACATTGGACGCCTAACAAATAAAAAATAAACGGGATAATGGAAATATTTACATTTCAACTATTCACATAAACACTGTGTATAGGGTATTCATCACAAATTATTATCATAGGTTAGCGCCGGACTGAGCAGGAAGAGAGGCGAAGAAGTAATGATAGTTGAGGGGGAGGGGGGATTATAACACCAGAACAGGTAACAAGGGAAGTATGTACAGGGTGTACAAAAAGTAAGTGTAAAAACCACAATAGAGTGACTTTACACCTCTAAATCGGTGAAGATTTGTAAACAAAATTTTGTGCAAAATTGATTTTCAAGGACAATTCTTTTTTATTGCATCGTATTCTTCTCATTACAAAGATGAAAAGTATCAAAAGAATCATATATTGCAACTCAACTGTTTCGTTAGAAAAAAAAGTTGAAATTTTAATTCTTCTGAAATTGAATCTATTCATCACATTTATACATTTATATTCGCATTTAATGAGAAAATAGTGTGCTATTTACGAAGCAACAAGAAATTACAGATTACGTTGTGGATTACAGTGACTCTTATTAATATTCTAACATCATAGTATTCTATCTATTACTAATCTGTACATTTGACCATAATTAAATTAATGTACTTTTTGTTTTTTATTGTAATAACCATGTATTTTTCTTGACGATAACGCAAATTTTATTTACATAAACCAAATAATTTGTGGCGTATCAAATAACATATTAGGAAACGTATTCATATTATTCGTACTGTATGTATGTACTAAATGTATTATTTTGCAAAAATATTCGGACATTTAATTTTCTACAATGATTTTACATAAAAACACATATATTATATGAATTTTTTAAATGTCAATACCTTCTTGGATAGTCTTTTGTTTTATTACATGTTGTAATCGATATGGCATGTATGTTATAATTTTGTGTAAATAATTTTGCATGATACACTTACATTCTTCTAATAATATTTGGTTTAATTCTTCCTTTCACGTTGTCACGTAGGAGATACAAGAAATCACTAAATTAACTGGTCACCAGTGATTGGTTCGCGTCGTATTTCGAACGTTCACAAATCAGCAAATAAATTCGGAGTTTTAGATATGATAATAAAGTTTATTGAATCCAAGAGAATAACGGCTCAGAGTATTATGACAGAGTGTGTACGATTCAGAGTCTTGCAATACAATGTCGCGTACTGATTTTGGGAGCGTTTTTATATGTTAGGATTTGGAGCCTCTGGAGGCTGCCGCCGGCCGTAGGTCAGAAGCGCCCACCTTCCCACTGTCATTTGGTCACGGTCTTTTGGACCTGCAGAACGTTTCTCTTTTGACACAGGGCCATCCAATTGTCATTTTATGACCCCGTAATTAGTCTCTTCACTCTTCACAATCAATGAAGGTTGGGATTATTAGGAATTACATTATTCGTCTTGTTAATTTGTCATTGCAGATAACAAGTACAACATGTTTGCAACTTCTACGCTTCAATCTCCTAAGCGAACTACATAAAATTACTATACAGGGTGGTTGGTAACTGGTGGTACAAGCAGAAAGAGGGTAACTCTACGCGAAAAAAGAAGTCGAAAATATAGAATAAAAATTTTCTTTTTAATTTTTTTCTTTTTTTTTTAATTTTTCCATCGAGACAACGATCCATTATAACGAGACGTGATAAAGTACACCCGTACCGAGCGAAAGTTCAAAGTCGATTTTCTCGAAAACAAAGCCTCAAACGAAAAATTTTTATTCTATATTTTCGACTTCTTTTTTCGCGTAGAATCACCCCCTTTCCGCTTGTACCACCAGTTACCAACCACTCTGTATATCAGGAGCCGCTCCGCCAATTTTTGAACGTAATTTTTGAACTGGTCACCGTGGGCAGAATGCAGACTTACTCTCACATGCATCCTCTTTGTTCATGAGATTTGAGGTCAGTGAATCTTTTTCTGTGAAAGAAGGAATTGTTTACAGTTCAAGTAAACAAATTACATCCGTTGAACAATTACAACTTCCGATTGAATATGTTTTTTACCGTACAAAGTCAATACGTATTGGAGGGAGTAACCTGGTGGAAATATCAAGGAGAAAAAGAAAGAAAAAGTAAAGAAAGAAAAATATGGAATATATAGGGTACTTAACCTAACTTGGTCGTCTTAAGTATCTCGGTTATTTTTTATGATAGGGAGAAATATCAGAGGAAGAGGATATTCGGTTCGAAAGTGCAAATGTGATGATAGACAAAAAAATTTTCTCAAGGTCAATATATTGCACACCGTTGAATTTATTTTCTTATGAGCTATAAGATCGTTGCAATGAAAATATGTAGCCTCGTTTAAAAATACTTCGATGTCCTTGAAATCTCGGGAAAAAAAAGTGACCTTGAGAAATTTTTTTTGCCTATCGCTACACTTGTCCCTTCGAACCGAATATTCTCTTTCTTCAATATTTTTTCCTATCACAAGAAATAAGACAGATATTTAAAATGATCAAATTAGGTGAAATACCCTGTACAATAGAAGATTTGATGCATCCACGTGCAATAATAGATCGTACTAAATTTACGTTACATTTCGCAAAATATTCTACCAATTTCCATCGTTAAGGCAATCTAATTGTAAATAGTTTACGTAACATTTTGTTGTCACCTATAACCGTGATTTTTTTCTTTATGCTTTATACCAATAATATTTCCAAAATATAGTATTTCTTATGCCAAAATACAATCTTCGAACATAACGAACGTTTTAAATATCAAATAAACAATACTATCAAAACATTGTTAATAACATTCTGTGATATATTTATAAAGATTGCTAATTTCTTGATAGGATGTTTACCACAAATTATTACATTTATATAATTATACTAAAGATAAACCATAATTAATTTACAGAAATAATAAGCTAATTTACATAATAAATATATTTTAAATAACATCAATTTTAAAAAATAATAAACATAAGTTTTGGCCATCATCTTATTTAATTATTAATATTAGTTTCATTTAGTCTATTATTTTATTTCACTATAATAACAACATTCTTTCTCTATTTATCAATCGATTTTGTTTATTTCAATGAATATGTTTTATGTCAGATCATGCAAATATGGAAATTAGTATAAATAATCATTAATAAAGAGATAGAAGAAACATATTTGAATTTTCACGATAAGAAATAGAAAGTAAGATAAGATAATGTATACTAGTTTGCAAAAGCAAAAGTACACGTATTTTTAAAATCGAAGATAATAAGATCTACATCATGACAGGCAATTGTGAAATACCTTGCGCATTTGAAATGCATACATTAACTGTTATCGCGACTCGGTTGCTTTATGATAAGAAATTACTATACTTAATATCATGTGTTGCACACTTTATTCTCTAATGCGGTATCTTGAAGCAAATAATGGGAACTGCAGGAAGTGATGAACAGGGTTTGAATTAGTGCTTTCTGCTCCGATAGTCTCTTTCTTCAATTATTAAGTATACTTATTTATAGCATAGTTACGATTATTTGATTAGGTCAACCAAACAGAAATATGTTGTGATACGATCTATCAAATAAAATAAATTCCTTTATGTCAAACTTACTTTTACTAAAAATTTCTATTTAGTTACTTTTGCTTAGAATTGTTGTCAAAGGGGCATGCAACAACGCAAACTTACGTTAAAGAACATGATTAATATTTTTTTGAATTGGTTGTGATACGTCCGCTGACTCTTTATGTAACCCAGAATCCATCCCTCGGTCGAGGCGGTCACTAGCTGTGCAAATATAGTTAGGGCCCTCACTTGTCATAAAATATATTCAAGTCGAGATGTTCCTTATGGTTATTGCTATTGATACCGTGACGAATCACTCAAATAGTATCAGTAATTTACAGATCATCCTATCGAATCTCAACGCTTCTCTACTGAGTCCACAGAGAGCCATAAACAAGTCTCTGATCTTAAACTTCTCCCTGGAGTTGCCCTCGCCTCCAGCGAAGTCAGCACACTCTCCAATGTCGAACCAAGTTCCAATCATGGACGCCACGACACCCAACGTTCCTTCACCAACTATGACACCCAGCACAAGCAAGCCGAAAGAAAGACGAGAACGAGAAGCTCGAACGAACTCACAACACGATCAAGGATCTGATATTTCGGAGTCACACTATCTATATCTCTTTCGGGAGATCAACTATCAGACTACGAAGAAATTTGGAACCCTCCCGAACGATGAAACCAGGTGGAAACCTGGCCTACCAGGTCCACCGATGAACTCGCCAGGAAGGACGAACCAGCGCATTCCTTGCACAGTCCCAGCATGATGACACCTTCAATGGTCCCAGGTGACACTTGGCCAATTTAGAGCGCAACTGGTGCGTGAAACCAGAGTCTAGTCAGAACAATCCGTTTTACGCGGAACCAGCGGACGCTATCGCACGCAAAGCGGCGATGATATCAAGAAGACTACGTCGGAACAATCCAACACCAGATAAATATCGACACAATGAACCAGAATGGCTACAAACGCTAGCAGCTGTAAATTCTAATCTACTGCATCCAATCGAATTGAAGGAATTTGAACAAACGGCAGATAAGATGCCTCTGATTTCGTCTTCCGCGGATAATTGGGCCAAGAGACTCTGCTCTAACGAGACGAAGAAAAGTCCACGGGCCAAGCTAGTGCAACCATTAAGGATCATCACCAAGAAAACGCGATTCGGATGGATCAGCGGAGGGAGCCCTGTCTCCCAATCAACCGTAAACATCCTTCACGTCTCCACGACGGATCTTCATATGGATCCCATTTGCTTTTATGAAATCGACGAGGTGTTCAACGACACTTCCTGAGCCGAGATGTTCCACGACACTTCCTGGGCTCAGCTGTTCAACGACACTACCTGGGCTGAGCTGTTCGACAACAGTACCAGGACCAAGGTGGGTCAACACTTCCTGGGTCGTGGGCTTCAACTGGAATTTTCTTGGCAACGACAGGGACGACGACGATCCAGACTACGAGGTAGACAATGTGTCCTCAACGCAACGGCCCTTCGACCGTGTTATCAAGTTCACCTTGGCGACGGCGGCATCATCCGGACGATCACAGTCAGACGGCAACGAGCATCCTGGAGCGAGGCTTCAAGCGGCTCACCTTACTACCGAGCCAACCCGATCCAGCGGAATACGGCCAACTATCAATCGACAAGGAGTTGGATCGGAGATCCAATTAATTTTATCTTTATAGAACTTTTGATCGGTACCCTCTGAACAGAGGGAAGATGGCTCTTTATGTAACCCAGAATCCATCCCTCAAATTGTTGTAATAATGTCATTTCAATACTTATGAGAATTTGTCTGCGTAATTTTTTAATACAATTGTACATATTAGACAATAAACAAACTAGTTGTCATATTCTGTTATAACAAAAAGTAACATTTTAAAAAAGATACAATTAACACTTTGCAGTCCAAAGTCAACGCTAGAGGTGAGCTGTATTTATGTATAGCACAATTTGTTTTTAGCCATGCATATTTCTTTGTTTTTCTGACCATATTATAAACATTGATATCTAAAAAACTGCTCAAAACCAGTAAAAAGAAAATAGCGTTTCATGTGGTTGGAACAACTCAGAAGGATTTTTTCTGTACAAAGCCATCAGAAAATTCAATCAGTAAAGGAAATGTTAAAGTTGCAGGATTAGCAGTAAATTGGCTTAAAATGTATTGGATAAAGTTTCACAAGATTCAAATATGATTTTAACAAAGATGCAGAGTTCAATGTCATTAATAGCTAAGTTGGTAACAGATAGATCCAGTAGTTCTGGAAAATGTGGACCAACCTGTACAATATCCTATGGTAGAGTAGCAGATTTGTGACAAAAAGAGAAATGTGCTAAACCTGTTGAAACAAATTCCTCCTATTAAACACAGTTATTAAAAAGATTTCAGCATAAATCATGATGATGAATGCTTGGATAGGTCAACAAAAAGGACACTATTTATCTTGATGATAATAACATTAAATCTACACACTAGTAATAATAGTTTTATGTAATAAAATTTTGTTTAAATATGAATTTGATGGTATTAAGCATTTTCTTTTTATTTTCACTAGCCAAGCCGATTAACTCCCTTAATTATGCGAAAGTTATAATAATATTAACGATTATTCCCAGCATACTATTCATACATTTTGCAGGTCGCTAGATAAAAATTACATTTATAATAATACATTCAACAATGTTTATTTAAGCTCATATTATGTACATAAATATACATTATGTATATTTATATTATGTATTATACAGGGTGATTGGTAACTGGTGGTACAAGCGGAAAGGGGTGATTCTACGCGAAAAAAAAAGTCGAAAAATATAGAATAAAAATATTTTTTTTTTTAATTTTTCCATCGAGACAATGATCTACAGTGAGATCCGTTATAACGAGACGTGATAAAGTGCACGCGTACCGAGCGAAAGTTCAAAGTCGATTTTCTCGAAAACAAAGCCTCAAACGAAAAATTTTTATTCTATATTTTCGACTTCTTTTTTCACGTAGAATCACCCCCTTTCCGCTTGTACCACCAGTTATCAACCACCCTGTATATATGTCGGGTTGGCGTTAAGTTTAGGGGCGTGTAACAAATCTTCATTCGGACTAGCCATCGTTGTTGTACAATAGAGATTATATTTACTGGTATAAATATTGATTTTTACAAAGTTTGACAAATAACCGTGATGATTAAACACTCGAGATGTTAATGACAATGTTCTTAGGTTCAATAACGAATCCACGGTCAACGGCGTAACTCTTTGTTAAACATAGAATATATGTTGAAGCACAAAGTAACATTTGCTGTGACGCTCAGTATAATACTGCACGTAAAGACGATGTGAAAACTCTCCAAGGTGATCGCAAGAATAAAAGACTGATGGAAACTTTTCTCTCCCTACGATCGCGTTTATTCGTTGCATATTGGCCGGGGATACCAACAAAATTCCAGCCGCCGTTGCTAGGCAGACCCGCGTAAAGCTAACATTTCTCCTGCCCGGGGTTTAATTGTTAATACAACGTGTGTCCCACGATATTGGCACTTCTCTGTTAGGTAAAAACGTTCATCCCGTGACCGTGGCTACGTTCAGCGACCAGTTGTGTCACCTCGAGCTCAAGTCACTGTCACAAGTCTCGGGCAAACATAATCGGATTGAATCATAATAACTACCTCTAAGTTTTATTATTTAAGTACAGCTATAATACATAGTCTAGACTAAAGTATTGGGGATCTTCTCAAAAATTCCAAAAGAAAGGCCCGATATCCTTTCATCTCCGACATATTATACATATTATAGAAGCAATTTTAAAAGACAATAAATATAACCATATCAATTTTGTCTACTTTTTATTTTGTGAAGTTAATCGATTTAACAAATGAGCAGCTCATACGTGCATGAACGCATTTTATGTTCTCGATTACAAGTCTGCAACAAGTCTTCATATTGCAATATATTGTGCTGGCAACTAAGTGACAATACCACCTAATGACAAAATCCGCAATCACTTAGTTGCACCAGTAATTGCTTGAATACTATAAACTCTAATCTTTCACAAATTTACTACCATTTTTACTTCCATACTATTGTCACTTATTACTAAAGATGAATGCATAATCGATACAGTTTATCTATTTCAAGGTTATTAAAAAAGTGAGAGAATTTCAGCAACAAACCGATTCGTGCAACCGATCGCTTCGTTATAATTTCATACGTGAATGCAATAATTGGCTTAAAGCAAAGATATTTTTAAAAATGGTATAATAAGTAATTCAACGATAATTACTTTTACCAATGATCAAACTAGTTGCGAGTAATTGCTTACGCGGTACATTTTGTTTCCATCGACAGAAAATTTTCTCCTCTTTCGTTAAAGCATACAGATAATAAGCAAAGTATGAATTCGAAAATGATTTTAATTTGTAAACTGTCAGAATTATATTACAAAATCTTGTTATTACGAAATTTGAAGAAAATACACGATTTGAATTTATTTTAATTTTAACTGCTTTAGTTAAAAATCAAAAAAGTACTCGAACCTCAAAAAGACAAATAACAAATGCAAAATGAATTCATTTACGCTTTTTATTAGTTTCCTGAATTATATTCTCCAGAATAATTTCTAAAATAAATTTTGTTTACCAAAACATTGCCTTTGCTTTAATTAATTATTGAATTGTTCGAGAAAAATAAAATAAATATATTTGGAAGATATATCAATAAACGTATTGTTATTCAAAAATACTATTACTACTTACAATCAGCAAATTTTACGATATCGGTGATTTATAGACCCAAAGATCCGCTGTGCGTAATACCAGCTATAAATCTTTGTCGTTCTATTGTCTACAGTGATAGTTGCACGTATACTAAAATACATGCAAAACGTAATTCCATCTTACGTGTACGATAATGTGTTGTAACGTACAATTCTTTTTTTACTTATTTAATTTGTACTTTACAATTTGTCCAGCTTGACATTTGGTAAATTTTTCTAACTTAATTGCTAAATAACATGTGGATGGCTAACCCCAGCGGGATACAATCTTCGAGTTTGACTATTTTATTTCTTCAGTGAGGTCAGCGGAGTGTTTTCTTTTCAGTCTTCTTAACGTACAAGTTGTCTCTGACGGTAACAGCATATTCTATGAGAAAAAGTAAGAAAGAAATATACACGGTGGTTGGTGGTACAAGCGGAAACGGGGTAATTCTACGCGAAAAAAGAAGTCGAAACTATAGAATAAAAATTTTTTTTATTTTTACATCGAGACAACGATCTACGGTGAGATCCGTTATACGAGACGTGATAAAGTGCACGCGTACCGAGCGAAATTTCAAAGTCGATTTTCTCGAAAACAAAGCCTCAAAGGAAAAATTTTTATTCTATATTTTCGATTTCTTTTTTCGCGTAGAATCACTCCCTTTCCGCTTGTACCACCAGTTACCAACCACCCTGTATAATATATACAAGGTGTATAAAAAGTAAATGTAAAAATCACCTGTGGGTCAGAGGAGATTTGTAAAAAAAAATTTCGTGTAAGATCGATCTTGAACATGATTTTTCATTGCCACGTTTTTACTCATCACGAGTAACCAAAATCTCAAAGGAACATGAGTCGTAAATGACCTCTTCTCCTGGGAAAAAAATATTAAAGTTTCAATCATTTTTAAACTGGATTTGTTTACAACATATTTACATTCTGCAGTCGAATGGAAGAAAAATAGCATTTATAAAAATAGTATTACTGTATTAGGTTGTCCGGAAAGTGTCTTTCTTTTATAGACATGTCTTTTACAACGACGCATCTTTATACAAACATAAAACCTAATCTGTCAAACGTTGTGATTTTTATCTTGATAAAACAAGATAGATCGCACGTACTTCGATAAAATAATATAAAACGGAAAATGTCGTGCATCCATTATTTCTTTCTAAAACGAAAGAAACTTTCCGGACGACCTAATATATCCCATATCTTCCTTTCCTTTCTTTCTTCTTTTCTTCCTTTTCTCTTTCTGTATATTTAAACATTTAACGTCGCATTTCTACATTTTCACTAAATTTCTTCTCACCATTACGTATTGACTTTTTATAGTAGAAACTACATTCAATCAGATGTAATTATTTAACTGATGTTATCTGTTCAGATTATAACATTGCTATGAGACGAAATACCATGGCGCATAAAATAGACGAAGCGACGACTCTGCTGTGGTATAATTTCACGTAATACGTTTAGGAAATGTGAGCGTAAGAATCTTCCTATCGATATAGACAAAAAGTTAGAGCCAATAATATGATTTCCAATAATTCCTGGCCATAAGCTTATGGTGAGTCTTTCAACCATTGCATATGGATTTCTGTAAGCTCAAATCCTGACATTTTGTCGATTGAGGATATTACAACTAGAGAAATTATTTTTGCTATCCGTAAATAATATACGATTTAAAAAGTGTGGAACGCGTTACAATTTATGCAGCATTCAACGATATAAACTTCGTCGAGAGCATAGTCATTTGGTTAGAGTGCTTAAACGCGGCGAATTATATAATGTATTTTTGTAATTTTAATATTCGTCGCATTGTCATGTGATTTATTTTACATACGTCCAACAGTGGATAACCAGAAGTAAAAGCGATAATCAACCTGTTCTTCTTATATTAATATTATATTGTATATTAATAATATATAATATATAATGTTATATACTACATGATATTATAATATTATATATAATATATATCAATAAAAATATATAATATAATTATTATAATATAATTTAATATACACTGACAATACAATATATAATAATTATATATTATATTGTATTATATATTATTAATATATAATAATATATAATATAATATTAATATAAGAAGAACAGGTTAATATATAATATAATATAATATTATATATAATTAATGTATAATATATATTAATATATAATATTAATATTAATTCATGTATACGAAATTGTTAACATAGCCGCTGAGAATCACTATTCTGTGTTCCGTTCATTATTCCTATATTCTGATATATTTTACAGATTATTCTGTAATTTTCTGTTATTACGGAAATAGCACGCTACATTCCCATTAAATGTAAATATAAATGGAAACACATTGTGAATGAAGTTTAAGAATCATTGAAACTTTAACATGTTTTTCATGAGATACGGTCATTTGCGATCGATGGTTCCTTTGAGACTTTTGTTCCTCGTGACGAGTAGAATACGTTGCATTAAAAAAATCTTGACATTGCAAATCATGCTGAAGGTCAATTTTGTACATACAGTTTTTTACACATCTTCACCGATACAGAGGTATAGAATCGCTCTATGGTGGTTTTTATTCTCACCTTTTATACACCCTGTACACATATATTGTATATCTGCACATAATTTGTTAACAGATTATAGCAAAAATATATAATGACAAAATAACCTTTGAAACGATATTACGTTAAATGAACATTATTTTCAACAATTATTCATTATGGAACAAGGCAATGAGGGTTGATTCTTTCATCCTCAATTATCAAATGTCGAGACAATGGGTTTTTTTCTTGTGAAAAACTGTGGAAAAAGATTCGCAAAGTATAACATCTGATACACGTCAGAAATATCAAAATGTACGTATACAGGTTTAATACATGATATAATATAAAATCACATAATATAATATATTTTAATTTCGAATAACAATACCCAGACATCAAAATTTCATAAAACAAAAGAAATATTATAAAATTTCATGAAATGAGAATATTATTTACAATTCATAAAACTCGAAATACGTAATACTTCGAAATGGGCGAATGAACATATTGATAAATATGAAAATTTTACATTATTTTATATTAAATGTTCATACTATAAGTCAATCTTCTAGCATTTTAAGTAAATCATAAATAAATTTGACATGGTAGTTGCTCAATTATAAAATGAAATGCATATATGTATTATTATAAATTATTTTTACAAGAAAACAGTAATTTCGAAGAAATCATGGTTTTGAAACGTATGATCGATTCTCGTCGATTTGTGTAATAAGAATAATATTTAAAAAATATTGATTATTTATATCAATAAATTACGTATAATTTAAAAACTTATATTCCTATGATACTTTATTTATACGTAATATGTGTTATAAATTATAATAATCATTTAAATATACAGGGTGGTTGGTAACTGGTGGTACAAGCGGAAAGGGGGTGATTCTACGCGAAAAAAGAAGTCGAAAATATAGAATAAAGATTTTTCCTTTGAGGCTTTGTTTTCGAGAAAATCGACTTTGAATTTTCGCTCGGTACGCGTGCACTTTATCACGTCTCGTTATAACGGATCTCACTGTAGATGGTTATCTCGATGGAAAAATTAAAAAAAAATTTTTATTCTATAGTTTCGACTTCTTTTTTCGCGTAGAATCACCCCCTTTCCTTGTACCACCAGTTACCAACCACCCTGTATACATAGAGTGATACATGCAATCATATTCAAATATAATAAAATAATTTTGAAATATATGATTATAATTTCAGATACACTGTTATTACCACAAATTATAATAATATAAGAGAACACAGTATATAAATATGCAACATTCAATCTCCATTATTAAATCTGGAACTTAATTAGCGTTCAATCATTTTTAAAACATAACAAGTAGAACAAGCTCTCTTCTCTTTTCCATACTATATTTCTATGCATAACAGTAATATAATATTTTTTATTGAATATCTATAAATTATGAAAATATTATTGTAAGCTAGCGACGTTACTCTAAATTTACTCAGTTCTCTACACAAAAGTCCGGTCTAAAATTATGTATTCAAGAAATGGACAGATATCTCGTGGAATGACCGATTTACAGGCATGCTCTATCAATAAATTAATTAACGATCAATAAATAACGAGCGTAGCCAGACACAAGTCTCGTCGAATAACGAGACAAAGAAACGAATAAGCTTGGATTTTAAACGTACGGAACAGAGCGTAACTTTCGTTATCTACTATTTTTGCATGGGTGGAGGTTCGCAGAAAGATTCCTCAGGGTACGCGTGATTATAGCCGAAGAACAATCATGCAGTATACTCCGCGACACTAGCTGATTAACACACACTTAGAGATACACGAAACGTCTAACAAAATCTGTCAAAGGACAATATTCCTATGAATAAACATCGTGACGCGAGACTTCCTGTGAAATCAATGGAATTATAGATATTTTCACAGAAAACGGTATACCTCAACACGATTCCAAGAAACGTTCGACTATCTTTGTCTCCTTTCGATATTGATACACAATAAAGCTTGCTTTTATCAATTAAACGTAGAATAAAGACGTTAATGATCTTTAAGATTTTTCTTTAAGAAACTTTATTCGCGAAAGACATCGCGTGTGCGTAATTTCTTCATTCGATTTAACTGGCGGAGTATCGTAACCTGTGAGGGAAAGAAATCGACGAAATGGCCAATAGTAAGTAAAATTTTCTTTTAAAAAGGGAAACGCACGATTCCACGCGAAGATTGCTGAGTATCAGTAACTGAAATTGCACATGAATGCAACTGTACTGAAGAGAATGATCATTAACTTCAGTCATATAAATTTGAGATCATAGCTTTTGTAATTCGATTGAATTTATTATTATTATTTGATTTTATATTATTTTATTACGCTAATTATTAAGTTGTTTGACTTTTTAATTAATAACGCAGTAAAATCGCAACGTGGTGGAATCGATGTCATGTTATAAATAAAAAATGATCTACATCTACATTCGTTATATGCAAAGAGCTTTGTGTTTTCGGGTCCACAACATTTTCATTTAATTAGATATATGTATATAATTACAGTGTATTTATGAGAATTGTGTGTATTCAATTGATAAATTATTTTTTGAAATTATTCACTTTAGGGAAAGAATACTATAAGTCGCATTTCTCGTTTTTTACACACGAGGAATTTTTCAATCTAGTATGTTGTCAGTCGATCTTATGTTACCAATATTATCCTTTCGTTTGGTCTTGGAGCTAAACATATATTTTTCTATCTTATAATTTAAAAAATATTGCGTCATTAAGCATTAGAGTCATTAAGTATCTAAAGCATTAAAATATCATTTGCCTTAAAAAATTATATTTTCGTCCATATCCAACAAATTATTTCCATTTTTAACTATTTTATATTAATATATTAAAATAAAAAAGTCAACAAAATCTTCCGGTTATGATGGTTCTTTTTTAATCTTCAATTGAATAAAAATTAAGTGTGAAAAGGATTGTGTTTGGTACGAGTCTGTCAATTTTTAATAGTCATTTTTTTATCAAATTACGTATCCATAAGAATGATTGTTTTACATATTATATCTTTGGATATCAACAGATATTAAAATATCACTTAATCTTCCTATGATCGTGATAAGGAAGAATAAAAAATAATAACAGATGTTATTATAGGTGATAGATTTTTTATTGTCTTACTACTCATAGATTTCGTCTGGTTGTCTGAAATTTTCGTGATATGATAGATGCCAGTATTAGTACAAATTATAGCTAAATGATTTTATTCTTGCTTTTCATCGTCATCAGCGAATTCGAACGAGTACTTCCGATGTAAATGAGTCAATGAAATGATTGACTCTTCACTTTGATTGCATATCTTTTACCTTAAAATAAAATAGTACGAAGAAACTTATTTATATATTACACGATGGAAGAAGATATTTCGTAGTATCTCACATTTGAATATTACATATCTTTCAATCATTCTTTCGTTGTAGCAAAGAAAATATCATAACTTTTTGTAGTGAGACAGTCCAGTACTTTCGATAGAGATATCGATATTTTACATTAACTGTAGATCCTTTTTTAAACTATATTACGTTACGATCCTTTTACTTTAAATATCTTTATGTTTGTTTCATCCTACTGTAAGACTAAGAGATACAGACATAACCTAAAATTTATTTTAATTCAATTTTATCTATTAGTCTACATACGCCGCGATATCTTCTGATTCCTGATTTCATTAACATTGATATTTATATTATTTGTTGTTATTTCTGTATTCAGAGGTAGGATCATATTGGCAATTATTCTATTCTTTGGATAAATCTATCACATCGTTCTGAGCCGAAAAAACCTTTATTGCACTTTCTTACATGGACTAGGGATAAAAATAAAAGAACATCTTAAACCTATCGATTAAATCTATCGATTGTATCTAGAACTATCTTCTAGTTACTATTTATTGTAACTAGTGCATCTGCATATGGATGACGAGCGCGAACTCACGTTGTCATTTTCAACATTATTATTTTATATATTCTTTATTTTTTATTCGAGTTGGACAAACTTTCCCATGTTTTCTATTTAATTCATCTTTTTAATCATCAATCAGATTTTTCGATAAGATTCAGATTAGGAGACCATGCATACTAATAGGTAATTATAATTTATTATATCTTTGTAGTTCTTGAAAATAGTTTCAATAGCTTAAATACAAAATTTTAGTCAATGAATCATCTTCGTGATAATCTCGATCAATAAAACCAGTGTCCTTTAGCACAATTCAGTTAATACTATTAGTGAAATTTTACAAATCATGAGTTACAAGTTATTGGTAATAATAAATTCTTTTGCATAGCAGAAACAGGTGTGGTAATAAAACAAATGAAATCGAAAGTTTGAAAGTAAAAGAATTGCATTGTATGTATGTACATGTATATGTAGATAATGTACTTTATTAAAATTTTTATTTCAGTTGATTCAAATTAATTTTACAATAATTATTATCCAATTCTATTATAGAAAATCAATACCAACTATATTTTATTATACGTGAATGTGTTCAAATAAATTAAATGCATTTTAGAAAAAGAACTGATATCATGCCGGGACGTGCTTTGGTATCTTGTTTTCTGCGGTTTCGCTATAAATTATATGCTGCGGATCAACTTGAATCTGACGATAGTAGCGATGGTAATACCTCGTCCAAAGCTGGCAACAAATTCTCAATGTGACATGGAAAATCTACGGTTATACAATAAAACAGACGATAGTAACAACACACTTGAGACTACAATATCTAGTACATCACACTCGGAGCGAGATATTATTGTACGTATATTTTTATACTTTTTCTGTATAATAATAATTATAATTGTAATCATTGTTCATTTCATCATTTTTTGATGATTATTATATATTTCAGACCTCATCTTTTAACATTTTCATGTTCATATACTTAAACAAGCTTCTCTAGTGTTGAATTATTTTCGGTCTGGCTTAACATTTTCGAATATTTTAAAAAATATGTTTAAATATTATAAAAGCAAGTTTTCATATATTCTTTCATTTGATTTGACGTTAAGATAGAACAAATACTTAAATAGTTTACCTTAAAACTTGAAATATTTTGTGTAAAGATGTTTATCACTTTTTAATTGATAAATTGATACCTGTTGATTTTGTGATTTGAAAGTATCATTTGTTCATCTATTTGAAAATAAGTTACTACTATTAAAAATATAGGTATATATAGAAACATATATGTACTTAATCTAAAATTAAGCCATTTTTTATTTAAAGGCATATTAAGAAAGCAAATTCATTTCATTTAAGATTTCATTATTGAGAAATTAATTTCAAAAATCCACAAAGTTATTTTATGAAAATGAACTAATTTTATAACTCATATTTATATAGATAATATAATCCTTTAATTCAATAAATGTAAATTGTGTTGACTAATGTACTAATTTAAGTTAGAAAAATTTACCAAATGTCCAGCTGGACAAATTGTAAAGTACAAATTAAATAATAAAAAATGTATTAATGATATTTCTGGGTTTGAATATTGTTTTCAGGACGATGATCGATTTGCATGGACCGAGCATCAGCAAGGTTTAGCTTTGGGAGCTTACTACTGGTTGCATTGGACATCGCAACTTCCTGGAGGGCTTCTAGCAAGACGTTATGGTACAAAGCTTGTTTACGGCTTAGGAAATTTCTTAACAGCGATTCTTGGCTTCTTTATTCCGTTTATGACCCATCACCACCTTTATGCTCTTGTGACACTACGGGCTCTCCAGGGCCTGGTCGCGGTAAGTCAACAAAAGCATTAAAACTCGATGAAATAAAAATGGGTAATATTATGATTAAAATCAAATATTTCAGTAATAGTCTAAATTTAATTGTGAGCATTATCTATAAAACTATCGTTGTTGTTCAAACGAAAAATATTCAGACAGTTTTCGATTAAAATTATTTATTTAGGGTGTTGTATGGCCTTCTATGCATGACATGACCGCCAAATGGATTCCTCAGAATGAGAGAAGCAAATTTGTTAGTTCCTATTTGGGTAAAGTATCTACAATGTCATAATACATATATGTACTTATCTATATGTATATTTAATAATTATATATAATAATTGTACATTTTACTATATATGTATATTTCTAACAGACAATTTGCATAAAATATCTGAAATATTTTATGATATTTTAGTGTAACATAATAATTATTATATTATACACATAAATATATTTTAAGTGTTCCATTAAAAAATGATAGAAACGTTTGTTATCTACAGTAGAAATGTTTTCTAAATTTTAACGCTTCTTTCAAAATAATGAAATATCAAAAGGATTTGAGACTTCTGTCAGAAAAAATGCATTGAACTTAAAACTGACGCACTAAATTTTGTTATCTTGGTAATATAGCGAAAAAGACAATTGCAGTGAAAGTTAACTAATTTCATTTTATATGTACATTAAAAGTTAATTGTCTATATACCAGATTCTGATATATAGAATCTAGAATCCTGATTTTTGTTAGCACAAAAATATGTCGATATTTTGCGAGAATTTTCCTATTGAAATTTGTTATTCTACATTCTCGATTTTTCCTAATACGAGCAACTATTGTCTTTCAGGTATACTGTGATTTATTCGTAATCATATAATTCTAATATTAACTAATTTCAGTTACGAAATCTAAAGTGGTCTTTCTTATGATCATAATTGAGACATTGAGAGGAAAAGTGGACTAAACCACATCTTTCTGAATGTGAGATTACGGTATTAATTTATTCTAATAAACTGTATTAATCATACAAAAGTGAAGACATTCATTTCTTCCAAATCAGATGTAGCTACTATAACTACTTGTTACACTAATTTGTGCTCACATTTATTGTAGACGACAAATTATCAAGTATATTGTGTAGTGGGACTAATCCACCTTTACTCTCAACGTTTTAATTCTTAATTACTCGTGTCATAACGACTGAAGTCATTTCTTAAGAGAAAAAACTGCTAATGGTTCCGCCCTACGACAGATTTTTAAATATGTCACTTTTCAGGTAGTTCTGTCGGTGTTGCTATAACTTACCCCCTTTGCGCAGTTGTTAGTAGTACATTCGGTTGGGGCACTGCATTTTATATAACATCATTACTTGGAGTCATTTGGTAAGATCATAGCATAGTAGTCGTCAAATTTGCTTTAACGTCAGCTTCTGCTTTTATTAAAAAAGGAAGTTCTTGGACATTTTTAATATTCAAATGTGTAGTGTATAAGAAATTTACTAACTTTTGCTCAAAACATTTTTTTAGTAGATTATCAAAAATGGCTAAAAAAATGGTGGTTAATCTGAGAGGATAATCTTACCAAAATATATAACATTCTTTATACTACACTATACTATACTTTATACTATACTGTAATATTCTTTATACTACAAAAAGCAGATCTTGACATAAGTAATAATTCCAAGGTACTGTTTCTGGCTATTCCTCATACACGACTCACCTCAGCAACATCCTCGAATATCTGACGAAGAGAAAAAGTATATTTTGGAACATCTTGGTAGTTCGATCGACGAGAAACAAACTGTTATACCTTGGAAACATATACTGACATCTGGCCCAGTTTGGGTTACAATCGCAGCTCACTGGAGTGGAGCGTGGGGCTTTCTCACCCTAATGACTCAAGCTCCAACTTACTTTAATTTCATTCACGGATGGAATATCAATGCGGTAAAAACATATCCTCTGAAACATAATTTCGTGAATAGTTTACTTATTTATTACAATTCTATTAAAATGTTGAATGCTTAAAACGTTTTGTGTCGAATTGAAGCATTCTACAAGTGATAATTTTATAAAGTATGACATAAAATGTAGATTTCATATTTATAGAACTATTACTTTAATTTTCACTGTTCAACATAACCACTGTTCCTTTCGATAACTTTTTGTTATCCAGCATTTTCACGGGCTCTTTACTGATAAATTTCTCTTCCTTTCTGAAAATGAATTCCTTCACGAAATACGATAATATCAACAAAAATAAATCTTTAAAATGTCCCATTTTTGGAACAAGGCTAGAGAATAAAATTGAAAATTTCATCTAAACTCCACTACTTTGAGTGCACTCTTCATCAGTATATGAGGTCTAACGTTATCTTATTGAAAATGGACAATTTTTTTTATCAATTCCCTTTAATTCTCTTCAGTAGTCGAAAACAGCAAGTAATTATTTAGTAGTGTGGCTTCCTCACAGATTTCAATAACATTGAAATCTCTACGATAGCATTAACTGCTACACATAAATTTAGTGCAATCTATAACCCATTAATTTTTCACCTTTATTGTTTAGGTTAGGTTATATTAATAGGAATATGGTCACCGTTAAGCGTGTTCGCCTACGCCAAAATACACGCCACAATGAATATTCGTAAGATAAATTTAACAAAAGTTTGTCGCAAATATCTTGGGGACTAAAATTGAGCGGCGATGGCATGTATAGAAAAAAGTTGTTGAGAATGATGACCTTGACAACATGTTTCAAGATCATTGAAATCAGTGAAGAGGCTACATTTCTAAATAATTATCTTGCTATAACATTCTAAATAATGTCTTGCTCAATACAGCGTATAAGATATATGTAGTGGTTCTGAGCGAACGATCAAAAGATTAAGTTTCAAAGAAAAAACGAATCTGTAGATAACATATGCAATATGTATTAGGTTATCCGGAAAGTGTTTTTCTTTCGCAAACGTGTTTTTTACAATAGTGCACCTTCATACAAACGTGAAACCAAGTCTGTGAAATGTCGCGTTGTTTATCTCAACAAAATAAAATAATATATATAAAATAAAATAAAATAATATAAAGCAAAAAACGTTGTGCGTCTATTATTTCCTCATAAAACGAAAGAAACTTTTCAGACAACTTAATACATATATAGAGAGGAATCTCTATTACGTATCTTGTGATAGCAAAGCCAAAAAGACAATTATTTACTACATTTATATATATATATATTGTTATTATTTTTTGTCTGTCAGCTACAAAATGAGATTGATTTGCATAGATTTCTCATTCAGTAACGTATTCAATATTTAGATTATTTAGAAGATGAAATAAACCTCTACTTATTATTATTTAAACTTGCTCGGCAGTTTACTAATCAATAATGAAAATTTGTTTGCAGACTGGACTTTTGTCTGGAGCCCCGCATATACTAAGAATGATTTTCTCGTATTATTACTCGATCATGAGCGACTGGCTCATACGTACCAACAAAATGAGTTTAACCAACGTTAGAAAACTGGCTTTGTTCGTATGTACTGGTTTGCACGGGATTTTCATCTTGGCTTTGGGCTATAGCGGATGTCATCCGACGCTCGCGGTGGTCTTCATGATGGCGGGAACAACTGTAACTGGCGCGATTTCCGCTGGTCCCTTGGCGACTTTTGTGGATTTGAGTCCGAATTATGCTAGTATTCTTCTTGGATTTTGCGGAATGATAGTAATAGCCTCTGGATTCATTTCACCAGCAGTGGTTGGTATTTTGACGAACAATAATGTAAGTATGAATATAAAGTAATTTTCTATTTTGCCTTATATGAATATAGGTTAGTCCTTTGCAACAGCATGGATATAATAATCCATGCAGCATTCGAGATTTTATCTCAACTAGTCCGTACTCAATAAGCTAGTTTCAAAAGTTACCTAAAAATTGTACACATGTTTACATTTTCTTTAAACTAAATTCCGACATAAGAGAATATGATTCATATGAAATTTTAAATCATAAAATTTTTATAATTACTTTTTTATTAATGATCAGATATTATAATATCTGATATATCATAAAATATAAACACAAAAAATTGCTAGAGTATATGTCAATATAACAGTGATAATGCGAAAAGAATGAACGAAAGAATCAATTCTGTTATAGTCAAAGGTAGTTGTGAGCTGAATGGTTTTATTTTCATTTTTTACGCTTTGAGATAAAACATAATGACAAATATAATGATAAGATACATGATAATGGATATTTTCATGCATTTTTCATTAACAGGTATATCTGCAATTTTTTATCGTTCTTTTTTTATAACATTTAGAATTGTATTCATGATCAAACAATAACATAAATTAAAGTACAACTTCCATACCAAATTGTGATGTGGCGGTTATGTGTGTGGAGCGGCCGGTTAGGTGAAAAGAGAATTCACGTTTCGTCCCGGGACTACCGGTGGACTCGTCAGTAAGGCTATGTCCGGTAGTCCCTGCCTTAGACGTAGAGGGTGTCTTCGCTAGGTGCGGTATTTGTATCATTCCCCCGTATATTCGACCGCTAGCGAGATAGACTCGTTGTCTGTCGTAGCCCTCTGGTGTTGGCGGTTGGTACCCGCGGATCGCCCGGGAGGTGTTGCTCCGCGTTGATGCCTCGACCTGTCGGCGTCCTATTGATACCGATCCGCCACAGTGAATTAACATGATTCTCGACAGTTTTATGAAATTGTCAACATCATAGAGCTCTATTTCTTTCTAAACTAAACAATTTAGAATTAGAACAATTAGAATTGTATTCATGATCAAACAATTTCTTTCTAAACTGAACAATTTAGAATTAGAACAATTAGAATTGTATTCATGATTAAACATGATCAAACGTTCTAATTCTAAATTGTTCAGTTTAGAAAGAAATAGAGCTTTACGATGTTGACAATTTTATAAAACTGTCAAGAATCACGTTAATTCACAATTTAGTACGAAAGTTGTACTTTAATTTATGTTATTGTTTTATCATGAATACAATTCTAAATGTTATAAAAAAAGAACGATAAAAAATTGCAAAGATATACCTGTTAATGAAAAATGCATCAAAATATCCATTATCATGTATCTTATCATTATATTTCACATTTCTTTTCTATCTTTCAGAAAGCTTTTATCAGAACTTGATATCATATATTGCTTTCATTTTTAAAACATTTAAAATTTATGATTCTTGTTAAAATTAAATTTTCTCGGTTCTTATTTTAATTAACTTAATACATATACATAGTTGTTTCGAAATACGATTATCTTAACCCTTTGCACTGCTATGTGGAGTGTGACTCGACATCAGTTTTTATCTCACGAGCTCCTTTGTCGAATCCCACTCAACATTCTTTCATGTCCACCTTTTTTTTGTGAAACGTGCGAAAGGAAACCAGAATTGCATCCTGGAAATTGTTTCAAGGTATATCATACACTGAAAAATTACAAAATACAATAGTGTGAATAAAATTGGTATTTAACCCTTTCGCTTCGAGTGCCGCTTATAGGCGGCGCCCGCGAGATGACCTGTGGGTACGAGCACCGCTTATAGTCGGCAACCACGCGACGAATCCTGGCTTCGGTACCCCATATATCGGGAATATATCAGTGCCATCTGTAGTCAATAATATATTTTCTCGTTATCGGCAGAACATTTTCTGTTGATTTTATTGACATATTGGATTAATCACTTCTTAAAAGTTACTCATTGTTGAAACAATATCAAAACGTTTTACGCAATATATTTCAAACATCCAAACGATCGTATACTGTTTCGTGCTAAAAAATCTGTTAAATCCATTGACAGTGAAACGATATTTCATACACGGTTCTTACAAGAATTATTCTTATTTAAGACTTAGGAAAACATGTATACAGCAACCACGTATACTGTGTGCATTTCTGGCGCGCGCTTCCGTTCAGTGAGAGTGGACTGCCGAAGCGAAAGGGTTAAGTGAATATGTTTCTTCCTTTATTTATTTAAATTGTCTTATTTTTTAGTTAAAGTAAATTTCAAACGAAACACTTAAAAGCGTTGGGAGCTGCTGGTAACGAAATTGAAATAAAATTCGCAATGCAAAGGGTTAACACTTAGCCAACCACGCGAGCCACAGCGAGCTATACGTTTCCACCGCGCTCGGACAAGCCCAAGCGAGCTGTACGCTGTCCACCGCGCATTTTTCCAAGTATCGACGATTAATATTCACTACTTGAAAAACAAAGAAGTCTAGAAATTATTTAAGTGATTAATTATATTTGCGGTAATGATTTTATTTAACGATTCCACATACTGTTTATAGAAAACATCAAATTAAAAGTATGTATTAAAAGTATAAAAAAATATAGGTAAAATTGAAAACATCAAAGATGAGTAAAGATAAATAACACGACTTGAACGTGAAATTAAAAATTCATAATGCAGTTTAATATTTTTTTACAGCGTGGTATCGTTCCATTATAACCTTATTTAGTCATAACTGATAGTGTAACTTTTTAATAAACTTTAACACCGCTAAATTGGTGTATTTTATTATATACTGTACTTTATAAAAGCAGAAAATGTGGCGCAATTAATTGGGAACAATTCCAGGTAAACAATAACTGATAATAACAACAACAACAAAGAACGAAAACGCGTCAAAAAGGGAGATTTCCCCGTTCGGCCATGCAGCTATGTTCTTCACAAAGGGGAGATCTCCCTATTCAGTTGGCTAAGTGTTAATTTCCTGTAGGTATAATTGCTTACCTTTAATTATTTCCCTCTTAAACACTCTTTACTTCTAGCAAAATGCCTTTGGTTCGTTGAAAATTATCAAATTAAAAATACAAATTAATATTGTTTCCATACACCAGACTAGAATTTCGTAATTAATTTATTCCAATTCTACAATAGATTTGTAAACGTTTTTTTCTAACGAATTATAATTTATAAAAATAATAAAGTTACTAACATTAAAAAAGATTCCATTGTATGGAAACTTTTTTGATCCAGTATATATGGATAAATATTTTTAAAAACGATACTTACCCAATAGAAATACTATGTACAAGTATAGAAAACTAAAAAATCAATGCTAAATGTAAAATGACATTATTCTGAAATTTAAAACGGTGCTATTCCTTATTATAATATTTATATAACATTTCACAACAAATTACAACATTGTATAAACATTATAATATGGAATAATATAGTAAGAAATAATCTGTAAATTTGTAATTTGAAACTGTTTAAAATTTCGTAAAACAGACCATTATACAAACAGACATTTATATTACAGACCAATATATATACATTATATTAAAAAATAAAATTATTTGAAATATCGTTTTATCTTTTACATTATTTTTTTCAGCAAACTGTATCGCAATGGCGATTAGTTTTCATCATAGCTGCTGTTAATTCTATCGTCGGGACTGTTATATGCTTGATCTTTGGAACATCAAAAGAACAACCATGGAATAAGTATGGTAAGTCAAACAAGCAAAATGCGCAAGAATTGCAGAAATTGACAGTGACGCCATTTATAAAAATCGAAGAGGAAAATCAAAAAAAGGATACGACCGAAAAAGATGGAATGGTTACGGATGAACAAGAGAAATAAATACACATGTGTCTGAGTTATTTGTAAAATGAAATAAAATACAACATGTGTTCACGACTAACGATAATAACAATAACGTTTACCTCGGTTTTTCGTGATTTGCAGTTGAAGGAATTACCAACTGAAAGAATTCTGATAAGAAGAGAAATTAGAGAAAAAAATGAAAGGGAAACATATTGTTCAAAATTTCATACCTCTCAATTTTTAGAAGACTGATCAAATGTCGCGTATCATAATAAATTACAGATCATGCTCTAATTTTGAATATCAATGTATTCTAATCAAGAATTTCACATTAATTTCATCGAATTCATAGAAAGATCTAGTGTTTTATGTTTTGCTTAATAAATTTAAATTACCGTGTCTTCCTAATATCTTTACAAGTTGTTAAATGTGAAAAATTATAATAGTTCACATATTTCCACATAAAAATGTTGAACGATTTAGTTTACTAAAACAATTTAACATTAAGTATAAAAATAAATTATTTAACAGGTTGATTTTATCGTCTAAACACATCAACTCTGAGTATATGATATATTGCACGGAAATTGAAATCCTTAATATAAAAAATAGAAAGAAATGTGTAGGAAAAAGAAAGGCAAACAGCAATTGATCATGCGAGATACTTGCTGTGTATATGAGTTTTTGATAGTCTACACAAAAATAAATAGTTTCTTTGTTTCATTAAAATTAAGTAAAATTAAGAAACAGAACTTCTGAAACTATTGCAACTGTTTGTATTCTAATAACAACATGTATGAGCGCGATAAAAATACATGAAATTTCACTGTAATTAAATAACAATTATAATTAAAAAACATTTAGAATTAAATGTCACTAACAAGGAACATCACTCAAGTGTGACATACCGATTTTGATGAAACTTAGTAGACACATACCATAGCAAAAATATTCAACACGTATTTCTTTTATTTATGTAATTTGTATAATTTAATTTGTATAATATAATTTGTATAATATAAAGAAGGTGAAAACAGCTGTCAAAGCAGGTGTTGAAAACGTATTTTCTAAAGTATGTGGGAATCTATTCAAGACAGAGAACTGATGTCAATAGGCGGCGTGCATTATAGCACCTTTGTATAAATCCAGGTCAATTATGGCAAATGACCACCGTGTGCGCCGCTTACTATAGAATGCAACAACTAGAAGTAATGATACATGTTTATTAAATATTTCTTATTTAGAATAACACTAAATTAAATTGCAAAGTTTTGTTTTCCCTGGATCAAAATCAAAATTTTGATTTATCCATTTTCTGAGTTTAAATGTATACTCAACATAAACAAATAACGACTTTTGACATGTTACTTAAGAAAATAGACCTTTTAAAAATCTGTTGTTTCTCGTTCAAAGATACAAAATTCGTGCATTGTCATCATTATATTTTTTACTATATTCTGTATCTATAAAATTTTATCAAAATCGATGCGTTACACTTAAGTAACGTAAAGAGATAGTAAAATGATGTTATCATATTTTAGATAAATAAAGATAATCTGGTTTTAGGTATTTGATTCAGTACTGAAACTAACGTATGACATGAACATACAAGAATTATATGAAAGCAAATAATTAGTAAAAAATTCATCATAAGTATATACAATTTATTATCCGGCTTGATAATCACTTTCTGTAAATCTTTTGTTAGAAAAAATTAAAGATAAAGAAACCGCTATAAAGAAAGAAATTAATCTCTTCTTAAAGTTTCAATGCTACCAAACTATTTTAACAAACTATTGAAGATATTTGGATTAATTATAGCGAAATTGGAATTACTATAAAGGAATCTTAATTGGACATGAATATGTTGATAAACATAAGAACAATGGACCTCTATTTATTGAAACGATTTTTCGGCCATCAAATACCAGAGATCTTATTACATAAAATTGAATTTTACACCACGAAAAGTTTTCATTAATCTAAACTGAAAGTAGTTGTCTATAACTTACATAAGAGTTACATAACAATACATGCAGTTTTTGCAACATTGCATTACAGAAAAACATAAATTACACGATGTGTTTATAAAGTATTTATATTTTAAACTGTTTTTAACAAATTATTTATCAATCCTAATATATATTTCTACTATATTAATATGTTAAAACATGCAATAAGATGTAAAGTTGAAATTTCTTCTAATCATTCAACTGATAAAGACAATTTGTTACTGTACAGATTGTATGCAACTAAATATCAAATTTTACTTGATAAACACATCATGTGTAACACTTTTACGTACAATATTATTGCAGAATTGTCATCATCATTTTTAAGAAAAAATTAATTGTAGTAAAAAATGCTCGTAATAAACAAAAGTATACGATACTGTTTGGTTCTTTGCTTCCAGAGCTTACTATGTATCTCTATTGAACTTCTTCTAATAAGACTTCAGCGATACGTTCGTTCTTCTGTTTTTCAGTTTTACAATACTTCCTTAACGATCTATTTCGTAACAAAATCAAATGCTATGGAACCGATTTATTTTATACTATGGCTCTTTCCATTATCTTACTTCACTCAGAAAAGTCCAGATATTATCACAGTTTCTCTTCCACGGTGAAGTAACTTACTATTAGATACAATTTCTTTACTTTTCCCCTGTAGACATTACAATCCTAGCAAAACGCCATTGGCAATGGGTACAACCAGAATATTTGTCGAATAATTCGTAACTTTAAATACGATTTTTTTAAATTTTGTAATTCTGTTCTCTATAGCCAGTGCAATATTACAAAATTTTATTTCAATTTTATTTATTGGCATTTTATTTAATGGCATCTAAATATATAAATTCTAATATTTGTATACAGGATGTCTCAGTATTGGTGGTACAATCGACAAGGAAATGATTCTACGCGAAAGAACAAATGGAAAATATAGAAAAAGGTTTTTTCATATGACGCCTGCTTTCAAAAAAATCGAACTTGAACATATGTCAACTATATTTAATCTTGTCTACTTTCAGGCTAGATAGGAACGAATAATCGATAAAAGGCTACTCTACAGATGAAAATAAGTTAAAAATGTAAAATAATATTTTTTCGGAAAACGCTTCGTTTCCAAGTAAAAATTTGAAAATTAATCTATTACACCTATACCAGGCCAATTCTGACCTACACATGTTCAGAATCTATTTTCTTGAAAACTTGGTCTTAAACGAAAAATATTATTCGACATTTTACATTTATTTCTGCACGTAGAATACCCTCCTGCTGATTGTTTACTTATATTCAATCGTTAAACTTTCAAAAACAATTTTCTCGAAAACAAAGCATCAGATGAAAAGAAAATTATTCTATATTTTCCACTTATTATTTTATGTGTTGGTTTTATTATCAATATTAGGACACCCTGTATAAGCTCAATATATAGATAATCGAACGTGATACGAAGTACATGTAGGTGAACATTCTATTTTAGAAAAATCAAATTGTAAAATTATCGTTGAGAAAAATGTTAACTCAACTCTTTATTTTCTATTATATATTTGTCAAAATTATTTATTAAATTATTTATTAGGTTTAGATGTTTATTAGAATTCTTAATCATAAGAGAATGAATTTAACATCAATTCGTTAGAAACAAATTAAAAGTCCCTAAAGAAGCGACTAATCTTGATAAAAAAAAAAAATAGAAAACGCAAAAGGAAAAAGCAGTTAACAAAGAGGATCAGGAGCAAAGAAAGAAAAGAAAAACGACAAAAATTAAAAAGCAAAACAGTTTGGTATCTGGTAAAGAAACATTCGAAAATTTGGAAAACAACTCGACTTATCTTACACATATATGCATAGCTTTCCCATAATAAATGTATTTACTTAAATTAGAGAAAGATATGAGAGAAACGTATTGTGAAAACATTTTGGTAATACCCATTTTACCATCTGACCATATCGGGCATTTTTTCGTATTCGAGACAGATAACACCAAAACTCAAATGCCAAGGTCTTACTTAAAGACATTCATGATTAATGATTTTTTGGCCGGAAGACTACTCGGATTACAAGCTAGAAGCATAGATTTTTCATTTCTGAAGTCTTCGAGCTCACTTCATCGCACACTATGTACTAAATAAGCATTCACAAGTACATTTGCCAGTTCTTAAACTGGAATCGTATGAACGTTCAGTTTGTGAAGCAGTGGCGTGAAATAATGGAGAAAACAACTTCTGTGGCTTAGACATCGAAATGAGATGCTAATATTCAAAATCACCTTCCTGAACGGACAGAATTGAAATCCATTGCGATTATATGTTCATTATAGATGCTAATAAATTTCTTTGAAATATAAATTAAATGGACGTAGTTATACACTATATATGTATGCGTATGCAGTAGTATTTGCAATTTAAAACATACCTACATATAAATAGACGGAAAACACAATAGTGCGACTAGTGTTGAAAGCGCGTAATACTAACGTAAATATATGTAAATACATAGATATTTTGGAAGCTCGAAGTTGACAACCTCGTCGCTTGAAACACAATATGTAACAAAGTTTTGCTCCTTTCGTACATAATATTTTAGGCCTTACATAGGAATCTGTATTATCAGGTAAATTGAATTTAATGTTTCACCACGTAATAGAATTTATATTCACGATTTATATATTATATTATGTATTATATACTAAATATTTGAAATAAAGATATATACCTATACGTATTTGACTATATTTATAATAATACGTACATATATATTTGATAGCTGATACTCTCTATATCTCATAGAATTTTCTTAAAAATGTGCTTCTACGCAACAAGTGATACTTTTCATCGATTAAATTGACCTGAGGCCCCTCCTACCGTTAGAATTCTTTTACACGTCTTTATCTTTTTCTTCTGTTTGCACGTCCGCACGCACATATATTTAAAACAATATAAAACAGCATTTTCGAAAGGAAAGTAAAATTCCCTAGACGTATTTTAACGGTTCAGTGGAACGCACCAAACAATGTAATTGTTTCGAATGTAACGGATGAATGAATAAATAAATAAATAAATAAATAAATAATGATTTTTGATTAGCGGTCGAGTATCATTGAAAAAACTCGATCAATGTCACTTGTAAAATTTGCAGATTATCACCATGATGTTAGAATTGGAAGGTTTTAATGCTACCAACGATACGTATGTAGGTATATTTAAATGTATATATACTACTTTCCTAAGTTTTTAGATTTATGCTCGAATTGAATATTTCAATGTCACTTAAATATAGAGTTCTCGTATACTACCCTGTGCTTTAGAATCTATAAAGACGTTAAAATGCGAGGAAATTACATTTAAAGTTATTAACAAAGCTTAGATATTATCGAATTCTTTTTAAAACAATTTTCAAGTATTTGAATATCCATATTGGAATTTCAAATAGGCAGTAGAATTCAGTAATGTTGGTCTCTAATGCAGACGACAGCAATATTAATCTAGAAGATAAACGAATAAAACATCCTCGAAAGAAAAAACTTATTTCTTCCCGAATATTATTATACATAATTATTACTGTAGCAATTGCTTCTAATACCAAATAAATTACAGTAGTGATAAACCAAATGCATCGAGATAGAATTGGATAATAACATAAAGATATTCGTTCATCTTCCAGAAAAACCTATCTTATTTCTGCACTACCCAAATATATTGAACACATTGGCACTTTAATTAATGTTAATTAATTGTACAATTTTTAATATATTTGGTGCATATATCATCGCCCAAACGTTTAATCGCATCAAAGAAGTTAGAACAAAACTGAAAATCAAATCTATCAAATTTAAAATATTTATATTACTTTTATACTCTGTGTTAGAAAAATGCATAATTCATAATAATTCGGTTAATTGATAAAATTTTGTTAAATCTATTAAAATCAGACTTTGGATTATTTATCATAGACATAATCTACTTTGGCAATGTGATAGAAGGGATAGAATCAAAGAAAATAGATAGAAAAGTACGATTTAAAATAAGGAAAGAATTTATATGTGCGAGATGCAACAATATATTGCACAGAAGCAACGAAGAAAACTATATATAAAAAAATAAAAGTCTTATTTTGTACATACAATGACCGTGAAATCTTTGATCAACGCTATCTAATAATTTTAAAAAACGATATCTTTTGAAATACATACATATATATGCACAAATAGTTACTTCTAAAATATAAATATAATTTAATAATATTGGTTATGTATGTATTGATATCTCATAAACTATCCATTGTAAAAGTGAAAAAGATACATAATATAAAGGAAATTTCACACGTACTTCTTTTGGCTCTAAAATTCATACTCATTTCTAAATAATAATTGTATAAAATGATAATAAAAACATTTAAATATTATATATTGTTTACTTATGAGAATGTGTACTGATTTATTATATGTATCAACAATTTGATTTTGTAGGGCTATACAATCAGAATATATGAATATGCAATATCAAGAAGAGGAAACAGTTAAGCTAATTTTAAGAGAATGAAGCACGAACATGTAATCACAACCATCTGTAGCAAATTGCTTATCATTTGGAAATATGTAAAGAAGATCTATTTCATAAATATACAAAATATGTACATGACAAATTATGTGTGTCTTTAAATATAGTACAAAAAGATAAACTATAAAGTTGTAACAGATTTTAAATATGCTGTAACAACAATAGATACATTTTAACAAACTTTGCAGAAGAAAAATGAGTTCTATCCAGCATTTCTACATATCCTGATGAACATCTTTTCTCCATGTTACCATTTATGTTAAAGTACTAATTATATAATTGTAGTTGAATAAAAATTGGTCTATGTTAAGAATTCTGAATAAAAAAAAAAAATAGATGGACATTTACAAATGTCAAAGTAGCGACAGCAATGTAATAGCAAAATAATAATAAACTTTAAAAAGAACATTATAAAAATAAATATAACACTTTCTGCACTCAGAGATCATATACTAAAACAAAATATTTCATAATTTAGAAATGAGTTATTATAATATAAATATGTACATGTTTTTAATATTACTATATTTTATATAGCGTATATTCTATACAGGATATATCTAAGATTAAACACCATCCTTTAGGTATTTTCGACAATCTACCAAAAAAATTTTTGAACAAAAGTTAATCAGTTTTCAATTCGCTACACATTTGGATATTAAAGATTTCCAAAAAATTGTTGACTTCCTTAGATAGCACCATATATTTTGGATTTGACAGAATTATAAATGACATCAAGACGAATCTACGACCTACTATACTATCACCTTGAGATGACTTTGAAATGAGCTGAAAATCAGAAATTTAATAATAGTACATTGTAACGTGTAATGCAAAATGGTATGATTGTTATTGTTAGATTTGTTTAATTTATTAGTTTCTGAATGCAAAGTCATCTCAAAGTCATTGTATAGTAGACTGTTGAATTCATTTTGACGCAAAATACAACTCCGTGAAATCCAAAACATATGGTACCCTTGACTTCTTTATTGGATAAAATTTTTGGAAATTTTTACTATTCAAATGTGTAATGAACCGAAAACTTACTAACTTTTGTTCAAAACATTTCTTTGACGAATTATTAGAAATGTCTGAAAAATAGTGGTTAATCCTAGAGGACACAGCCTGTATATGCAAATATTTTTCCATAACTCAGGAATCAAATTAAAATTTGTTAAGAAACAAAAATCTATGTTTGTTTCAAAATCATACATCTTTCATTCAAAATCATAATACATTAGAAAGTAAACATATTTTATAATAATAATTAATAATATAACTATTAAGATCAAGTTTTTAATCTCCTTTGAAGTACGATTAAAGTTTTGGGCGGCATTATTTATTTATATTTCTTCCTTTCGTCAAATTTAAATGTATAAATGTATTTATTATACGCTTCATGGAGAAAGCGGACAGACTTGTGTGAAATGGTAATATACTCTGACAAACATATAATAGTTTGTAGGACAATTACTTTTTGAACGATAATTTGATTGTGTTTAGATAAATACTGCCAAATGTACTTTCTGCCCTTACTCTTAGATATCATATTCTACATCTAAATTATTTTTCTGACTATACCGAGACTTTATTTAAAGCTTTCTGTGGTTCCCATACCTACGTTATTTCGGATCCTGTCTGCTAATATTCGATAATCAAGAGCCTCATTACTATAAGTTAAATTACGTAATTATTTCAAAAGTATGGTTCTTTCATTTCAAAAAAATGCATTGTGTAAAATTTTTTTGATGATCTTATGTTCAAAAGGATAAAGATGGCACCAGTTTTAGAATCATTGAACTGATTTTTCTTGAGTACATAAATTTCTCGATATTATACTTAAATAAATACAATAGGCAATAAGCAAGATATGAAAAGTAGAAAGAGTATATAAATAATTCTGCAAAACCATACATTAATATTCCATCAAATTATATACAATTGATGTTATAATACGTTAGGAAATGAATAAGTGTAGCAATAATCGAAGCATCGATATTATAAATATATTATTAAATAATATTGAAAAGTTATGTTCAGATATAAAAATTGTAAAAATATTTTTCAAATAGCCATGTTGAAATAAATTTTAAAAGTAAGCTAGCACTTTTATCAATCAAATACATATTCCACTTTTTTAGCAGTTTGGAAATTCTTTGAAAACGATTTGGAAACGTGAAATTAAATTGTCCTTGATTCTAAAGTCACTAGATTAAAATAATTCATACTAACTACAATTCTCTTAAATAATTAAAATGCACTTGGTGCATCTTACTTTATGACCATTATATATTTGGTCACGATCTTATTTTCTCTTGCTTATCAAGTAAATAACTGATCCATATCACATTAAATACGACTTAAAAAATACAAGAAAAAAGAAGAATAAGCTATTCCTTAAGTAATTCTGAATCATAATTCATACTGTTTGTGCGCTAATTGAAACAACGATTGCTCTTAACCAATAAAAGAAGTTGGTCCACTTTGCACTGAAAAATCGACGATACGATATAAAAGACACGAAATGATGATACTTTTACCAACTATCACATAAAATGCTGTCCGGAATGAAATAAAACGAGCATCAGAAATTGTGTATTACACATTAGTGGGTGGGTCCATAGCACAAATAATAGATTTCATTACACTAGCAGCAGCTAAGGACGCGTAAGGCTGCCATTCCTTTATACGAGAGCCATCTTTATAATCAGAAATACCTCGAATAACGGCAAAACTTTCACGACAATTACCCAAAATACTTTCGACTACAGCATCCATCTCTGCATCAAAGGCAAGGGCTCCAAATCGGGCTGCAAATTTCTGTCTAAGCTGATCATCGCGTGCAATATGTCTGCCAGATGCTACAGGTGCTAAGTGAATTCGTGGACAGCCATTTGTTCTGGACATAAAAGAACATAATGATAAATATTGACAAAAGGGGACCTAGCATTAATGACATAGCATTTGTTCTGGACATAAAAGAACATAATGATAAATGTTGACAAAAGGGGACCTAGCATTAATGACCTTCATCTTGACATATATTATCAAGGACACTCACCTTAAGTGTGAATCACCAGAAAGTTTTAATCATCACTCGTTATTCCTCAAAAAGTTATTGGCAGAAATATATTACTACTACTATGTACATTGTATTCTGTCTATATGTAAATACACGTATGTTATTATAACCGACGCGATAGTCGCGTTTATATTCCAGTCTTCATTTGATAGAAACATCGTGTGCGTTGCTCGCTCACTTGTAAAAATCTAATCCAACCCAATATCAATTCCACAGATAAAAGAGGCCCGATTTTTAACCAAAATTCTTTTTTCTTAAAAATTCCTTGCACATATGTAGAATTGAAATTGGGTTGGACTAGATTTTTACGAACGAGTAGAGCGAGCGATCAACGTGTGTAGTATTTCTTTACTATACATTGCTTTTTATAAATTCTTTTTTGTTAGTAACCTTTTAAGAAATAACGAGCGGTAGCTAAAACCTTCCAGAGGCAACTCAGGAGAGTGTCCTTTACAGTATATGTTAAATTAAGGGCCCTTTGTCAACGTTTACTATATTTGAAATGGGAAACACAGCTGAAGATTTTATAAGATTGTATAACTTGAAAAAAATATACATGTATATTTACTTAGGTAATAATTATGATTATATGCTGAAAAATAATAATCTTATATACTAAAAATAACATATTAAACAGCAATAACCTTTTATTCGCTGCATCTGCAGGTGCAGTAGGATGTGCAACTTCAATAACATCTCTTTCGCCAATAGCCATGTATAACTTATCAGACTCTGGTGGAGGTGGTTTAAAATCATGCTCCGTCTGGTTAGTTAAAATATCTGAACCTTCCTTCAGGTACGTTTGCCATGGAGGATTTGTCTCATTCTCTGACTAGTAAGAATCATTAATAACTGTACTAGATTTCTTGTTGCAAATTTAAGGACCTATGCAGACGAACGACTTTTGTCCGCGCGATATGGGTGCGATCATATGCCTGTCTTTGATGTGCGTAATTAGGAAAACAAAAAAAGACATATGATCCAACCATATCGCGCGGGCAGAAGTCGCTCGTCTGCATTAGGCGTAAAAGTGTAACAACCTACCTGATCTTTAAGATTAACAGCAATTTCTTGAAGACATAAATTTGGTGGGCAATATTCTTTGGTTTCAAAATGATAATCTCCACTCTCATTTGTCTTTGCACTTTCACAATAAACATAAATATACTTTTTATTAAGAGGAATGGGATAAGATATAACCACATCACCAAGTCGCACGTGTTTATTATAATCTGTATAATGTGGTACGCCTCCTCCAATTCCAATTAAGAAAACGAAATCAACTTTCTGAAATGTACCTACAGAAAAAGTAAAATATTTGATTATAATCAAGCATACCAATTATAACTAAACCAAGAACAATTTAAATGCTACCTAATAATCTGGTAGTTGTATTTCCTGCTGCAGTCATTGCTTCTCTTGTATGACCTACAGTGGGTAACTTTGTGCATACAATTCTGTGTGCGCCAATATTACCTAATGTGTAAACATTTGACTCACCTATAACAAAAATAATCTTATTTTGCATCGAAATAATCCTCTATCATTAGTAATTTTAAAATATGTGTATGATACATGTGCACTGTGCTACTATTAAAAAACTGGTATTATATTTGTGTATGCATGTTGTGACTAAATTGATTAAAAATGACTCATTCCATACAGATGCAATTGTGTTCAGTACCTATTACTAGATATAAATATAAGTAATTCATATATTTATCAGTATATCAAATACAAGGGCAGATTGAGAAGTTTCCGGTATGAGAATATCAATAAGAAATAAAGCAAAAATAAACTCCTAGCGATGACACCGAAAACTTATCAACTTGTCTTTATAATTTTTTTTTTAGTTGAAATGAAAGAAGTGATAAATAACTATCATAACACATTTGTATTTGGTATAAAAAATATAGTTGTAAAACTTATCATTTAATTCCTACACACCCTTTCTATTTTTAGAAAAAGTTACTAATTGAACTAACATCCCACAAATAATTCAGTATTTTCCAAACATTTATATTCATGTAATCAATGTATGTGTAAACGTACATATAATAATAATTAAAAATGTATAATATATTGTTGCGTATTTAGTACTGGATTAATTAGATAATAATACACAGTAAAATGCATATATATATTACACATATTAATATCATTATATTATAAATTTATTTATATATAAAAATTGTGTTAAAAGCAACGGAAAATAAAATTTAGTTTTGTAAGTGTTAACTAGTTATTTGTTTTAAAAATGGAAGTAATAATTCAAAGAAGTTAATACCAGTCTTAAGTAGAAGGAAATAAAATGATATAACAGTATCTTTTATACAAACAAAACACATAAACAAAAAACACATGAACAAAAGATATAACCTGTGATAGTTCTGAACCATACCCATTTAGTCCTAGTGCAGACGTGCCTCTTTCATTGTTATGATTGTGCTACAATCATATGCTTATCTTTACTGTTCTTAACAGTAATCCTAACATGGAATCCCAACCATGTCCTTAACAGGCACAGCAAAGAAGGACATGTGATCGCAGCAAGATCGCAACGGCAACAGTCGCATGTCTGCACTGGGCTTCAATATGTGTGTGCTATAAATTTAACTTAATTTGCTAATATTGCTGAGAAAGTAAATGATTGAAGATGAAGACATGATACAAGAGATGATAATCTGAATGAATTTCATTACAACACAACAATATGGTATGTATATTGTTTCTGCGGCATCGTCGAAGTAGTATTTTAATAAAAATATCTAATAATATGTATTTTTCACAGCGTAGTGCCATTGAGACACTTCATTGCTTTGAATACAAGCAATTGGCAAGCTATAACGTTAAAGGACATTGACACGAAAGAGGAACTATATTACAAATTACTTTACCAAAACGACATGTCACTCGCGGTACTCCGTCTGTCGCATCAGGTGAGCTTGCCGTACCTAAAGTTTCATGCATTGTCATATATATATATATATAGGCAGTACATTTTGTACCTTTACCGCCAACTAATATATGATACTATAATTATAATACCGTAATGCAAACTAGTTAATACAAATTCTTTAATACACTAAAAAGTTCCATAATTATACTTGAAATTCGAAATTTCTTATACATACGTTAACTTCTAAAAATGATAAAGAGACCTTAAATAACGTAAAAAAACGTAAATAAAGTCTGCATTGATCTTAAAATTTGACAATATCATTTCTTTATATTTAATCATTTAATATTAAAAAATAAACAGCAACCTGTATCTTGAAAATAAATTATCATATCATATTATTTTATATTCCTTCTGCCATATAATTGAAGATTAATTCATAAAATCTATGTGAATAATTATGAATTATTAAATGAAATATATCTTACCAACAGTAGTATAACGAACAAATGTTTCTTTGTTTTCAATCATAGAATCAACTGCCAACTTTTCACAATACTGTGCAGTAATAATTGCTATAGTAGGTTGTTTTGCACTTGCCATTGTTGGCATTTGTTTTACGACCTAAGAAAAGGTAAGAAAAGAGATACAATAATTTTTCATATATAATGTCCAATAATTAATTACCACAAATAATTATATATAAAATAGTGCAGTGACACTATACTATAAATTTACTGCAAAATGGTAAAAATAAAATTTACTTGAATTTGGGTATCTTGGTGTACAACTCTAGTAAAAGCTCCATGCTCCATCGCTTTAACAACACCCTTCTCTTGTAATTCTTTTAATTTTATTTCGACAGCAGAAGAATCCCAACCATGTTCTCTACAATAATTACCACACATTGTTTACAATTACATTAACATTTTCGTGCAAAAATAATTAATAAAATTCTTATAGTAAACATCATACTTTGCTATATCAGTCACTGTAATTGGATTTGGATAAGCAGATTCAATAAGTTCCAACACTTTTTCTAAAGTCAGTTCAACTACCTGACCAATAACTGTTTCATCTGTTGATACTGTCAAACAAAAAAATTAAATATTATCACATTCCATTAATATATTTCATGATTCTGCAAAATATATATAAATGCTCATTAAAAAGTAAATTATTTGTGATAAATTTTTCAGTTTTTTTATAAATAAAATAAACTACAGCCTTTGTGTATCTACTTGTGTGTGCTAAACATATGTGACATCAAACTTAGAATAAAAATGTAATTCATTTTTGTAGAATTGATAACATAGAAATGAAGTCTAAAAATTTCATATGGTAGTAAGTGACCATGAATACTATTTATAGACACATTAATGTTATACTAAGATCAAAGTAACAATAAAGAGTATTGCATATGGTATAATAAAATCACTAATATTAGGTGAAGTAAAAAGTTCTGAGCGCTTTTTCGCTTTATTTCGACGATGAAATTAACATAGTCAAGATTATTCGATTTAGATTAAATATGCGCCGTTTTGTTCGATTACTTTTGTCCATTTTGAAGGCAATTTCATAATTCCGCGGTTGAAGAAGTCCTCGTCCCTATTGGTAAAAAACTTGACCAGCTCATTTTCACAAGCCTCTCTTGAGGCCAGTTTTGTACCATCAAGAAAATTTTGCAAAAACTTAAAAAGGTGATAATCGCTTGGTGCCAGGTCTGGACTGTACGGCGGATGCGATAGAACCTACCAGCCAAGCTCTCGGAGCTTCTGACGCGTCGTTAAAGATGTGTGCGGCCTGGCGTTGTCTTGATGGAACACAACACCTTTCCTATTGGCCAATTCTGGCCGCTTCTGGTCGATCGCCTGCTTCAGTCTGGTCAGTTGTTGACAATAGAGGTCCGAATTAAGTGTTTGCCCCGATGGGAGCAGCTCATAATGGATGATTCCCTTCCAATCCCACCAAACACACAATAAAACCTTCTTGGCCGTTAATCCACGCTTGGCGATCGTTTGGGCCGGCCCACCGCGATTGGACCACGATCTTTTTCGGCTGTTGTTCTCGTATGTGACCCATTTTTCATCGCCAGTCACCATCCGCTTCAAAAATGGGTCGATTTCGTTACGTCTCAACAAAGAATCGCAGGCATCAATTCGGTCCAAAAGGTTCTTTTGCGTCAATTCATGTGGCACCCATACGTCGAGCTTCTTCTTGAGACCAGCCTTATGCAAATGGTTCCAAACGGTTTTCTGGCTAATCTTCAGTTCCTGGGCAATGGAATAAGTGCTCACATGCCGGTCCGACTCGACGATTTCCATGATTTTATCCACATTTTCGACGATTGGCCTACCAGAGCGTGCCTCATCTTCGACGTCCATATTACCAGAACGGAATCGTTGGAACCACCGCTTTGCTGTTGCATTCGATACTGTACTGGGTCCATAAACAGCACAAATTTTTTTGGCCGCCTGCTCCGCCTTTTCACCTTGGTCGTAGTGGTACTGAAGAATGTATCGAATTTTCTCTTTTTTTATCTCCATTTTCGAACGCTGTAACACACAACTGGCTTCACCGAACACAAAACTGACAAAGAACCTTTTTGATGCGTAATATCACCTTGAAATCGGTGTATACTATGACTCGATGCGATGTGCACATCGTGAGATATGGCTCACTAAAGACATCTAGCGAAAAACGCTCAGAACTTTTTACTTAACCTAATATGTATATGTTAAACTGTAAATAAATCTTCTGTAATGCTTAAAAAATATACTTTTTTACAAATAATAATAATATTTTAGACATAATAATTGATTATATTACTTTCAAAAGTATAGTATCATTTTTTATCATTTAACTTAATTAGTTTTACATTGTGTTAAAATTTCGAATTAAACAAAATAACAATATTATGGCATTCATAATCATGCATTTATATTACAAACATGATATACTTCATGAATAAGATATGTACATATCTCTAATGGTGTATATCCAATTTTTCTTTTTAGTCGATCAATCCATATTTTATAGGAGAAGAAGCAAATTGAATAATCACAAATGATTGTTTTCATTGTTAAGTAAAATAAACACTAAAATATATATTAAATGTTTAATATTGGATTAATGCGAAAAAATCATGTTAAGCCAATGTTGTTATAATAACTACTATATTGCATGAACCAATAAAATATGTATTTACCGGTCAATGTGCAGATAAACAGCTTTTATATTTACTTATTTTTTCTAAAAGCTTTTGCACTATTTTTTCAACATACATATGTTTATCACTAGTTATCACTAATAAAGTAAATAGCAATAAATTTGATAAAATTAGAATAAAACTAAATAGATAAAGAAATTCTATGAGAAACTTTTCTTCAAGTTTTTGACCGGCAAATATTCAATTGTTATTGTATTTTATATAATAGCCTGCATATAAAATATCAAAAAACATAAATCGTAATAAAATATGTAATTTCTTCATAATCTCCAACCTGATTTCCAACTAATTTTCTTATATGGAAGAACTGTGAACAGTATATGACCAGTATCAGCTGTGAATAACAGAAATTAAAAATAACACATTTATTTCATATAGAATGAACATGTACATATATACAAGTAACATGAGCAGCACAAATGTTAAATATACATTTCCTTTAGTTTCAGTTGTAATGTATACTTGAGACACACTGCTCCAATATCTTTCAATAAAGATCACTTAGTTCAATGAATCAAATCAAATAAATCTTGGTACTACTCTTTACTTCGAAGTTATTTTAATAATGTAAAAGAAGCATGTGTGTAAAATAATTTTCATGAATGATTAAATGAATATATCAGTAAATTTGTCTGAGAATAATTTTTTAATATTGAAATTAAACAATTAATACAGTTATGAAGTATGATATGTATATAAGTAATGATGTTTTCAACTAGAACACTTAGTTGTTACTTGTTAGCTTATATGATATCATTTACAAAGAAAAATATTACTTAAACTATACAAAAATTTAAATAAAACATAAATAAAATTAAAAAGATATTGTAAAATTAAAGAGAATTGTAATATTGTACTTACATGGTCTAGTTGGAAGATTAACAGGTTCTTCAAGCTGTTTTAATTCTACTTCTATCTTTTTAATTGTAGAATACTTATGCAACATTAGTTTCATTATTTTCTTGATAAATCCAACATAATCTGTAACAAACCCATATAGCTTACTGGAATTAAGTATACTATAATTACATATTACTATAATACTACTGAGAGAAATATCTGGTGACCCAATTGTACTATTGCAATATAAGTGCACAAAAAAAGTTTTTATATTAGAAGATATTTATTTGAATTTCATATTATTTTTTAATCATTTTATAGTTATAATAGTGTTCTCACTACCTGAAACAATAATCTATATACTCTTTCAGAATGATAATATAAAAATAGATTATTGTTGTTTACCAATATGTAATGCTTAACAAAATTAGAACTACCTTATACTTATATACTATAATAGATCAATATTCTATATATAAAAACTTGATGGTTTAATTATAGATTATAGACAGTATTATAATTTATATGTTATCAACTACTTAAATAAATTTTACCTCTTGGAAATTCTTGAGGTGTAACTAATTCTCTGAAGAATTCTTGTGCCACACTTGGGTGTTCGGCTTCTGAAAGTGTATCTACAAACCAAAACTGAAGAGTTCTAGATTCTTGTGTATGTTTTCCACTTTGAGCACTCACTAAGAATACTCTGAATTGTAAGCAAAGATGTGCTGGATGAATTTCACCATTTGTAACTATAAAAATTTTATGATATAATATTCCATTAATGTTGTAATATTGGTAACATTTTGTCTATTAACATTATTTTTAATATATTAAATAATGATAAAACTTTATGTACCAGCAACTGCTTGTTTATTAATAACTATTCCTTTGTGATCTCCTCCAGCAATATGAACGTTGTTTTCATTTCCATTTTCTGTTGGGGGTTCTAAAGCCTGCCTTTCTATTATAAGAGTTGTAGAATTTGCAGTCTTACATTTTGGTGTCATGACAATGTGTTCTAATAAATGAAACATAGAAAAAGAGAATTTGAACAAAGCTCATCAACACTTCACAGTTATACATGACAAAGAAGTAGAATTATAGAAATCATATATCATTTTATTTAAATAAAAGAAATATATCAAAATCAATATAAATTCTATAAATATACATATAATATGTTACCAGTTGTTTTTGTTACATATACAATTACATAAAAAAAACAGTTCGTTATATTAAATTGTAACATTAAATTACATTTAATAAAAACTATTTGAAACAAAATCCTTATCTTTTATACACTGACCTGTTTTTTTGTCATCCATTTCGAATCGTTCACTTTATCTGTTATGTGACACAAGCAATTTTTTTATAGCACTAAATAAATAATGGATAACAAGAACACTTAAATCCAATAAAATATGCAAGCTACGAACTTGAACTAGTCCACTCAACTAACGACAACGTCGTTCTCTGCTGTTCGACTTTTTAATCGCCTCCTTTACCATCCCACCACGGGTATCGGAGCTCGCGCCTCGCGTCTGTCAAAACGAAAACCTTATATAACCTCAATCTCCTTATCCTATTTAGTCATCCTTCCTTTCTGTGGACGTAGTAAAGACAGTCTTTAAAAGGTAATGTATAAGAGAAAAGATGAGCAAAATTCATTAACACAAGAAGTAGGTGATATTAAGTGATCGACTTGAATATTCAAAATAATTATCGATCGAAATAGTGACAAGACACAACACATGCCACCGCCCTGCGCCATACTTATATTTAACTATGACATGACATGTATAATCTATATTACAAATGCGTCATGTTTGTTTTTCTCAACATGAATATACTATCACTACGTATGTATGTATGTATGTATATACCATACCTGTAAAATATAACATACTACTTATATACTATATATGTGCATATGGCATATATATGTGCACATATACTATACACACATACAGTTAGTCTTGAAAATATTCGGACGATAGCATTACTTTAATTTTTAAGTTCTTTATCAGAAATAGATGCAGATAAAACAACAAAAATGTTTTGCAGTATATTGGCTGTTATCTCATGTTGAAAAGAAACTGAATTTGATATGTTAAAAATATTCGGGCACTTCGTAAATTAATGTTAGAAAACTAACATAGTAATTTTTTATAAAAGTTTAATATTTTATTCAATAACATGTTTTAAGCAGTTCATTATGTTAAAAAATTTCTTTTAGTATTGGAACATAAATCAAAGAAAAATGTGCAATTACATTATATGTTATATGTACTATTGTATTATATGTAATATGTACAAATATATAATACATTACAAATTTAAGTTACTAAACTAAGATAACGAACTTTTTAACACATGTACGGCCATATGTAAGAATTAGTAAACAAGAACAATAGACACTAAACAAAAATGATAAATTCCTCTAACAAAGGAATAAAATACAGCATCGATTACTAATAAAAAAATAATCTTCAACATATTAAACTGTTTAAAACATGTTATTAAGCTAAAGGGGTATCGGATAAATTATTAGACTTTGATATAAAATTGCCATTTTAATATTTTTATCAATTTATAAATGTCTGAATATCTTTGAGACATGAAAATTCACCTTTTTCAACATTTCTTTTAATATTTGAACAACAAGCTTGGTTTAAGTTAAAAGTTTCTTACTTTCTGATCTATACATATTATACTCAAATATACTGCAAAACGTTTTTGTTGTTTTATCTGTTATTCAATAGGTTTGGGGTTCGATATTTAATTGATTCACACAGATTAGTTTTGTATACTCTGTATTTCACCACCATGTACAGCCATTACAACACACCGGATACTCACATAAAAAAAACCACATGGCGAACGGGAAAACAGAAGAGAGTCGGAAATAGTCGTACCAACTCTGCACGTAGGAACTAGTATCATGCCAACCTGACATTTATCTCAACATTTCCCTTTGATCATAGTTTCTGCAAGCCCCATAGCTTTGGTAAAACACTGAGTCTTAATTCTATTTAAACCTTTGGTAAGGATATCTGCAACATTTTCAGAACTTGGCACATAAACATAATCTAAAATACCCTTTGACACACAATTCTTAACATAGAAGTAACGAACTTGAACATGCTTAGAACTCTCAGTGACTACTCATCCTTGGACCATGAAATAACTCCACTATTGTCACAGAAAATTTTGCATGGGCGGGGACAATATGACAATTGACCCAACTCCCTTAACAGTAAGAGATATGATAGGTTACTTTTTCGACAACAAAGATATTGCACCACCAACAAGTATGAAAACATACCCACTTCTAGATTTTCTATTTATTGAACACCCTGCAAAATCTGAATCGCGAAACACTTCCAAAGGTTGGCCCTGTCTTCTCTATCTCCTTTTTCCCCTCGACACTGGTACGAAATATGGCCCCATTTTCTACATTTGTAACATTTTTGATCACTTGTGTCTCTGCTCTTCGGCTTCGCGCCATCTTTGTTTTGGTACTGACCTGGGTTTCCATTGCCTTCTAGGTGCCAACGCGCTGCCTTGCTCGGACGACTCCGCAGCCGCATTAATTCTTTTTTCTTCAAGTAGGAGGTACAGTCAAAGAGGAAATAGCAAAATATAGCGACAGATATAGCAAAAGAGTCAACAAACACCGAAACCCCCTAATCACTGGACTGCTTGATACGTCGGACCAGATCCGCAGGCTGAAGAGACACTACCCGCTAGACCTAAACGCTAGATTTAATTAACTACCTATATTAAGTAATAACTAATCACTTACTATACCTACTTACAATCATACTAATCTGTAACAAGTAATAACTTATTATATATAATTTGCCATGTTACTGCGCCACGCCAGAAAAATTACTGAAAATTCTCACGCGAGAATTGATTGTAATTTCAATAAACAAAAAACAAAAAAAAAAAAAAAAGTAGGAGGTCGGTCTTCACCGACCTCGAGGTCAGATCCTTATCAATCTTTGTTATTCTGACATAGGTTGAATAATCTGGATCTGTCACAAGTCCAGCCAAAATAAAAGATGCCACAACGTTATCTTCAAATTTAATACCGGCTTTAGACAACTTGTCAAACAGAACTTGAATTTTTCCGCAATACGCGAGGATATCCATGCCGGGAGTCTTCTCGATAGTGCCCAGTTCCCGCACGCACAAGGCAATGTCCATTGATGTGAATCTCCCATGGATCTCTTCCAGTGCTTCCCAGCACTCCTTCGCTGTTTTCAGGCCTCTAATGTCCGCGAGGTACTCAGGGCGAACGTGCCGGTAAATGTATGCACGCGCCTTATTATCCAGATTGACGTACTCAGTTTTTGCTCTTTCTGCTGCAGTCAATCCTGGATCCACCGCATCCCAGCAGCCCAGGGAAACCATAGAAACTTCCGTCATCGTCTTCCAGTACTCATAGTTGTCCTTGTTGAGGATTGGATTCATGTCCTTGTCCATATTGCTCATCTTCTCCTGGTGGGTCATGGCGTGACCTTTTCTCGGATATCGACAGAAACAAAAATCGACAAATAAGTATCTTCAATAGCACAATTCACCACCCTGGGCCCATAACCTGTTATTCAATAGGTTTGGGGTTCGATATTTAATTGATTGACACAGATTAGTTTTGTATACTCTGTACTTCACCACCATGCACAGCCATTACAACACACCGAATACTCAGATAAAAAAAACACATGGCGAGCGGGAAACAGAAGAGAATTGCAAGTAGTCGTACCAACCCTGCATATAGGAACTAATGATCATACCAACCTGACATTTATCTCAACATTATCTGTATTTATTTCTAATATAGGACATAGAAATCAAAGTTATGCTAATGTTCGAATATTTTCGAGATCAACTGTTTATGTGTGTCCAAACAGTTCCTTTACTGATGGTAAATGTGGAAAGTATAGTTGCCATTATTGCTTAGATAAAATCTAAGTAAGCAACCTTCTTTTTTTTTTAATTTGTACTCTACAATTTGTCCAGCTGGACAATTGGTAAATAACCAATATTTAATACGAATTTAATTTTATAACTCTATGTATGCATTTATAATATTCGTCATGTAACAATAATTTTCTTTACGATATAGTAATCTTATACATATAATCACAGCCTTGAACCATAAATGTATACATATATAATATTACTGTATTAACAGATATTAATAAATATAGTAAATCTAACCTCAATATTTCCTTTTAATTTCATTCAGTGATATTTACAATTAATTCCTCTGTAGAAATGATCAATATTTGTACTTATATGTCATATGTTAAACATAATATTTAAAAATTAATAAAGATTTGGGTAAAAGTTTCTGAAAAAACTCTGAAGGCAATAATCTTTTTTGTATACATATGTATATACATGTGTTATACATATATGATAATCATATGTTAAATACATGTGCAATAATCCGTATTTATTTAATATTAATTGCAGTTAGACCTGGAATTAGAAATGGAAAACAAAAAAATGTTTTGCCAAATAATTTTTTTGTCACCATATGAAAAAGATTATTTAGTGTAAAATCTTTTTCTTTCTGATCTAGAGAATGACTAACACTATATCCTCTTGCAATTATTCTTCTGGAAAACTTCAACTGGTTGATTGGTTTTGTGTTTACAAAAAGTTAAGAAACACTTCATGAATCACACAATTGATATTGTAGAAAGGTATAATAACATAAAGTAACAATGTTTTGCAATAGCTCTTGTAATGATGAATGCTTAGATGTTAGTAAGCAACTGAATATATAAGTGATACAAAACTGAGTACAACGAATTTATTATTTTCAAGGATATAAAAAATATGAAAAAACCTTTGTGAGGCTTTGAAAGATAGTATATGATGTTGAGTTTTATGTACCATTTCATTAGTTGCAATACAATATTGTGTACCTGAATTAATGTGCATATTGTTAAAAATGTTCAATTTTGGTCATCACTGTAAAGAAATAAAATAAATTGCTTAGGTTCTATTCCTTTGTTTGTCTATATAAATATATATGTATGTATAATTTGCATAAAATGTGCAAATTATATGTAGAGTAAATATAAATCTACATGAGAAAAATGTAAGTCGAAAATATAGTTAAGATTTTCTCATTTGAGGCTTGTTTTCGAGAAAACCGTCTTGAAATACTTGTTTGGTATATGTGAATTTGACTAGTTACCGACTAAGTATGAGCTGCTACGAGTATACAATCAGTACAAGGTTATTTTACGTGGCCTCGTTCTCAAGAAAATAGAGTTTGAATATATTTAGTTCAGAACTGGTTTAGTATACGCGTATTTAATCAATTCTTAAAGTTTACTTTTGCAGAAACGAAGCGTGTTATGAAAAAATATTAGGTTAGATTTTTTACTTATTTTCACAAATAGAATAATCTATCAATCATTAAGTTCAAATATATTTGACAAATTTTGGAAGTCGATTTCTTCGAAAACAAATTTAAACGTCATATGAAAAATTTTATTGTTATAATTGAATTTCGCGGATCTTGATAGTTGACCCACAGCGCCGATAGAAAACGGTTAACATTCATTAGCAATCAAGCGGTGTATTTGGCATTAGCAGTATCGTATTGTTTTCGAATCATGATATTGCATTCATTATATTGTATTCTTATCCTTTTTTAATATCATTATTATTGTCTGTACGCGAATAAATGCATTTTTTAATGTAACATTATTCTGTATCTTTGATTTTTTTTCACATTGAAGCGCCTCCTTGCTGATTGTACCAACAACGATACCTCGATGCCTGTATAACGAAATTGTATTAAAAATAATGTATGGAAAGGCAATTTGTATAAATTAAAATGTTGGTAAGATTTTTTACGAACAAGAAAAGTTAACACTTATATGAATATGAAAAGCATATATGAAAATATTTGTTTCATAAAATATCGCTGATTTACAATGCAACTGTGATGCACAGGAAGTATGTTTTATGATTTATATTTTCTCTAGCTATCTAAAGATGGCATTTGCCGAAGTTAACTGCCTCTATATTACTCAATGGAAAACATTTCTTCCATTTTTAGCCCTGTTTCTTTCTCTCATACATTCTTTTTCTTTTTTCAAATTTTTATATTTTATATCTCATTCTCCATTTTATCTTTCTCGTGCTATCAGTATACGGTTACCTTCACTACGGGTTAACTGTCTCCAAACACAGCTTTACTTCGATATTTTTATGAGAACCCAGTGGTTTCTGCGTGAGTAAAGCCAATTATTACCATATATAATAATTCTTTAGAAAAAACGGCATACCGCTAGAACTCGAACCTGGAACATTTTGGTAAACGATAACTGATCACGTTATCTACTCGGCATTGGTCCGCCTGCAAGTGATTATATTATACATATGCATATAAATATTGCATACAAATAACTACTATTTGATGAATTTGGCTTTTTGTTTTGCGATATATGAACTAGGAGCGAAATTTGAAATCATCTGTACATGAAATGTACAACACTCTCGAATTTGTTTAATAATATAACACTCGTGAGTATCATGGTAAAAGAAACTAAAAATCGTTTCTCACCTTCCTCAAGTTCATCACGAACCGAGCATGTAGATGTGATGCGGAAAAGAGATTGTACAATTTGTAAAAGTTTGTTTAAATATCGAAATGTGAGATATATAAACTCATCCTAGCTAGAGTATGTAATATCCTCCCGAATGAATCATTTCCGAATAGATAAGTCTAACTCAAACTTAAGCGGCATCCAACGTACATCAAAGTCAAAATATTAAAAATATTTTCATATGTACATACATTTCGTACGTGTATCCGTCGCGAAAAGAAAATTTCTTTCCAGTCTCCGAGATATTCTTAAAAACTGTCGGTACGAAATTTCGGCATGATATTTTTAAAATAAAAAGCTTACGTTGTTGTATTAGTGTTTTTTCACCTGTAGGAAGGCGAAAGCAGCTCTTTTGAATGATGGTAATCTAATCAATGTTTATTTTTAATTACACTGCTCAATAGGTATCTAATTTTGCAACCTTGCAATTTTGCAATAGGATATACTTGTAGATTTTTACGAGCTAAACGCGAATCTGCAGTTTTTCCCCAGAACTTAATTTTCAAAAAAATTAATTTTGAAAACAATTACAAATGTTCAACTTTGGATATGTTTTGTGTTTTCACAGTAACAGCTATCGAGTTGCTATTGAGATGAAAAGATTCTGTGGACGCTCTGGAATAAAATGATATGTATTGTTATTGCACTATAAACATTTAAACATGTTTAAATAACAATCAAAGTAAAAGTGACACCTGAAACGCACCAGTCTTTGCTTATATTTTTTAGTTTATTAGAAGAAAATCTAACTCTAATTTTTACTAAGGAAAGCATAAAAAGCTAGAAAATTATGTTTTGATTCTACTAAAAGAGCAAAACAGTTTAACAAAACACGCGGCGGCGGCAGTGGTACTCAATATTTCTTTTTTCTTTTTTTTATGTTTATTAAAATTTACAATCAATTCTCGCGTTGAGAATTTTCAGTAATTTTTCTGGCGTGGCGCAGTAACATGGCTAATTATTTATAATAAGTTAATACTTATTATAGATAAGTATAATAGTACTCAATATTGACGGATATTTTGCCTTACGCGCACGACCGTTACTCACCGTTATTGAGTATCATTGCAACCATTGCGTGTTTTGCCACACTTTTCCGCCTTTATGTTAGACTCAAAACATGATTTTCTAATTTTTCGCGTGTTAGACTAATTTTCATCGCGTGTTAGACTAATCAAGCACTGTTTTAACTATTCTTAAAAAATGTTAGAAAGAGCACTGGTATGACTTTATGATACGGTCAAACGTCGTCTATTTTCAATTCCGTTAATTCCTCTTTCTTCAGCAATTTATTTAGCAGGCCAACCTGCAGACCACATGCGCAAGTTAGAAAAACTGTATTTGTTAGAAGTTTGTCATTGTTGACTTTTTATATATTTACTTTCGCATGAAACGGTCGCTGCTGATTGGGCTTATGAATTTTTCTTTTTCTACGTTAGTTTTTTTTTATGTCGGATTGTCATATGGAAGACTTACTATCCTTTTCCTTATTCTGACTGAGCACTCTTGTATCATTTGTTAATCGATTAATATTATCTATCTAATCTACTTATTATCTATCTCGTATTATCTTAATCGATTGTTTTTTGATCAGTTGGCCTTGTCATTGTGAAATAGCCAGCTAAGGAATCAGGTTAACATTAAGTTCTGTACTCGCACGAAAATACGATTTTTTCGAATAGTCTCACATCTATACATCCTCGCAGGTCGTGTACAATGTTCACTTGCGTTGAATACACAATAAATTTGAAATGACCGCAAAAATAAAACCCTAATTAATTCATATTTCAACCTCACTCTGTAAAAAGAAAACTAGGCGAAAATCCCGGATATTCTTTTTAATCATTCATAACTCGAAAATCCATTCGAAAACTAAAATATATACAGCACATGCTCATATGACCTTTTTTACTTGTATATATTAGTATGTAGTGCAGTTCTGAATCATCCTATGTATACGGTATTTGGCTACCGTAAAAAATTTGAGAAGTAATTATTGACGCTAAAATAAGATGAAAATCAAGAATAAAAACAATTGCGTTTTCGGTTTTGTTTTTTTAGTTATTGACAATTAAAAATTAGTCGAAATACCCCGTGCGAGAGCAAACCTCTTTACACGAACGAAAATAGGTTAGGCTAAGCAATGGGGTATACAGGAATCCTCAAATCGAACAATACATGGGCATCCTCATACAAGTCCTAGAGAAAAAGATTATGATATTTGACGACGTAAACCTGCTTATTTATTAAAGTCTCTAACAGCTTATCATCAAAAACCGCCTCATGGAATTTTCGAATTTTTACATCTGTAGCCGAACACCTTGTATGTACATATATAGGATTATCAATTTAACTCTCATCTCGCGCACTAGGGAACATAAGAGGATGGAAAAAGTATATCATGTATGCTTACTGCACAATTACATGTCGTGCGCCATCTATTGTTAAAAATTTCTAGAAGTACAGTTATATCAGGTTATACGTATAGAGTATAAACAATTAAGGCATTGAGAACGAGGCACGGAGATATAAAAACTGTAATTAATTACAAACAAATTAATTTCTATTTTTGTTGAAATCGTGAAAAAGCTAGTTACCCTCCGATTTAGATGATTTTTGGATATGTTGTAAAACTCAACATTTTGAAAAATGGTTATGATATTCATAAAAATGCGATGTAAAGTTAAAAATGAAAAATCCCTATCAAAATAAAAAAAAGGCTTATGATGTTTACTAAAATGCGAATAATTATCTTCGTGAGTGTGCAGGAACATGAAATCATCTACCGAAAACGAGAAGCTCTTTTCTCTTTTTATTTTATTTATAGCGATGAGTGTAGGTATTATATTCAATTCAACTAATAAAGTTGATAAAGTCATAGATAAGTGTGATAAAGGAAAGGAATAAAAATCTGTGGTAAAAATATCTCAGTAGAAAAGTGGCTTCAAGTTAAACAAATTAAAGCAAACCCTGATAAATGCAACCACATTACATTCACACTGCAAAAACAGTTACCACCAAACATTACACTCAACGGCACGCACATAATACAAACAAGGCAAGTCAAATACCTAGGACTCCACTTTGATACACGATTCACATGGAAACAGCATATCAAATCAATAATAAGCAAAATACAGATAGCAAGGAGACAGATGTACTGGTTAACAAGTCGAAAATCCAAACTAAGCATAGAAAACAAATTAAAAATCTACAAAACCATCATAAAACCAATCTGGACGTACGGAATACCACTATGGGGAACAGCAGCAATGAGCCATATAACCAAACTAGAGGCAATGCAATCTAAAATACTCAGAACAATAGTAAACGCCCCATGGTACGTTAGAAACGAGGACATACGGAAAGACCTTGGAATACCAACGGTCAAGGAAGAGATTAGCAGATTCGCAAGAAGGTACAGAGAAAGAATAGCAACGCACCCGAACCGGCTGGCAGCGGAAACGATCATCACATTCATCGAAAGGAGACTATAAAGGAAACATCCAGTAGATCTCATAAAGGATATACCCTAACAAGCATGAAGATGGTACCCCACTGGGGGTAGCCACCCACATGTTATATTATTAAGCAGCTATAACATTTTACCAAATGTCCTACTGGACAAATTATAAAATTTAAAACAAATAAATAAAAAAAAATATCTCTCTAGTTATACATGTCGGATTTACATTAGAATTAGGGTTAGGGGCGTGAAACGAATCTCCATTTGGATTACACATTGTCCTTATGCAATAGAGAAGACATTGACTAGTACAAATACGATTATTACAGAATTTGACAAGTAATCGTGGTAATTAGATACTCGAGAAGCTAATGACAATGATCCTAGGTCCAACAACGAATCCACGGTCAATGGGGTAACAGAATGCGCCTTCTTCCAAAGCCCAAATCGTACTCGACTTGCTTGGCTACGATGGAAGTATAACTAAACTAACTCTTTGTTAAAACATGGAATATCCACCGAGCGTACAGACTCTAAGTAACTCGCTAATACGACCACACGAGAGAATAACTTTCCGTCGCGATGGGGTGTGCCTAAGGACACGAGATCATCGGATTCGTGGAGAAAAGTCTTCGTTCGGAAAGTGAGGGAAATTGACGTTGCTGTTAATTGGTAAATTTCCATGTCGGTGGTCAGAAAAGGATGCTAGCCGTCCTTGAGGGAAGGTTGCTAGCGGGAAGCGTCATTCGTTGAAAAATAGGTCTCTCCTATCTTCCCGTAGCTGGGACAAAGATTGTTTGTCTGTCTGAAGGACCTTAGTCAACTAAATCTTAAGATTTATAACGGGCCCTCAGGTTAGCTGAACATGTACTGCGGAGAAGCATCGACATCTGGCAATCATCTTACTCGAAGAATAGGGTCTGCGTGTGGCGAGCCACGGGACAGAAACCGTTGGAATGTTTACTGTCGCGTGCCGCCACAAATATTTCTTTTAAGGAGAGCTATAGAATTACTCCATACCTTTGTTAGACAAAGCGTTCATCCAGTGACCGCGGCTACGTTCGGCGACTGGTTGTCGCCTCGAGCCCAAGCTCATTATCACAAATCTTGAACAAATACAATCGGATCGAATGACGACAATTGTTTAATTACGCCTATGATAGAATCTAGATTACGGTGTTAAGGGATTTTCCCGAAGTTCCAAAGGGAAGGCTCCGATGTCCTTTCATCTCCGACATATTACTGAAAAGTCTCAACGCGAGAATTGATTGTAATTTCAATAAACATAATAAAAAAAAAAAAAAAAATCTCCGACATACATTACATGTAGTTACACAGTTACACTAATAACGGTATATGTATATGTATGTATTACATCGCGTTTTAGAATATTTAATGATTTGACGACAGCAGTTAAATTTTCGTACGAGATAAGTTCAATTATACGTCAATTAAAAATGTATTTATCAATTTATATTTTCTACTATTATACAACATAACGAAAATGTTATCAATTCCTGAGATCTTTTTTATACATTATTTAAACGCAATCTCACTAAAATAAGCTTTACTAATCCATATTATCATAACAATTATCTATGTAACATAAACCACAAAGCATTGACGATATAAAGATTTAGTGAAAAAGAAAAGTGCAAGTATGTATACAACGTGTGGCACGTATGAATGAAACCACTTTGATTACTGCATAAATAACGATTTTAATGAAAAATATTTCAGATAAAAGTTGAATGGTTTCAAGGAGAAAATAATTTGACGTGATTAATTTTTGATAATCACACACCGATTTCAATGATTTTTTGATATCTCGTCAGGGACATGATTCTGAACAATTATTTTCAAAATTCTTTTCACACGTCATCTAATCAACTAATCCTTCTAACCCCTTGAAAAAATTCTAGTTTTGGTTTGGTTTTAATAAAATTTTTATGTTCTAAAGGGCATTTAAATTCTTTCGTGCGGCACTGTCTATGCTATAAACAAAGAACAAGTTAAGTTTGGGTCAGATCATGGTACCCGGCCGTCGCAAAGTGGCTGGCAACCAACCTAATGTATATACTGCTAGGCCGTATAATTATAGGCAGAATAATGGTACCGGCAGCTCTTGTGCGAGAAAATACTGAAAGCGAGTTAAGGTAGTCACTTTTATAGCATGTTCTGTAGATTCGGAAATGCCGAATTCGTGTGGTTTTACTTCGACGTTGACGATTGTACAAAGAATGTTTGAAAATATGTACTAGGCATCGCAATCACAAAACGTTGAGGCCCGTTAGCCCACGTCATTGTACGGGCAAGGGCTTAACTTATGACACCATCATGCACCCGACAACATACAACATATGAAGTTAAACAACTTTCATCTAAAACATTGTTTCTTATTTCGGATACAGAAATAATCATGTGTACACATTTAAAATGGACACACTGTATTCAAATATCTTTGCTTTTTCGTATTTGTCATCATGCAGAATGACAAACGGAAAGTAAATTAAAAGGACATAAGTATCATGTATATTATAGATTATAGATCTTGGGTTTCTTGACGAAAGCATAGTGGCTAAATCTCATCCTAGAACGTAATTGTCACATTTCAGTTACACTTCTTTTTATTTATATCGAATACTGTCTATGCGAGTGCCACACGTTCAGAAACAGTAACAGTGTAGACAAAAGATCCTGCACGCCACAGCCGTCGAAACAATAATCAGATACTAACAGAATAACCGCATTTGATAGACACCCGACGATAACCCCTCCAGAGAGACCTAACCTTAGTATAAGAAACCTTCCAAATCAGCACCTCAACATCTTTTTGTTATAACACTTTGAACCGTTACTCTGTTGGATTCGTACAATAAAGTTTTGCTATCATAAAGTCCGAATTTTTAGCTTACTTGTGGAACGTTCGAACTACGACGCGAGGAAATCACCGGTGATCTGTCAATTTCATGATCTCTCCTACGTGACACACGCGTTCATTAGGCGCTCGCGATCGTGGTCATGTATGCCTTCTCTACTACTACTACTACTATTGTTCTCGGTATCTTCGATTGTAGCGACTCTAGTTTATTTATGTGGCTCGCTGCTGCTGCCCCCCCCCCTCCCCCATAGTTGTATTCCGTACGTCCAAATTGGTTTTACTATCGTTTTGTAGATTTTTAATTTATTTTCTATGCTGAGTTTAGAACTTCGACTAGTTAACCAGTACATTTGCCTTTTTTTTACCCGTATTTTGTCTATAATTGATTTAGTATGTTGTTTCCATGTAAGTTGTGTGCTAAGTGGAGTCCTAGGTATTTAACTTGCCTTGTTTGTGTTATGTGCGTGCTATTCAATTGGATATTTGGTGGTTTCCGTTTTCTTAGTGTAAATGTAATATGGTTGTATTTACTAGGGGTTGCTTTTATTTGTTTATCTTGTAGCCATTTTTCTATTTTTATGATGTGCTCTTGTAGTAATGTGGCTGCTGTTTCCGGATTATTGTGCCTGACTAGTACAACCGTCGGCCATAGATATGCAGAAAAGTGATTTACTTGCTTTGTCTCTGCCGTAATTGCTTTACCACATTGATCTTCTGTATGTTCGCACTCACCGCCTTTGATGTAACGACAAAAAATCGATAAATGATTGGTTCGTTCTGTATTTTTGGATTACCTTTTGATACGCAATGATGTCACAGCAACGTCCGTCACATCAAACAAATGATACGTATGCACACAATTATGATATGCAACGACTTTTAAGCAATAAATACATGCGTTCACTTCTGGAGCTGGATATCATAAATATATCATATAAATAATTAATATTAACATGACGAACAAATTTTCCACCATAAAATGCTAGCTATACATAGATATGTTTGACTACTAATATTTAACAGGAATCAAGAATTTAATGATTTTATTTATGTATTTCAACTTTTCCGAAAATCTGTTTCTTCGGTATTAATAGGTTTTCGACATAAATATGTAGGGAACAACTTGGGGAATGTCATGATTGATGAATTTATGGGGTGACTTTTAAATCTAAAATAAAATGGATAATAAAGTAATTTACGATTTTTTTTTGCAAAACGTCGCGCAGGATGGCTTTCGTCTTCAAATGTCAATTTTTTTTCTGTACAACTTGTACGAGGTAAGCTGCTGTCCATGTATCGTTCGATTTGAGGATCCCCGCTGTTTATGTTAACCTACTTTCGTTCAAGTAAGGAAGTCTCTCGCGCGCAGGGATATTTTGGCCAACTTTTAATGATCAATAACTAAAAAATAAAGCCGAAAACACAATTTTTCTATGATTTTCATTTTATTTTTTTTTTTTTTTAGAGTTTAAACTTGTAGATTGTTTGTGAATGCATGTCTGCCGACAATTGCCAATATAGGTTAGATTTTTTATCCACGGACTGTCTATGAATTGAATTTTGTCTCTAAAATACACTAAAAACTTTTATATTTCAGATGTGATATCACACGTCTGATGTGAAATATGATGTATTATAGTTTCTATTCATCGAGTACTATCAGAAGATGCAAAACAAGTTAAAAAAGATTGGTCCTGGAAACGAAGTTTAGTCAAAAAATTGAAGCATCAAATAAAATAAAATGAACCTATCATACACATGTTTACTATTCCCACTCATAGATTAAAGTATGTCGACTAAAATGAGTTTTGACGATTCAGTAATGTTTGGCAATTTTTTTTTATTATTATGTTTATTGAAATTACAATCAATTCTCGCGTTGAGAATTTTCAGTAATTTTTCTGGCATGGCGCAGTAACATGGCAAATTATATATAATAAGTTATTACTTGTTACAGATTAGTATGATTGTAAGTAGGTATAGTAAGTGATTAGATATTACTTAATATAGGTAGTTAATTAAATCTAGCGTTTAGGTCTAGCGGGTAGTGTCTCTTCAGCCAGCAATTTGAGAAGCATCGTGAGAGATAAGAAATTCGATATTTGTTTACAGCGTTTATAGCAACCTAATAGCTGGTAGCTAGCAACTTCGGCTCACTTGATTCCTTAGGAACTGACAAATTTATAACATTTTACAACAGTTGAATTCGTATCAACAGTACATACGAAGAAAAAAAATGTGATTCCATGCGACGATGAAAAAATATCAATGCTAGTACAATTGACATGCCGAATATCAAGAGTTAATATTAAATATAAATGGAAAATATATGGAATGTATGGAAAATATATTAAAATTGCCGCATCGTTCCATTGACCCATAATCATTTGAAAGGGAGTATAGTAGACAATTAATTTGTCTTTTTTGCGGAACTTACAATTAATTTAGTTATTGCGCGCTTCTTTTATTCACATATTTGTCTATCTCGGACAGGAAAGTAGATATGAATTTTTTCGTAGAATCGTACAATTAAATAGGTTCTTGCAACGTGGAACTTAATAAGTTCTTGTCTATGCTAACGTGCAACCAAACGGGAAGGCCCCTTATTTCATAAAATCTTGTAATGATGATGTGTTACGTTCAGCACTTGACCGCGTGGTGCAGCACTAGTCCGGATACAATCAGAACCACAAGCGTAAGCACTGCCATTTTCTCTTTATTTGCAGTTTATAAGATATACATATAACTATACTTCTTGCTCATAGATGAGTTACGACATATGATTGTGTAGTAAGTAACATGGGAGAATTGTTATACTCTTGCCATTGTCATACGTTCCCGTGCGAGCGGGTTCTATGTTAAGTGGATAATCCTGTATTAAACATATGTATATATATGCACTAACATAATCAGAATAAATTTATTTGTATGGTATTTTTTTATCAGTCATTTTAGTAATGATTAGCTAGTTGTAATAGCATGAAAAAATATGTATATATGTAAAAATATGTGTAATCAGAATAAATTTATTTGTATGGTATTTTTTTATCAATCATTTTAGTAATGATTAGCTAGTGTGCATGAAAAAATATGCGCGAAGATTTAAAAGAATAAATTAATTTATTGGATCATACTTTAAGGAATTAACTATGGATTGCATAGTAGAATTTGATCTGTGAAAGGAACAAATTTCTTATCTCTTGATACTAACGAAGTATGTATGTACATAGTTAACACATACAGACAAACTGGCTATCTGATTTGCCAGGACGTCAAAGCAATGCCACGTTGAGGGCTTTGAAGTTGAGTCAGCATGCGTTCTTGTTGAGGAGGATTACGTCGCATTCAACCATATAACTTCGTAGAGCGCGCATCTCGAGTCGTTCCTGCGTCTTTTTATTCCTATGTTAAACTGTTGTTTTGATCGTTTTCTTTATGTGGTTAGTGTCTGCAAATAATTAAGTTCAAATTGGATGAATAAAATTAAAATTCTTATAAAATAGTGTTCGGTAAGTAGATAATATTTAATTTTATTCTGTTCTGTATACAAAAGTTCTTTTATTATGAAGTGATTAAAAGTGCAGAGATACAAATTTATGTCTTTATATAACAACTGCTTTTCATGATCTCATTATATAACCTATGTTACAAAATGTTACAAAAAAACTAATGAAAGCTAAAGAAACTTTGATGAAAAAAATGTTGATGTATTTTTTTTATACTCAATGTTTTAGTATTAGAAACAAATACAAATCTTCAACTGCATATATCTACTCTTATGAACATTTTTTGTTTTATGAATTGAATGTTAAAATAATATTTAAATCGATCGCATCATTATATGTTTAGTTTTTGTCTAATTTTGAAATGAAAATATAATAGCAAAAAGGGCAATACTTGATTTGCTGATAAATCATTATGTGATACGATAAATCATTCCCGGAGAAATCCCTGATATACGATTTGACAAATGTATCTTTATCGGTCAACAGCGCGAATTAACAGAGAGGTTATGCTAGACCAGAATCGAAGATCAACTTGCATTATAGTGTAATTATGGTTTAATTAGATCAAGCGGTAAACAATCTAAATATTAAATTTCATGACTGATTTAGTGGAATATGTTGGAATTGAAATTTTGGTGTAAATTATACTGATTCGAACGTTCTTTTTGTATGTAGTTATCGATCATTTTATAATTACATACAATAATGTTTCTCTTAACTTTTGTAGTTAAACTTCACCTTGGGAGATCAGAAATTATTGACTTTTTTTTATATTGTCTAATTCTCAACGAGTGGAATACAAAAATGCAAGTTTTAAGTCTAGGAATATATCGGTTCAAAAGTTATGCGTATGTTAAATCAAGTTATTTACCAATTATCCAAAACTTACCAAATTTAAAAATTTACCACGAAAAAATAAAGAATTAAATAAATAAAATACTTATAAAATAATAATAAAAATAATTAAATAAAAAAAAGTTAAATCAAGTACTTTTAGCGTAATTTTCACGTTACTTTAACTTGTTACGTGTCCAAACCTAACCCAATTGTGCATCTGTTTCCAGATGACATTTCTCCTTTGATTTCATATATGTATTACTTTTGATCTGGTGGTTTCCAAAACTAAATAAAATAGGCCTAATAAAACCAGATTCCCCCAAAGAAAAGTTCAGTCTCATTCTATTCTATGAATACATTTAATTGTGAATTATTCAATTTATGATACGAATGAAAGATCTGCTATTTTCGACAAGTTCAATATTTTAGTTAAATATTTTATTAGTTTGTTATATGTACGTGATTTTCTTATATGTAAGTAGTGAATTCGGGAAAAAAACTTAAAGGATAACATCTTTACAATATAATAAATGCTTTAACTTGTAGATTACATGGTATATAATAATAACAACATAAAAATAAAAGAAATATAATATATAGAGTGATTCTAGAATATAGGTATGTATAGCGGAGAGACTTAATTAAATATGTTATCATTTCATTAGAGTAAAATAAAGTTTCTGACGCTGTGTTTGATTATTTAAAACTATGCGAGGTTCCATTGAGAGATGAAATTTCTTTCTTTCTGTTGAAAATCTTTTACAACTAAATTGTAAATGGAGACCATAAATGATTATAAATTGATAATTATAGAAAAGATTCTCTTAGTTAATCCGAAACAGTGCCGCCAATCACATAGCAGATCATAGTACATTGTTTTTACTTTGCACATATACATAGCTACTCTGCTATAATAAAAGCTTTATATCAGTTTTTGATGATAGTTCACATGTATTCACTGCATTATCATGGCGTGGCACTGTGATCGGTAGCATTGCCTTTAGAATCTAAAGATTTAGTTAGCGAGAGGATCACGTCATACAATCTCTTTAGATTTTTTTAGATTAACATAAAAAAGGTTGCCAAAACGAATTTAATAAGCTACCATAGTATAATAGTATCCAATTTTAGCTGAAACTGTAGAAAAACTGACTAGACTTCGATTTTTATGATTTTTGGAAATGTTGTAAAGCTTAACATTTTGAATAAATGGTTCCTATACACATAAGGATTGAAGCGGGTTAGTTTCCGGTATATTCGCGAGAAACTGTCGGCATCAGACATTGAATTTTGCCTATAGTTGTGGATTGCGGCAGCGCATGCGTCAAATGGTTGACACAATGTATATACATCGCATAGTACCTATATATATATAGTACTTACAGTACATTTGATACAAATCTACATCATCGATGAATCACATAATTTACGGAAAGTCCAGTTGGACAAATTATGAAATACAAATTAAATAATAATAATAAAAAGAAATCGTTGAGTCACAAAAGCATCCGGAAGCTTATATTTAGAAATAGATAAACAGCAAACGGTATCTGTAATAAATTTCTGCAGGAATTATCACAAATAACAGTTGATATTAGTTTATATTACAACTCCGTTGATATTAAGATATTGTTCAACGTATCATCATATCATTGTAAAGCTAGTTTTCAGTGTTCAGCATTAGTATTGGTATAAGTTTATGCAAATGAGCTTTTATTGTAAGAAAATTGAAGTTCGAACGCTTGGGACGACCGCCTGGTTTTTGTTACCCTTGGCTGTGGGAAGACACTTGTGTGCCATAAATTAAGCACAATTAAATTCATATGGTGTGCGAGCTTAGCGGGCTTTGACGTCTTACGTTTGCGTGAAAACGTGAAGCTTCGAACGCTCGCAACCATTACTTGGATTTCGTCATCCCTGTTTCTAGGAACAGATAGCGAAGCAACTTGAGAGTGTCGTATACTACGTTCTCTACCTTGCTAGCGCACAGGCTAGCGGGTTTCAACGGTTTTACGGCTGTAACTCTGAATATACTAGGTTACTTCTTGTACACGAAAGTCAAAGTTTTTTTTTTTAATTTGTGCTTTACAATTCGTCCAGCTGGACATTTGGTAAATTTTTCTAACTTTATTGCTAAATAACATATGGTGACTACCCCTAGCGGGATACCATCCAGTTTGTTTATCTATCTCTTTAGCGAAGTCAGTGGCATGCCTTCTTCTTAGTCTTCTTTTTATGTGGGTTTTGCTTGTTTCAGCAGCCTGCTGGTTTGGATGTATTGCCATTCTTTCCTTGTATTTTTTTGCGTATCTGCCAATTTCTTCCTTGACCATTGGTATTTTTAAGTCTTTAAGTAAATCGTCGTTTCTGACATATCATGGGGCGTTAAGTATTATTCTGAGTATTTTCGATTGAAGCGACTCTAGTTTATTTATGTGGCTCATTGCTGCTGTTCCTCATAATGGTATTTCGTACATCCAAATTGGTTTTATTATCGTTTTATACCCACGCACACGATCGAACCTCTTTACATTAACGAAAGGAGGTCACAGTCATTGTCATTCTCAATCCAAACAATACCTAAGCAGCAGCTTATCTCCTACAACTCGTAGAGAGGAAGACTATAATATTCAGACACGTAAACTGTGATTCTCCCGTCTGCAAAGATCCACAACAAAATCACACACGCGTCATGATTGTCTCGACCGCGAGTGTCCACAAAAAATACATGAAATTACAATAAATGTTCGATATGTTCTCTGCTTCCTTGTAAACAGAGCCTGACTTTTCTCTTAAAATTTTGCCGTATTGTGTCATCATGTGTACTCAGAAGTAAAAGTCGAGGGGATTTAAATCTAGGGACCGAGCAGGCTAAAGCACAGGTCCTGTTCCATCGACCCACCTGTTTCCAAAACAGCTGGTCAAATGCTCTTACACTGCGTTGATAGAATGTGATGGTGCATCATCCTGCATGAATCATCTCTTAGTACATGTGGATTTTTACGTGCCCAGAAATATTCGTTGCATATATTTGTTATATTTATCAAATGTCCAGCTGGATAAATTGCAAAGTATAAATAAAATAAAAAAAAAATTATGTTTGTTATTTCACACTTATTAAATATTGCCTCATCAGTAAATAATATGCTCACGGGGAAATAGGATTTGCGTTGGATTTTCCAATTCATCCATTTGCAAAAATTTCTTCTTGTGAGAAAATCTTCTGTTTTTAACTCCTGAACTTTCTGAAACCTATACGGGTGTAGATTTTCCTTCTTCAATACAGACTATACGTTGCTGTTGCTGATACCTTCTTCAGCAGCAATAATCATCGTACTTTCTTTTTTATTTATTTGTTTAAATTTTACAATTTGTCCAGTAGAACATTTGGTAAAATATTATATCGGTATAATAATATAACATGTGGGTGGCTACCCCCAGCGGGGTACCATCATCGTGTTTGTTAGGTTATATCCTTTGTGAGATCTGTTGGGTGTTTCCTTTTTAGTCTTCTTTCTATGCTCAGCCGGTTCGGGTGCGTTGCTATTCTTTCTCTGTACCTTCTTGCACATTTGTTTATCTCCTCCTTGACCGTTGGTATTCCCAGGTCTTTCCGAATGTCCTTGTTTCTAACGTACCATGGCGCGTTTACTATTGTTCTAAGAATTTTAGCTTACATTGCCTCTATTTTGGTTATATGGCTCATTGCTGCTGTTCCCCATAGTGGTATTCCGTACGTCCAGATTGGTTTTATGATCATTTTATATATTTTTAGTTTATTTTCTATACTTAGTTTGGATTTTCGACTTATTAGCCAATACATTTGTCTCCTTGCTATCTGTATTTTGTCTATTATTGATTAATCATCGTACTTAACCTGGGATTTTCTTGAATATGGTGCAGCATTCTATCTCCTACATTGTCGCGCTGAATTCATCCGTCAGGTCTTAACATACCGGTACCCTGCAATCGCTGGTCTATTTTGTGAAATATCTTTGCACTGGGCATAGTCTCATTATATTTTTTGCCGTGTAAACGTTGCGCTTTTGTGCTATTACCGTCCGCCGCATCGTAACAAAAATGCATGTCCGAAAGTTCTGCAAATGTATGTAACATTTTGTAATAAATATGGTGACATAATAAACAACGTATAATACTGCTACACTGCATACAACACTCACTATCTGCACAACACACGCACTACGCCCACTGCACACACAATAAATTTTCTTATTTATATAAAAATAGTCTCTCCAAGATAATATTGTTTGTTCTCTTAATTATTGTAATGAGAGATATTAAAGAATTTCAAGTTCAAGTTCAATCTTAATATTACGGAAGGGGAGAATGTTTTTTTCGAACTAAATACACTTTATTGTTTGCCATTGTGGGTACATACAGGGTGGAGCAAATCTACGTGAAAAATAAGTCATGAATATATAATAGAATAAAATTGTTTCATATGACGCTTCGTTTCTGACTTCTAAGAAACCTCTTTGAGACCTCGTTAAAAAAAATAAGGTTTAAACATGTTTAATTACGAACTGCTTCTGTACACATACATGATATACTTTCAAATTTATTTGTTTTTAAATTCGAGTATTTCGTGAACAAATTTTATTGCGCACTTTTGACTTATTTTCAAATATAGTTTAAACCTCTGTCGACTATTGACTCATGTGCAGTCCAGAATTAGCCAAATCTAAGTATATTTGTTAAATCTTCAAAGTCGATTTTTTCGAAAACGAAGCTTCAAATGAAAAAATATTATACCAAATCTGTTTTTATTTTTGCACGTCGAATCACGCCCTGCCCGATTGTATAACGATTATTGCCCCTCCCTGTATATGTAATATAGTACATGTACTATAGTAGTTATATCTCAAATAAGGATAATTGTAAAAGTTAAATGTCAATACTATAAATATGCTAAAGAGTGTTAAAATATCTCGATTACTGTTAGAGAATATAAGCTTTAAAGCATACTATTATAATTCCTTTTTAATAAATCACTTAGCTCTAGTACAGTATCCAAGTAACAAAATATTTGAATAGAATAATACTTTTTAAGGGTTCGTGAGGTTTCTAAAGCCGAAAGTGGGAGTTGTTCTTCGCGGAAATAAGGCACACAAAATTTCAATTAATCTGTTGATCAATGCTCAGTGGATTTTGATGATACCTTTTTTAAAATTTGATACTCTTAGCCTACTGTATTGGTTACTGCGTATGCAGTTAAATCCTGAGCATAAGTATTAGATTAGGTTTAGGTTATGTTTTATTTCCAGCTGTTACGCCGTTACACCGTGAGATGTCCGGTTAGGCCCTGATAACACACGGAGCGACAAGCGACAGAGAAAGGCATTGGCTGTGCCAGGATTTGTTTTGCCCCGTAACGCTTAGCGCGCTCTGTACAATCACAACCTTTCCCAGAATTTCTACATTTAACACCTTTGTCAAATGTTCATAAACTCGAATTTTCAAAACCGTTCATTGCAGTGGAAAATAACGCTCATTTTCGGCTTTAGCGATCTAAAATATCATCGGAAATACACGTTCAGATCAACAATTTTTCTGCATAGATACTACACTACATCTAATCACTTTAATGTATTGGGTTCTGATAATTATGTAAAACTTAGTAAATAAAGCAATTTTTTCCAAAAATTACAAATCTCGATTTATAATTTTACTAATTGTAAGTCGCTAATAACCTACATATTTTTTTTTGTTATTTTTTTATATATAGAGGTTGATGCGATCGCAGATAATATCGTTCCCTTATGATTTCTTAGTATAGCGGAAAACTTGGACGACAATTGCGAAGTCTAGGAACTAAACAATAAACACACGCACACGACACGTGCAAATTCAATTGTGTGAGCTCCTTGTGGTACAGCCGCAAAATAATAGTTATTTCTTTTTTTCGATTTTTTTTGTGAGAAATTATTAAATAAAAATTAATTTGTATTTAAATAGAAGGTACCACTGAAACTTAAAGAAATTTCTCAAAAAATAAAATGATTAAAGAAGATTATATTTAACTGTGCTAATTACAAATAACCATTATAAATGATACAAATTTTGCAGAACTTGTAGAGGAGGATTTCCGAATATGTTATACAAATTAACATTTGGACAACTTCTTTTTATGCATATAACCGTCCATTCGTTTAGTTTCCGAGATACGAAAAACTGCAGATACAAGATACAATGTATTTCTGTCTATAGTTATGCGTCTAAGGCAGCGTATGCATCCAACAACCAATATTTGGGTATACGCCACCTGAAGTTGCCCAAAATGTTGATTTATATCACATATTGCGTCAGTGTTGGGCGCATACGCTGTCATATGCGCACAATTATAAGCAGAATTAACTGTAGTGATACCGGCATATTTTTGCGAATATCGCGGAAACTAAGACCGACTGACGGTTATCTATACAATATATAGGAGAAAGTTGTTCAAAAAGCTTTACAACATATTTAAAAATTCACGAAATTGGAAGGGACAGAATGATTCCACAAGTTCGTCCTATACTGTTGAAGAATAGACATACTCGTCTGTGATATTAGTGTATCACCTGGGTAATCCTCAAAATGTCGGATACGAAAAAGCATTCAGTGTCATATCTATTTTGTATCTCGTCGATAATAATGGTGAGCGGTAATCAAAATAAAATTCCCGTCATCGATAATGGTTATCGATAACAAAAAAAATTCCTGTCATCGATAACGGTTATCGGTAACAAAAAAGAATTCGCGTCATCGATAATAGTTATCGGTAACCACTAAAATAAAATTTTCGTCATTGGTAACGATTATACGTAACCAACAAAAAGATTTATCATCAATAATCATTTATACTGATTATTCGTAATCAAAATCATTTAAACAGAGATATTAATTCTTATATTATAATTTTTTAATTTTGAGATATAACAGTTATAGTTTGGACTTTGTGGTATATACTTTGAATTATGCTGATGTTGACGGCATACTTTTCATTCAAAGTTCAATAAAACAGCGATGAAAAGTCGTACATTAAGTTTTAAGAGGTCGTTGTAAAGAGAAGGAAGGTAAATATTTGATCTTCAGGTACATAGTGGTTTCAGTCATAAAAAAAAGAAAATGTTGCTATACCCATAAAGGCGTTTGAATTTGTAAAATTTTCGAAAAGAAGAAGTATCTTCACTTTCCTTTCCGGTTATATGAGGTAAAAACAACTGTTGTTGTAGTAAAGTTTTTTAACGAAGCTGTAACAGTTTAAATGTTGACAATTTTTCATTGAAAATTTAATGATCCTTTAATTTCGTACGACAATTCATATAATTCATATTTTGTCTTTCATTCGATAATTACTGACATTTTATATCCAAGAATATTAAATTATCGCTTAATTTATTATCGGTACTGAATAGTTGCTATAATGTTGGTGTGTAATTACGAGAAAAAATTAAGAAGATAAAAAAAATGCGAGAAAGTAATCTATAATGGTTTAGATACGAGGCATAAAAATACCTATATATTCGATACTTAATACTTTACCGACCGCTAGCGATTCAACAGCATACGCACGTTCGACCGGTATCTCAGGCGCAGATTCTCCCTGGCGCCAGCTCTGTTTCGGTTTAGACTCTCTAATACCATTCTTTTTGTTCATCGCGAACAATACGTTTTTCGAATTGGTATAAAACTGTGGGAGCTTACAAAGCAACGCAATTGACGCGATTGAGCAAGGCACCTTAGTACTAAATAACAAATTACTGCTCAAATAATGAGAAAGATTGTCGGCGACAAAAAGTCGATTAATAGGCTATCGGTCGGTAAAGTGTTAATATCGCTTTAGATTTGATCTAACAATTGTGTTATACTTGCAGATATTTTAAGCATCCGAAGAAGGAAAACAAAGCAGTGGATAAAATTATTTAGAAGGGTAAGAAAGATTCTTCAAATGTTTATCTTAAACATTGTAATTTTATGAAGTATATATTAATGGAGAAATATTTTTTTTATCGACATCCAAATGTGAAGTAACAGAATGAGTGACGCTGCAGTGCAAGAGTTGAAAGAACAATTCGGTTCATTGAGTATCGGTCAATCCAATTGTAGCAGAAGATGTACTGGAGAAGAGAAGGAGCTAGACATCAAAAACTTAAACAAATACCAGAAGCAAGCGTACCATGATATATGCAAATTATTAAAGCAAGAAACTAAGTCAATTATTACGATCGATGCTCCAAGCGGAAATGGTAAAACGTTTCTTCTGTGCACTGTGGCTGTAAAGTACCAGAAACCAGTAAAGGTTATTATATTCCGGAAAGACCAGGCAAGTGAACTTTCGTTGAAGAAAATACAGTCGTACACGTTTCTATCTTTTTGTATGCATCATTTCGATCTACTGTATCATCAAGCACTTGAAATGTTTCGAAAGCTCGATAAAGATAAGATTCGAGAACTGTATAAGTTAATCGTGTACTCTAAAAGGTTTGTCGCTGAAGACACATCCGTTCTTATTTTAGACATATACACTATACCCTCACCGGCCATGTTGCTTCTATTATACATACTGTCCCTTAAACATAACCTGCACTTAATTTTTGCTGGGGATGCTATGCAATTACAGCCTATCAATAAATCTGTATTTCATCAAGAAAGTAATTATTATATTATTCAGATATTGAAGGATTCAAATTTGACAATAAGTAATTTAAGTGAAAACATGCGAATATGTGATACCGAGTTTAAAAAGAAAGTAACACGTTTTTATGAACTTCTGCGGCAAGTACAACCTGCTGGGAACGTTCCGTTCAATTATAAACTACGTTACCATTTATACACTCAGTTTCGATCGAAATATTTCACTGAAGAAAGTTTTGATACTGTTTACATTGCTCAAACTCATCGCAACATTACAAGACGTTTATATCGCTTCATTGAACATTTGAAGTCGACTGGCACAACGTATTATGAAGCACCATTTCTTTTTGGACAAAATGATATCAAGGTTCCTCTTCATAGTCGTAAAAATAAATATTTTCCCACCTTGCTGTTAGTACCAGGATACAAATATATATACGTTACTGAAGCAGGTGTCCATCATGCTGTTCTCTTGGAAGATATACTGTTTGAAAACAACGAAATTCAGAGTTTGAAAGTCAGTTTTTTAAAAGATAAAAATCGCGTTGAAATAATTACACGGGTTAACCTTAATTATTATCAGATTTTACCAGATTATCGTAATTGGTTATATAAAACCAGTAAGATATATGATAAAAATGATATATCGCAATTTCCTTTACGTCCATATACGCTGACATATCATGCTACTCTAGGACGAACGATCGACAAAGAGCAAGTAGAGCTTAGTACCGAGTGTGTATACGCTAATTTCTTATACATTGGTCTTTGTTCTGTACGCCACGGTTCCGATATTCATAAAATTCATGATGAACGAGATCTGACAGGATATTTGATGACCGAGTATATGGAAACTCTTTCACTAAAGAAAAACAGTGAAAAGTACTATTATCGTTGTCATTTGGACAAACGTGAAATTTATCAATATATTGTTAATAATCAAAACAGCAAGAATCTAGATAATATAGAATGGACGACTATGAATGATATACATCAATTTGAGAAAAGCCAGATAGACTATATCCGCATTAAACGCAGTGAATACGAGAAGTCCAACAAAAAAGTGGATACACCATTCATGCAAATTACAGAATTTGTCAAAGAAAATCCACAGGTGATACTTGATACAATTGAAATGGCACCTGTTGACGATTATTCCAATAAGGAAAAGAAAAAGAAGAAGAAGAAACAGCAACAGCAACAAGAAAATAAAAAGTACAAGGAATCAGATGCATTACGTTACTTACGTGATAAATACGATCTGTGGGTTGATAACAAAGAAAAGGATTTACAAAAATAAGTCTATGTGCGAATATTAAAGAAAATTCTTACTTTTATATTTTATTTTGATATATTTTCATAAGAGTCTCTCTCTATATATATATGGTTTAAGCGGTTGAAAATTAATGTTACTGAAAGTATAATTACTATATTGCAGATGTTTATATATTTATGGAAAATTGAACCCATTTGAATCCAAGCGCGAATTAATCCGTGCGCTGCGACTGTCTTCTATCACCAAGCGCGGATTATTACGCGATCTGCGACTGTCTTCTATGTAAAAAAAAATGTATGTAAAAAAGATGTTTTACTAACAACTTTGCCTAGCTTAGGATTTGCTGAAACGGAGAAAACAAACCGATATACCGGACAAAAATGTGTAAAACCAACAATAGTAATTGATTATAATCAGAATATAGATGGAGTTGATGTTGACGATCAAATGTTAAGTAAATTTCAAACTATGCGAAGATGTAAAAAAGCCTATAAGAAAATATTTTTTACTTCATAAACGTGATGTTACTGAACAGTTATGTAATTTTTAAAAATCATAAAAAGGATCGAGCTTTTCATATTTTTAAACAACAATTGGCCGGAGAAATTATTTACCAAATATAAAAGTAAGTGAGGCGTCTAATGATTCGATAACGCGATATACTGACAGACATTTTTCTATTCGGGTACGTCGAACTCCAGCGAAGGAAACAGAGAACGTCAAAGCGATGCGTTGCATGCTTATCTAAACGTACTCGAAGAGAAACGGTCTTTAAATGCCATATTTGCGATGTACCATTATGTATTATTATTGAAATAATATGATTTTATTTCCATTTTAGTCTAAATAATTCTTTTTTAAATAAATAATTTTTACTGTTTTTCTCTGTTATAAAGAATGTAAGATGCAATGTTTGCGAACTAACATTATCTAGCAATCGTTTTGAACAATAAATTTTCGATAAACTCCATGAAGAATTCGGATGTCATTTACTACACCTACGACCGACCGCGCGCGGTGATGGGGGCCAGTTGCCAGTTGAACGCTGCTGATGCCTTCAAATGGCCCTTTAAGTAGGGCCATGATGCAAATGGGTTATAGATGCAAGAATGAATTATGTGTAAGGTTCCAGTTCTGTGTCTGTGTTTTTAAAACTTTAAATTTACATAAACATCCGCAATTTAATAATTATGCTAAGCCTTCAAATTGATGCTTCTAGAGTTACATTCATAACATGTTGTAGAATTAACACGTTGACGCCGGCGCCGATATTTATGGTTTTCTCTGTGAGGCAGCGCCCGAATGCACGGTCTGCTTCGTGGGGCAGCGCAGCGTCGGATTGAACTGACAATTTTTCAACTTTGACCTCAATTTATAGCAAAATTACAAAAGCTATACGAATCCTGTTGGGTTCAATGAATTCCGTGGACTTCAACTAATACATTGATATACAATAGTTTGGCAATATCAATTTGCATATATCTATAAATGTTAAGTAAAGCTGACGGGACTCTAATTTTGTACTCTTTTTGATTTTTCTATAAGAAACGTTCGTAGCGCGAATCAAAAAATTGTTCAATTCCGTACAGAAAAAAACATAGTTATGCCTGTTCGTCGAAGAACGACGGCGCGCGTAAGGAACATGCACGACGAAAATAGTGTTAGGTTACGTTAAATTTTTAAAATGGACTGACAAAAGGCCAGTATGTATGCTAGCTACTTCCAAAAATCACAGATGTGTTATAATGTTGAGATAAAATAATACAAACCTATTTTGTACTATCAATATTGTGAAATATGTACATGTGTGACCCATCGCGATACATAAACAAACAAACTCGAGTGACCCATCGGTAGTGCACGCCGCCCCACGGGACAGATACGTGTGACCCACCGATGGCGCACGTCGGCGTCAACGTGTTAAATTTATGTTTTGTCATACGCCTCTTTATTCCTTTGTTGTAAGTTAAGGAAACAAAATCCTATGGACCAAAAATGTTATTCGTATTACGTATATTATAAAATATTATACTTATAGATAATTGTTGATAATTATATGTTTTATGTGATAGCAGTAAAATGTATTCTATGATCTTTTAGATATAAATGTTTGTTATATAATGTCTGTTACTGCAATTCACAGCTACTTTTTGCTGAATTTGTTAAGGGATAAAAGGTTCCTGAAAATTATTTAGAATAGTTCATTTCAATTAGTACATTTTTATAAATGTTTTATTTTTTACCTCTCTGATAAAATTAAATTAAACAGCATACTTAAATCTTATTATAGTCTTAGAAAGATAGAGCAACAAAAAATTCTATGTATTAATCTCTGTTATTTAATTAACTTCTATGTTTGTTCTATCAAACTCTTTATACTTGTTTGTTATTTAATTTATAAACAATAAATATTATATTTTAATATTTTCTTAACTAATAAGCGATTTTTTGTTTTACAAAATTTATTTACCCTTTGCACTCGAGAGGCTATTTTCCGTCACCACGGCGTTCCGTGTGCCAACTCGAGAGGAGAATGAGAGGCGATAGTCCCTGTTTATGTTAAATTTTGACCTCTCTAATTGATGAGAGCGCAGTATTGGTTCGTAAATAGACTCTTGAGCTCTTTATATTGTTTGTTATGAAGTGTGAAATGTTACGCATTAAAACGAAGATGAAATATTTATGCTCAAATTCAAATGCACGTTAGTTCAGATTTGACGATCGTGGCAGAAGTATTATAGTCTTATTAACTTAGAAGCTCAAAAAGAATGGATTTGGAAATTTGTTGAATTAATTCATATATTCTTTAAAAAAGCAAAAGAACGAAAGGCCACTTAACCACCTACCTACAAGACACTCGTCACATACGCGCAAATTTACCTTGAGTTACTGTTGCGCCCGACGGAAAAGGCCGTCGAGTGCAAAGGGTTAAAAACTGAGGAACTTTAGGACTTATTTGACTTAACTTGTATTATTTTTTACAAAGTGGAATTTAAGGGATGGAGAGATCTAAAAAGCTTCAAAACGAAAAGTAGAAAAATGGACTGTCCTAACATACAGTAGCGGACAAAAGATTAAGAGGAAATGAAAAAAATAGATAATTGATTTACTTTCCATAAAAAATATAAATACAGTGTTCTACTTTTGACTAATTGGACATTTGTTTGTACACTTACAAAAAAAATTCCGTTTTGATATTTTGCTCAGTAGCTAAGTTATAAAAAGGCAACGAAATCTGTATATTTCGTCGGTCAAAAGTTTAAGACTACACAAAAAATATTAATTTTTGATAAGAAAATATACACAATTTTTGTTTAAATTCAATATTTTGTCCAATATCCGTTATTTCTTATCACTTCGGTACATCTTCTTGGCATAGCATTTATTAATTTTTTACATTGATCTACCGTAATATTACTCCAAGCTGTTGCAATTGTAAAGTTCATTTAAATTTTTAGGTTTATAACCTTGTACTGTCTTTTTTAAGATGCTCCACAAATTCTCGATTGGATTAATGTCTGGCGATTGCGACGGCCACGGCAACACGGTAATATTTTCTTCTCCAAAACACTGTTTCACAACCCGAGCCGTGTGCTTCGGATCATTATCATTTTGAAAAATAAAATCATCACGCATGTTATTGCGTGCAAAAGGCAACATTGTTATTAAATAGGTCTTGGAGTTCGATATTTAATTGATTCACACAGATTCAGTTTTTGTATTCTGTATTTTACCACCATGTACAGCCATATGAACACACTGGGTACATTCAAATAATTAACACGTGGTGGACGCCAAAAACAAAAGAGCGTCGTTAGAAGTCGCACCAACTTTGCATGTAGCAACTAGTGATCATACCAACCTAATATTTTCCTCAACAAACATTGTGTTCTTGAGGTATATCCATGTATTGAAAACGGTCCATAATTCTTAGGCGGTTGTTGGTGAAGGTGCCCACAAGAAATACTCTTAATGTTCAACAAAACAGGTTTATTAAACTATTAACACTCAACAGTCAACAATTTATGATTAACAATTAACGACTAACGATTAACTTAATTAAGAGTTAATAATCACGTATCTCGAATTGTGTTTGCTTCGCTATGACGCTTTCGTACTTCGCAGCTCGGGGCAGACTGAATCTTTTGTTCGAAACCAAACGGATTCTTTTCTTTGTTGCTCCTCCATATCCCCACTACACACACGTTTATTAGATGTCCGCGACGGTTGCCGCGTATGCATTCTTCCGAATATTCGGCGAAAGAACCGTAGGGATATACGCTTTGAAGGTATAGCGCTTTGTGTCGCGAAGTCGTTGGAAAGTTCCGTGGTCGAGTGCCGCCACAATTCCATCGATACGACATATCGGACCAGGACCGCCTCAAGAACGACACGCCCACCCCATAACGTACCCACCGCCATGTTTAAGAATTTTTAAAACGCACTATGTTTTCAAACTTTCACCAATTCGACGTCTAACATACCGTATCCCGTCAGAAGAGACGCGATTGAATTTCGATTCGTCTGAAAACAATACCTTTTGCCAATCTTCACTTATCCAATGCCTATGAGCTTTGGCAAATGCAAGTCGTCTTTTTCGATTCCTAGAACTCAGCAGTGGTTTCTTTCGGGGTTTTCGTCCTCTTAAGTTAAAGTCTTCTAATCTTCTTCTAACAGTTCTAGCACTAATTTGTGTATCATTTTTATAGTTTATCTCCGCAGCAATATTATTTGCACTACGAAAACTTTTCGCTCAATTGATGAATCCGACCATCCATTTTCGGCGTTGCGTTTTCGTGGTCTTCCATTTTTCGGTTGATCGCAATACATGCCTGCCTTTAAGAATTTATACCAAGCTTACTTACAAGCCGTTTCTGACATGTTCACTATATTTGCTATTTCAGTGAAGGTTTTGCTTTGATTTCGCAACCTTACGATTTCTTCCCTTTCGTTTTTAACGAAATTCTTTGATTTACCCATAGTCTGTTTCTACCTGAATAAATTTTAAGCAATAAAAGGTGCACTAAACAATGATTTTGACATTCCAGAATCAAAATGTTCAGAAACTGTACTCATATTCACGTTTTTGAGCCACCCAGACAAAAAAAAGACATACCGCAATGTATGAGGTGTCAACAATATGGGCATACAAAAAACTACTGTAACAGAAACCCGGCGTGTGTCAAATGCGCAGGAAAGCACCTAACAGCTAACTGCCCACATACGGGAAAAATAAATAACGCAAAGTGTTTCAATTGCGGTGGAAACCACCCAGCTAGTTACAAAGGCTGTTTAGTCAGAAAGCAACTACAAAAAAAACTTTTTCCGCCGCTTCGTAACAGGACATATAATAACTCTAACACTCAACAGGATAGCATAGTAACTGAAACATCAACAAACGTTCAGAATGTAATGAACCATAACAATACCAACACCCTTGGTAGCCGAAGCTACGCGCAAGTAGCCAAACAGTCAACACCTTTAGATAATCACAACCAGAACATTAACATCGACGACGCTGCAGAAATTAAAGAACTATTAAAGATATCCATCAAAAACACAGAATTCCTGGCAAAAATGATAAGTGAACAAAACGCAATCCTTAAACAGCAAACGCAACAAATCACACTCATGCTACAGCTACTTACAAACACGCTAACTAAAAAATAAAAATGGACACGCTTAAAATAGCAGCCTGGAACTCTAACGGCCTACAACAAAGGGCCCTAGAAACTAAAACATTCCTGTATAACAATAATATCGATATACTTCTTGTTTCAGAAACACACTTCACTATAAAAAACTATTTAAAAATACCGTACTACACCATATATGATACCAAGCATCCCTCAGGAAAAGCACACGGAGGAACCGCAGTAATAATAAGAAACGATATTAAACACCATCTACACAGTCAGGTTAGTAAAGAATATATCCAAGCAACCACCGTTACAGTACAAACTAGCAGCAACTATCTACAGCTGTCAGCAGTATATGTACCACCGCGACATAAAATTACATCTCAAATGTGGGAAGATTACTTTCAACATTTAGGTGATAAGTATATTGCAGCGGGAGACTATAATTCAAAGCACACACTATGGGGATCAAGAATCAATACACCTCGAGGTAGAACTTTGGAGAAATACATTAGAAACAATAACCTCAATATATTATCCACAGGAAGACCGACTTACTGGCCGACAGACTTGAGCAAAATACCTGACCTACTTGATTTTGCAGTTACAAAAGGACTAAATGCAAATAAACTAAATATAGAACCCAGCCTCGAGCTTAGCTCCGATCATACACCCATAATTATTACATACTTAAACAAACCAATAATTTATAAAAATTCAGAGACACTATGCAATAAAACCACCAAATGGCAAACATTTAAAGAAATAATTGAGAGCAAAATCAACTGCAACATCCCATTGAAAACACCCGAACATATCGAACAAGCAGTAATAACGCTTACAGAAACTATTCAGGAAGCAGCATGGGCAACCACCATACCTGAATCAAATAATAGACCAACAAAAATAATTCCGCCAGACATCCTTGAAAAAATTAGAGAAAAAAGAAAAGCGAAAGCAAAATGGCAAAAACATAGATCAAAAGAAAACAAAAAACACGTAAATAAACTTGCAAAGGAAATAAAAAACAAAATAAAAGAACACAATAACAATGAGTTCACAAAATTCATAGAGTCACTATCTGCACACGAGAACTCTAACTACTCCCTTTGGAAAGCCACAAAAAAAATAAAGAAGCCAATAAAACTAGTCCCAGCAATCAGAAAAGCAGATAATACATGGGCAAGAAGCAACGAAGAACAAGCTGAAGAATTTTCCAACCACCTAAGCAACATATTTACACCACATAATATCAATAATAGCAACCACAACTGTCATATGGACGAGGATGAGGTAATCACTAGTACTGCAACTGACAATCATTACATCATACCTAAAACAACAGCACATGAAATTAGAAACATAATCGAGAAAACAAAAAATAATAAGGCACCAGGAATTGACCTAATCAATGGTATAATCTTGAAAAACCTTCCTCCAAAAGCGATACGGCTAATTACAATAATCTTTAATGCAATATTAAGAATCCAATACTATCCTAAACTATGGAAACTAGCACAGATCATAATGTTACCTAAACCAGGCAAAGACCCACATCAAACAGTATCGTACAGACCAATATCACTACTTCCAGTATTCTCCAAAATACTGGAAAAAATAATTTACGCCCGCCTAAAACCAATAATAGAGAAGGAAAAACTAATACCAGATCACCAATTTGGATTCAGGAACAAACACTCCACGATAGAGCAAATGCACAGACTCACAAACGAAATAATACTAGCAATAGAAAACAAACAATACTGTACAGCCCTCTTTATGGACATCGAGAAAGCATTCGACAAAATAAACCACGATAGTCTACTTCAATCAATCAGAAAACAATTCCCGGAGCAGATATACCATTTAACTAAATCCTACTTAAGCAACAGAACCTTTACAGTAAAAATTAAAGATACATACTCTCAAGTTAAAGACATCAAGGCAGGGGTTCCGCAAGGAAGCGTCTTGGGACCAATTCTCTACACACTATACACGGCCAACATACCAACAACCACCAACAGCAAAATACTGACATTTGCGGATGACACTGTGGTACTAGTCAGGCACACTAACCCAGCAACAGCAGTCGCATTGCTACAAGAGCATATTGCAAAAATAGAAAAGTGGCTTCAAGTTAAACAAATTAAAGCAAACCCTGATAAATGCAACCACATTACATTCACACTGCGAAAACAGTTACCACCAAACATTACACTCAACGGCACGCACATAATACAAACAAGGCAAGTCAAATACCTAGGACTACACTTTGATACAAGATTCACATGGAAACAGCATATCAAATCAATAATAAGCAAAATACAGATAGCAAGGAGACAGATGTACTGGTTAACAAGTCGAAAGTCCAAACTAAGCATAGAAAACAAATTAAAAATCTACAAAACCATCATAAAACCAATCTGGACGTACGGAATACCACTATGGGGAACTGCAGCAATGAGCCATATAACCAAACTAGAGGCAATGCAATCTAAAATACTTAGAACAATAGTAAACGCCCCATGGTACGTTAGAAACGAGGACATACGAAAAGACCTTGGAATACCAACGGTCAAGGAAGAGATTAGCAGATTCGCAAGAAGGTACAGAGAAAGATTAGCAACGCACCCGAACCGGCTGGCAGCGGAAACGATCACCACATTCATCGAAAGGAGATTAAAAAGGAAACATCCAGTAGATCTCATAAAGGATACACCCTAACAAGCACGAAGATGGAACCCCATTGGGGGTAGCCACCCACATGTTATATTAGTAAACAGCTATAACATTTTACCAAATGTCCTACTGGACAAATTGTAAAATTTAAAGCAAATAAATAAAAAAAAAAAAAAAATATTCACGTTTTACACAGATCGTCTTAAACTAATGTCCACTGTTTACAAGCGCTAAGCGGTAACTAACTGTTGTAACTCCTACGGTCTGAGGTTACAAAGGTCAAACAGACAGCTATGTTATTCCAAAGAGACAAACCGAATAGAAGAACAATATGCGTATAAGATGTTTGTAATCTGGTTTACGAATAATTGTCTTAAACTTTTGTCTGCTACTGTACAGTCACAATAAATATGTATTTTATTATATATATACTTGAATTTACGCTTTTGTCATAATTGTTGATTATATTCGTCTATTTCATAATTTTGTGAAATATGTTAAAAAAGCTCTTTTTTAACATTTTAAAAAATATTATTTACCTATTATATACCTAAATTTATTTCACAAAGTAAAATATGTTTGAAATGTTATTACAAGAAAAAGATTTTCATTGATAATTATTTTCAATCAGAATTATATTTTTTCACTAGTACTGCATTGTAAGTAATGAAAGGATAAACATAGTTTTTTGACATTCTATAAAATATATTGAATTAATGTTGTTCCTTTTTTATATAACTTTTTATTTTATTCCAATACGTATGTATTATTATTAGCAGAACCTTTATGTATATCAAATATCAACAGTCGACCTTTTTATTTTGTTTTAGTTAAATGTTATGTTTTGGTATTAAAGCGAAAGTAAACAGTTTAATATCCAAGTATTGTTCAAGTGCGAATTAATCTTGAGGATACTTATAAGTAAAATAATATCGTTTAATAATTTATAATATAAGTTGATCCTACAAAGCTGATGACAAAGGATTTATGACATTAATTATTGTATAAGATTTTTTTACAAATTTTACAAAATATATTTGGCGATTATAAATTGTTAAACAAAGTGTCAAATTTTAATTAAAAGGATGAAGATGGAAGATTATATCAGTTTACATTGTCTTTTACTGATGGTTGTTTAGAAACCTGTAGCATTGATTTTGTAATTGTCAATTTAGAGGTACGTATTTAATTGATTTTCAAGAACGATATAATAATTACTTTTCAAATTGTAAGTATATTGCAAAAATAATGATAAATTAAGAGTATAGGAGAAGAACGCGATAAGTAATGTCTTTCATTTGTTACACGTAGTTTTAAAGTTCAGTACTCATTGTCAGACAATCCCAAAGTTTTTACCAAAAATGTCTGCTATTTGATCTTAAAGCTAAACGCGTTTTTCTATCTTGTTTGTAATTTTAAAGTTATGTATTACAGTTTTGGCTCGTATAATAAATAATAAGCAACTAGTTTCTGACTCGAAATAAGCAGTTTACTATCCCCTCTTCTTTATTTCTTAAACAACTCGCCGACAAAGTGAGAGTTCCAAACATGAGTAAGAGGTCTGCGAAAGCCAGAAGCAATCAATTTTTGTGATCGAATGAACAATAACATCGTTTAGTAGAAGACGAATAGAATATGTATAATGTCTTCTCTCTCTAGCGTTAGCGATTCTGAAGTGTTATATGCTCCTCGGCCAATCACTTTTTGTTTCACCGCTATCTCCAACCTGTCGCTCGTTCTGCGTGTTTTTTCTTATTGCGTTCGAAAACAAAGTCAAGCCGAGTAGCATATATGATCCCTAATAAGCAACCAGTCGATCTCGACTCTATGTTGCTTATTTCGAGGTTGTACTTGTTATAATATTAAAGTATTACTTTTTTATAGTTATATCTTCGGTTTATAAAATATGTCCTTGTTTAAAAGACGTATACCTTTATATCTAAGATGTTCACCCGATTTTCAAATAAGTTTTTATTATAATTAAAAATATTGCTGAAAATATATTTATCAAGTTTTTCTCTTGTGACCTTTAAGTAATACGACTGAATGGTAATGCGTCTACTCTATATGTATAATATTAGCTACAAGTGGTTCATCCAAATCGTAAGTTAAGAAATGTTGATCGTAGCTGTAGGAGAGGGCACGCGTGTTCGCCGGGTGGCTTGAGTTTCATAGGATGGCAAGTGAGGGTGGCGCGTCGGCGATTATAGGGAAGGGGAATGCGCCGTCACGTCAGTATTCCGCGAACCATCGACGAGTGTAGTTCGTGTCTCGGTTCGTTCCAATTTTCTTGTCATCAGTGACTATATATTCGTGTTCGTAATTTGATAGCCGAGAACATCGTGAATCATTAAATTAATTTTTTGTTTTATCAATAACACTAATAATTTGTATGATTCGTCGTCCATGAACTTTTCGTCCGTAACCTTTTCGTCGTTCGTTCGTTGAAAGATGATGCGTGGTCGGTAATGTCGCTGATTAAGGAGTACTGACTACCATTCGAGTAAACGTTGATAATAAATGATAGCAGGCAAATTTCGCGAGACGTTATTCGAGAAATGTGAGCGTTGACAAGACGAATTTACGCGCGATCAACGATTTTGCGCCGCGGAGCGCGAACTACGACCTCGTTGGTCAACTCGAGACGAGTAAAACGAGACGGCGTGGCGTCTGTATCAGCGAACAGCGTAGCTGCGTCTCGCGTTCGGATTGAAACGCGAGTGAGTGGTTGTTGGAGAGTGATAAGAGAGGCGGGATGAGTGCAAGAGAAGTCACCCTTGTTGGAGGCTCTCCGTGGGGATTTCGTATGCATGGTGGGCATGACCTGCATCAACCCCTTCGTATCTCTAGGGTAAGTCTATTCATCGACCGTTTCACTAACGCCGATTAATGATCTTTTGAACGTAACTTAACCGTGAATATCGACCATTTAATATATATACTACAGTTAGATTTATTTGTTTTGCGTTTATCACGCATATACTTACGTATATCGTTTGACGTTGGTTCTACGTTGTTCAATGTCACGCGTACTTTAGCATCGTTTGCTCGGACATAGATGCGTTAACTCAGGCTCGTGGCGACAAACCTTTGTAGTGTTGTCATTGATAACTATTCAGATCCAGTCGCGTTATATCAGGGTGTGAATAAACTGTAAAGTTTGTACTGTGGTATTTAATTTAATGTTACGTTTTTTGAGGAATCTTATAATTAATATATTACAATATATAGTTATTTCTTCCAATTGAAATAATTTCTTTAATAAATATTTTAAAGTAGGAGTTTAATATGATTAGAGACATTTTCTTCAGATATAATAACATAATTGTCAGTACTGTGTAGATGTGTACCTATATAATAGACTAATTATTATTGTTAGGTTATACTTAATATATCCATTATTATTATTTCAATTCGAGTAAATTATTAAGGATTATACATATAGGAATATTTCTGTGTATTGCGTCTTAATTCGACCTGAAACTATACATTTTTAATTACTACTAAATTATTAATTTAGCACCACTTTTGACACTTGTGGTTTCGTGAATTATCAAACATTTCTTAAGTACAATGAAATTTGATTTTATGAAAAATAATTCGATAAATTAATTTTTTTTAGAGTACACAAAAAATAATTTTTCTTCACATTTCTTGACTTTTTCTATTTTTATAAATCTGGAAAATCCGAAAAAGGTTGTGATGAAATTGAAGCTAGTTCTGATTTTAGAATCAGGAAAGTTGTGATGAAATTAAGGTTAATTAGAGCTAAAGCTGTTTAAAATAATAAACAATAAAGAGAATGTAAATGTCCAGTGAAGTACTTTATATAAGCGGGTATAAAACAATTTTATATCTTTATTTCAAATTTATTTTAGAATGTATATATTTTAAAATACTGTGATTTTCTCTCTCTTTAATGTTTCGCGTATCCTCTGGAGATTTGTGTGAAAATGACGTACGCCGTAAATAGATAAATAAAGCTATAGTTATATAAAATATAACAGTGAGAATAAAATGAAATATACATACGTATATAGACATTAAATTTTGTACACCTAAATTACTGAAACTGATGAACTGAAAACAATGTATGGATATTAAAAGTAGTTTATACGTAAATATTCAGACACTTTGATCTATTTATAATAACAATATGTACATTTTACCGAAGCATATAAATTAATAATGAATTAATAATTATAAGCAATATTTATTACCTTATACAATTATCAGACTATAACGTTAAATTACCTATTAAGAGAACATAGAAATATGTGATACATACTATTATTTATTATATGTACTACTACATACTTCTACTGTTTAAATATCATTGATTGTATTAACATAGGAAGTATTTCTATTGGTTTTTTTATCTCTTTTTAATCTGACTTGTAATTCAAAAATTGAAAAGTCTAAAGATGAAAAGTTTATCAAGCAACAAACTATTTCTGTAAAGTTCGGCAATTACAAACGCCAGCTTTATTGTCGGTTATAATATATTATTATATGTAGCTTTGATGACTATAAAGTATAAATAATAAGTGCAGTTTGATTCATCCGTAATTCTTTAATTAAAATACATTTTTATACGTAAAACTTCAGTAAAGTGTTAAAATTTAGATAATTTAAAGTTCGAGACGTATTTCAAAATCTTTTCGGCCCGAAAAATGTTGGCATGCAACTTGAATGTACCTTGTTATAAATATCGAGCTATCGATGTTTTGAACGTTGCCAGTAAATCGATACTTGGCACGGACAAATAAGACGCATCGATTTCAACCACGCCATGTTTGTTACACATATAGTCAGAATTATCGAAGTTTGGTTAAGATGTAATACTGGACGACAGCTTTGTATCTCGTGGTCGTTCTAAAGTCCCTTACGAATCTAGTAATTTATATGAGTAGCTTGTGTTAATCTTTTGTTTAGTTTATTCAATTTTTTTTCATATTTTGTAGAACGAATAAGAAAATAAACTTATCTATTTATTTATAAACTCTGATATAAAATATAATGCATGAGGATTAAATATAAGAAAAAAGATCAAATAATTATTCCAAATAAAGCAACAGTTCAATTTATTTGAAAATAAACTTGTTTGCAAATAAATTACAAAATTTTACTTGAGAAATAAATTATCAATACCACCTGACAAAATCCGCAATCATTTAGTTGTCAATTCAATAGTTTAAATAATATACTCGAAGTGCGTGCAATATCACACTACTACATCGCAGTATTATATAATATTATTTTCAGCACATACTAAGTCTAAAGGGATCACATTGAAACAAAGTACCTGTTATATTAGAGATAAATCGTCTTAGAACACTAGAGATCTACTACTACTAATATTAATTTATGTACAAAATATCAAAAATGTTATATTTACTTTCTGTTTCAAAATATTGCATTCATTAAAAACATCGTAATAATTTAACGACATAAACATTTTAATAAGTTTAATTAATATTTGTAAAATTAAATATAAAAGTATTAGTTTTGGCATAGTCTTCTAATTTACACAAACACTAATTATTAGAAAACAAGCTTATATAATTACAATATTAAACATTAAAATTAAAACGAGTAATCTATAACTCAGCAAATAATTTTATTTTCCTACGACGAACTTGTTATTTAACTTATTATCAAAAAGACCTATTGGGTAAACGAGGTTCTACTGTATTATGATTTATTCAGTCTATTTAAATATCTTTACATGACATTAAGTTTTGAGATTTAGGTCATGAGATTAGAGATTGTCTAACAATGTTATAGATACGCGAGCAGAATTATAATTGTGATTTATCTTATTACTTATTACCTTATCTTATCTTATTACCAAGGATATTTAGGGTGAAATTCTGATCATGAGATTCTTTTCGGAAGTTAATTTCACATTCAATATTAGTGCAATATTTCTAAATAAAAGATATCTAAATTATTTTTTGTTGAAAATTATTTATTTTGAATTATTTTTTTAGCATTGTATCATATGGTATTTTATTTCTGAGTTGTAAATGTTTGTTATAGTAATAACACTACTATCAAATATTAAAAATTAAAGAATTACAGTAAATTCTAGTAGATAATATTTAAAAGTATTGAGACCCTAAGTCTATTGATAATCAAATAATAGATAAGTAAGATGAAGTAAAATAGAAAAGTAAGATTACATTTACATAAAGAGTCAAGGTTAAATGTAAAATATAGACAAGTTAAAGGTAAAGAAATATAGGGACAGACGTTAACAATATGAGGTGTAATATCAGTAAAACAATGAATGAATAACAGAAGACAAAATCGGAGATAGAGCAAAATTTGAGAAGAAGGAAAGGGACAGATTTTGGTTGGAGGCGTGCAAAGATAAAAAGAGTTCTAACGATAGAAAACTGATTGAAATATGGAAAGCCGTAACTGAAGGAGATGTAGAGGAAGACTTCAAGGAAACAGAGGAGCGAGAAAGAAAGAGAAAGAGGGATATTAAAGAAATTGTCTCAGAGAGACGAAAAGGCGAAAGGGGGAATAGTGTAGATAACAGTAAACAGAATGGTAAGTTTTAGGACAGAGATTATACAAGGAAGAGGAAAGTTACAAAGGAGGTAAAGAATGAAATAAGTAATTTGACCCGGAGGATAAAATCCATATAGAATAAATGGAAAAAGAAGGGGAAATAAGAAATATTATAGAAAATGGAAGGGAGCAGGTAGAGGAGCAGAGGAAAAAATTAACAATAGAAGTCTTGGAGAAGGTGAATACAAATTTCGGGGATGTAAAATCGACAATTGATACATCTGTTAGGTCTTCTTGTTTAAATATAAAAATTAATTGATATTTAATCGTGACCGGTCAAATGATCGTTCTTTGAAACAACTTATATTGCTTAATATAGAACGAAGATAATGACCAATTTGATAATGAAAGAATATAGTTTCTTCTATTTAGAAATAAATAACGTACATTTTATTCTTTTCCGCCGCTTTTTTTTTACAAGTTATAGGCTTCTGGATTGTTTACATTTTTCAGATTTTGTTAGTCTTATTGTTTTTGCAATATCTTATCTTGCATGTTTTCCGTTCACGTGTACTTACATTTCTGACTGCTTCCGGCTGGATCTTCTTTGCCCAGCTGTTGCTCTTTTTGATATTCGGTGGCGAGTTCTTCTCCCAATTGAAAGAAAAGTTCTTGCCTCATATTATTGTGCCTTGGAATACCAACGTTGTTTTGGTTTGCTAGGTTCAAAGGTAAACGAACTCCCGACAAAATATTATCGTCGTTATTTGTAATCGTTAACCGGAGTTACATTTGAACTTCTCATAATAACACCAGTCGATACAAATAGACGAATTTTTTACATTGCTCTCTAGGACAACCATTAAGGCGAGTCATATACCGTTGGATAGCGAGTCATTGATACACAAATTTCGAGCGAGCGACGATTACAACCGACATACACTATCTCTGCACTTGTACATATATTAATTTTAATTACGAATTCATCACTCGTCTCTTTATTAAACAAACCAACGGACGATAACTTATCCAATTTATTATATAAAAAGGCAGAAAAGGAAGGGAACTGCAAGCAGTGGAGCTATGACAGGAGTTAAAGGAGAGCGAGGTTAGGTTAGAATAATGAAATAGACTAGCAGGAAGAAAAATAAACGAAGAGGAATAAATATGGATTGTCTGGACAATGTATAGCAATAGAGAGATTGGAAGGATAACAAAAAAGTAAAGCAGAAGTTGGAACAGACAGAAGAGGAATTGTTAATACTGGGGGAGATTTTAAAGCAAGAATAGGAGAAGGAAACTTATATAATGGAGAAGAGGGGAATATCAGCGATCAATGAAGTGATGACAGTCACAACAGGTCACAACTGACAGAATTAGAGTTTTATTTAGGAAATAGAGTAGAATTTGATTACTAACCATTAATCATAGTGATTAGAAGGCAAAAAGATAGAAGAAGAGAAAGTATAATGTAACTTAGAAATCATAAACAGGCATAAAATTTCAACAAACGTCAAAATATTGAAAGAGGAGGAAGAAGTATTTAGTACAAGAATGGGAAAATCTAAAAACATCAGTGAAAGGGACTATAGACAGGAGAAGGATAACAATGAAATAAAAGAAGATAGGTCATAAATACTGGTAGGGCAGGTAATGCAGTAAAGAGGAAAGGAAAGTGAGTAGGTACTATAAGAAAATGAATGTTCCAAATAACGTTGCTTTGTACGATGTTGAACTACTTAACTATTAAGGTACAATAGAGGTATAATGAATACCGGTTTCAGGTAGTTATCTGAATGTCAACTATTAAACTATCAAATCGTGACTAAGCTGCTACTTAACATTTTTGTTTCGCATTAAGGCACGTCTTTGTAATTTGTAATATATTACGTCTATAATGTGCGGTTCAAATACATTAGACGTATTAGCTTGTTGAAAATATACAAATATATATATGTTCCATTTAAATGTATACTTTATTGCTTCTCTCACTAAATCTACGGACACAAATTTTTCACAGGAGAGTTATTTAATTTTATGGACGAATTTTAATAGAATATTTAGGTTTATAATAATTATTAAATATTCCATTAAATTTCTTCTATCGAGTTAAACAAATTTCGTGTGAAAAATTTCTTAGCGCTTTCAATAATAGCACATACTCTGCCAAACATAACTATTTCTTATAATTTTGTTATTGTTAATACGAATAATTTTATAGTTAGGTCGATAAGTATGTATTGTAGATTATTGTAATTTGATCTTAGTAATTTCGCGAAGTATCGAGATGAATTGTGGTGAATTTTAGTAAAATATTGTTAAAGAATATATACTACTTTATCGGTTACAAGTAGTGTTAAGACACATGTTTTAGTAGAAATTGAATGCTTTTTATTGTCCTTATTTTCTAGTTATTTTATTGGGTTGGCAACTAAGTGATTGCGGATTTTGTCATTACCACCTAATGTTAGATGGGGTTAGGTTTAGTTGTTATTTTATTCGTATTATACATTTAATATAAAATACTTAATAAAGAGACATTTGTTAGAGTTTTCACAATAAATGTAACAAATAGGTAACCTAATATTTCAGACCAGTAATGCATATATGTATTGTATATTAAGACTAAAATGAACAAATGTGCCTGAATGGTAGATGGACCAGTTAGAAGATATATCATATTTTTATTCTGCTAGGTATCGTTAGTTAGTTCATTTCATTTGTTATATTCAATCTAAAATATATATTTAATTTAAATTCTTATTTTAAAGAGTTATATCTAATTAACATTTGATATACATTTTTTTAAATTCTTATAAACATTTCATAAAAATGAGATATTTATGTAATATAAACATTAGATATCCGTGTAATTTATACACACATCGTAGTTCACACTGGATTGTTGGATATAATTAATATTAGTTTTACATAAATTAATAGTTTTAATTAGTTTTACATAAATTATGTATAAGCAGTTATACATAAATTAATAAATGTATAGAAAAAACGAATAGAATGAAAGTTTTAAAAAATGACACAACAAAATGCGATAAATTCGTATATATTTGAGAATCGTATTGTGAACGGTTTGTTGTGTTTCTTTCCTTATGGTAGATTATTCTAAGAATCGTTAAAAGCAGCTTTCCTTGAGTTTTAGGAATTCTGTAAGCATATCTTCCAAAGAATGACTATCGATTTCTTTCGACCTTGTACAACTTGTTTCGTTTAGTGACTCCTGTTTTCTCTTCAGCAACATTCTCCTGTGCATAAATAAATATGTAGATATTTTGCAATCTTGTAATTGAGGACTTATTTGAAATACTGGCGTATCTCGTTTTCGTTTATACAATTGTCATATTTACGACAAGCTATTAAAATACTAAACAAATTACGTTTTTCATATAGAATAAAATAACGTCGAAAACAGCGATTTTTTTATTTATAATAAAAAATGATAAAGCTTAAAAAAATGATTTTGAACGCCCTCCTTTCGAATAGCGAGTTTCTTCATCACATTGCAATATTGAAAGTAACTACATTTATGCACTATCTTATTAAACGCATATTTAAATAGATATACAGCGATAAAAATAGTTTCTCAAAATATTTATGGAACAAAAACAAATATGGGGAAAAGATTATATTTGTAGCTTAATTCAATGTGAAATTATATCAATAATGGAAAAAATATTTACAAACTTATATTTTTGTATCAAAATTTAATTTTCAATGTTATTTTGTAATTTTGCAGCATAGCTTTTATCCAAAAACGATAACTAGTTTTTTTGCAGACAAAATTTCATCTATTTTTATTTTGCACGAAAAGTATTCATTGAATTCCTTGCATTTATTCGAAGTACAAAAGCCTTAAAAAAATACAAATTTATCTAAAAGTAATTAAATGGAAAATAATAAAAATTCTGTGTCGACTTTTCTTGAAAATTAAAATTTCTTTAAAAATGTATTTTTGTTTGTAACTTGCAATATATCAAATGAGAAAAGAACGTTTCTCGAGAAATAATGTTTTTCTGTTTAACTTTTTTGTATCTAAGTGAGCTATAGTAGTACAATTATCATAGGTAATTTAGTGGCATATACAGGGTGGGTGGTAACTGGTGGTACAAGCGGAAAGGGGTGATTCTACGCGAAAAAAGAAGTCGAAAAACATAGAATAAAAAAAATTTTTTTTTTTAATTTTTCCTTCGAGACAACGATCTACAGTGAGATCCGTTATAACGTACCGCACGCGTACCGAGCGAAAATTCAAAGTCGATTTTCCCGAAAACAAAGCCTCAAACGAAAAATTTTTATTCTATATTTTCGACTCCTTTTTCGCGTGGAATCACCCCCTTTCCGCTTGTACCACCAGTTACCAACCACCCTGTATAGTATATATGTAAATCTACAGATATTTGTATATGTATGTAGATTATAGAAATGCGATAATCAGAAAGAAGGTATACATACCTCGAGAAACATCCGTAATCTGAGGAGTCCCGCAATTTTATTTTATTATTTTTCATTTATTTCAATATCCATTTTATACGGTTTTATACACTAAAATATTGTGATATTTATATGAGAGACATTATTCAAGTATCATAAATATATTGCATATAAATTTATAAGATTTATAAATCAAATATATAAAATTATAAATTAGTTGAGGGTTAGCTTTGCAATAGCTTTGCAACGTCGTAAATAGAAAATGATAATCTCTTTTTTTTTGTACGTGGAGAAATCCTCATGGATACTCCGTCGCTGTGGCAGCAGCAGAGCAGTGTCGGACTCTTACCGACTAAAACTCCACGATGGCCTGCCTACGCGTGTGACAGGAATGCCCCGGGGCCTCTTGCGAATTACTGCCGGTGTCCTCCCTGCGTCCTCTTGAAAATGAGCCGATCCTATAAGTTCCCTAACTGATTAATCTGACGCTAAGGGAGGCCACTGCCCCTAGTGCCATCCTCCCTGCTAGTCGTGACCTGAGGGGGGCAACGGTAGAGCGGCCCTGGGCCGCCTGACCGCCATCACCCTCCGCCGCGTTATCCTACAATGGTAAGAGTTTCTTTTCTCTCTCCCTCTCTGTCCGCTCCTTAAATTTGGTAAGTGCCGCCGAAAGTGCCTTACCTTATATATGTGTTCCATTCTTGTCTAGGAGAGTGCTAAACGTCTCTCCTTTCATACTATAAAAAAAATTTTTTTTTTTTTTTTTTAACGTGGAGGAAATCTTCATAGACACCTTTTCCAACCCTGTGGGCCGGGGAAACACAGGGCGGCAGAAAGGTAGTGCCGGATTCTTACCGGCTAAAACCTCCACGGGCGGGACGGTAGTAGACCAGTGCGTGTTAAAATTCGTCGGGCCGGATTGCTGGACAATTATACACCCACTCGTAGTAAAGGTATCACACAACAGTCAAGTTGGCTCAGCTTGCCTGTTGTATATTTACTTCTAAGAGATAGATTTTTGGGTTTCCCATCCTTTGAAAATATATTCCTGGCAAGAGGGATTCGAACTCGCGACGCATCGTTTTCAGTAAGGAGCCTGAACGAGCATAGCTGGCTGCCCCGCCAGAAAACGATCATCTCATAGCTTTTCAAGTATTGTAAGTTGCTCGATGTAAGTTTCTGTAGGAGAAGAGAATCATAGATCTACAATATGGCATCAACAATTATTAAAATCTAGAGTTTGTTTAATTTTTTATGTGCTCCTGAGATATTTACATGAAATTATAAATAAATTAGAAAAATATTGGTATGTACGGCTCATTTGCTCTAAATGAACCGTTCCGTTAGGAAATGACCTTAATGTTTCATTTGCGTTTACATTGACATTATTTACAATATGTTTACATTCTGCAGTCAGAGAGAAAGAACGAAAAAAGAGTAAACAGTATCATATTAATGAAGAAACAGGAAATTATTTCTAAGCACAAGAAATAGATCATCTAAAACAAATTCAACTATTACAAAATTAGTTAATGTACGAAGAACCCTTTCAAGCAGGAGTTAAATGACGTCATAGAGGGTATAATTTGTTATTAGTTTCCTTGCAGGAGGGCACGTAGGAGAAATATGTAGATCAACTACAGTTTCTAAGAATAAAATTACTTTTATTTACATCGCGATTGATGTATCTTTTTATTCCATAAAGGGAAGTATTAAGTTGATCATGCCAAAAAACCAAATCAGGAGATATTCGTTATTTTCGTTTCAAAAGTACAATAATATTGTACTTCATTTGTATAATATTGTGATAATATATTAAAATATCTCCTAAATTTAATACTTTCCTCTGAAGCATTTAAATAGGAACACCTAAATATATATCTCCGTTATTAATTTTCCGTATGGAAAATCTTTAGAAATGAAAGTTATACTTTTTAGAGGGACACATATAATGGTAAGTGATATTTCTTCTGAAAGTTAGTCTTTAAAAAGATTTCAAGATCATCATCGTTCTTTTAATGAAACCATATATTTTTTAACACATCAATTGATCCATCACGATATTTTTTATAGAAAGTATTAACCTATTTATGTAAAAAAGTCATTAGTCTAGCGGTGATATTAAATTTAATTTTGTCAAATGTAATATATGAAGGACAAGGAAAGGCGCAAAGTGGTATTCCTTTTCTACATTGTGTTTCTTTCACATATTAAATTTGATAAAATTAAAGCTAAAATATCTATTAAACTAATACACAGCATTTCAACCTAAATAATCGATTAATGTATTAAAAAATATGTAGTTCCATTTAAAAAATGTTAATGAGCTTAAAGTCTCATAAAGACATGACTTTCATGAAAAAAAAGTTATCTACCATTGCATGTGCCCCTTCAGATAACTTTGTTCTCTGCAACTTTTCATATAACCATTTCCATTGTTAATATAATTATTAAGTGTGTCCATTTAAATGCTCCACCCTGTGTTTATCATATATTAAAATATTTCCTGATACATGAACTAATGGTTTTTTACGTAACCTGCTGTTAAGCACTCAGATGAAATTATGAAATGCATTTACCAACACAGGAATGTGATTGTACTATATTTAAAAAGAATGTAGTTGACGTTTATGCATTCTCTACGTATCCAGATGAAATGATACTAATAACGTCAAATCGTGTCCTTATTGACAACATTCAACTCCTTTTTAAAAAGTTCTTCCATGCAATATGTAATTTTGCAAGTTGAAAATTATGAAATAGGTGCGTCATTCTATTTAGATTATATTACCTCATGTGGTAAGGAATACAGTTTTTTGTTCCCTTATCAATATAACATTATTTACTTTCTATATGATTGCGGAATGTAAACATATTGTAAATAACGTCAATGTAACAGTCAATGGAACTTTAAGATCATTTTTCAAGATAACGGCTCATTTGAGGCTTGTATTCCTCGTGATGAGTATAATAGAATGCAATAAAAAAAAAAATTGATCTTGAAATTCAAATTTGAGATGAATATTTTTACAGCACCCTTTTTAAAACAGATCTTCAATTAAACAGATCGGTCAGATGAAGAATCGATCGGTGTAGAATCGGTATAGATATAGCAATTTTTAACAGCTTGTTACAAATGAACTCTGTTGTTAAACAAACGTTACCTTTTCCTGGTGAAAGTCTCTGACTATTATGAAAATTACTTTCAGTTCTCTTTGACCATCTAAATTCTGTCTTCCTCCAGCTTGTGGGTTCTTTGTTCTGAAACCGCTCACATCAGAATGATGAACGGCAAAGGACACAGTGAATGCCTTTCATTCACGCGATTTATCACAAAGTTGAATATCGTTGGTACTTGGTACGGAATAATACTCTTCCCCCATCTTTTGTGATTCATAGTAAAAAAGAAGAAAGGTAGGAGCTTAATCGATGCCCGTATTCACAATATGTCCGAGCATAACAGATATACAGGGTGGTTGGTAACTGGTGGTACAAGCGGAAAGGGGGTAATTCTACGCGAAAAAAGAAGTCGAAAATATAGAATAAAAATTCTTTTTTTAATTTTTTTTTTAATTTTTCCATCGAGACAAAGGATTTTTTTTTTAATTTTTCCATCGAGACAACGATCTACAGTGAGATCCGTTATAACGAGACGTGATAAAGTGCACGCGTACCGAGCGAAAATTCAAAGTCGATTTTCTCGAAAACGAAGCCTCAAACGAAAAATTTTTATTCTATATTTTCGACTTCTTTTTTCGCGTAGAATCACCCCCTTTCCGCTTGTACCACCAGTTACCAACCACCCTGTATATTTCTAACATTTATATACACTTCTATATAGAAGTGTAGAAAGTACCTATTGTATTTATCAGCTTGGAAGAAATGCGGACATTACGTTGCATATCTTCTGATACACATATAAGGAAAAAAAATAAATATTTATTCTATCTAAATACTCTAAACCTGGAGACCGCTGTTACCAGGAGAATAAAATTTGATGAAACAAAAAATTCGAAATAAGGAGTGGTCCGTATTATTGTGCCCTTGAATATAAATTTTGTTTTGGATCACAAGATCTAGAAACAAAAGAGCTATAAGTAGATTTCTATTGGCGTTTCTTGCAGCCTTCAACTAGAGCTACAAAGTTAACTTTTTGGTAATGTTCCCTATCGCTTTTCTTCCTATTGTATTGTAACACTGTAAGAGTGAGGATCATTTCAATATATTTATTATTATTTCAATATATTTTTCTATTACAAATTCATCCACTCGTTCCTCTATCAGTCAACCTCAACAATAAATATCTGTACGTTAAAGTAATACATACAATTGTCTTAAAAAGAAAAGATACTAATCTTCTTGCTAATGTCCTAAGACATATTTTTGCGATTATATTTATCTTTTATAAATTGCAACAAATGTTGTCTTTATGAATAGAAATATGTAAAAACTTCCACATGATCAAAAATATCATTTTAACTTTTTTTTTGAGAGTTGATACATATTATTCTACTTAAATTTAAAATTGGAAGTATTTTATTTATCTAGATTTTTCAAATATTCTATATTTTTGTGGTCTGTGATGTAGTTGAATATGTATTCAAAATACATATGTGATTGTTTCATGTATATAGAGCTTGCTTATTCATTGGTAGATCACTGATGCTGCCTCTGGAGATTTTAATACGCTTTAATAAATCACAATCTTCTTATTAAACGATTTGCAAGATTAATACGTTATTCCATTGCTGTTCATTAGTTCATTTGTTGTGGAACAGCAATGTTCATCAGTAAAAAACAATTTATTCATCAGTTGTTTAATAAAAGGTTTGCTATAAATGTTTCAGTTACAAATCTTTATAATAAAGCTTTTCATTTCTCGTTTTTATTTTTGTTTAATACGAAAATTCAGTATTAATTGATAATTATAATTATCATGTTATAATATGGATATGTAGTTAACTCTGTTACAAAGCAGCATCTTCGTTACTTTTAATCATATGCAAAAATGCCAAAGGATTGAACTGTTTAGTTCGAAGAATGTTATGGTAAACAAAACATTTTCTCAAGGTTATATTTTTTGGGACTCTAATCTCATCAATGTTTCCCTTAATGGGATTACATATTTCTATCATCATCGCGTAATAGCTGAAATTGAAACCTTATACATGACCTTATAATATGACCTTCACGTAACGGTGAATATACAAAATTCAGAAATGTATTAATCCAGTATTGCGTATTGCTATTAAGCGTCGTATCAAAGCGGTTATTAACGAAAGGAACATAACATAACCACGTTTACATTCGGTATAAATGAACGTTATTGATGCTAAATTATGGCAACCTTAGGATAATGATCAGAGGTTAGTCAATTTTTGGTATTGTGCAGATTCATTTGAACAAGTTTCGAGTAAAGTTAGATATATGTAACGTTAGTACTAGGTGAATGCCAATTATATCTAAAAAAATATTTAGACATACTTGGAGAAATCAGCGAAATCACACATAGCATTTAAGCGTATGGAGAAACGGCAACACGGCTCTTGCAAACTATCAAAATAAAAAAGAACATGTCCGGTAATAAATAACATTAATAATGCTATTAAGGTTTGGCAGCAATTACTGTAAATCTACATTTATCTACTAAAGAAATAAATAGAGATAATGGCGTCAGTAAATCTTCAATTTCAAGGCTTTTATTTTATTTAGTAATAGGATACATCCATATCACATTCCTTTACAGCAAGAAATAACAAAAAGTGACTTTATCCAGAGAATAAATTGTTGTAGTTGAATGATAGAGAAATTAGCTCAGGATAGTACATTCTTGTCAGGAATATTCTTCTCAGACGAACGAATCGTCACAATACAGAATTATGCACTTAACTCGAAACCCACGCTCGCGAAAATATATGAGAATGGCAACAGTGTAACATATACGCTTACTGCTACAATGAAATGTCACTCGCCATCGATGAGCTAGAAGTATAATTTTAGGCGGGAACACAGAGCGGTTTGGTTGCCGTCGAAGGACTTCAAATTTGACGTCACAATAAAAGAAAGACGATTGTTGAGAAAGCGAGCCTCGCGCTTTCGCCCGATGATTTCATGTTCCTACGAGCTCCTGAAACTTCGTAGCAAATAACAAGTTTTTAAATAACCTTATCTTGTATTATGCTTATTTAAAATGCAATTACCATGTAATTTTTTCTTAATTTAAGATTGCATTCCATTTTTTTTTTCGCGAGGAGTTATTGTGGAATTACAATGAAATTGTTCATATTCTTACAAATATCGAGACCTTTTCTATATTTCGTTCGGCAATTTTTATTTTTTTTCTAAGTCGTACTTCAAAATTTATTAACGATCATTTTCTATAAATTAATATTACTATTACTTGATTTTGGATCGCTCTGCTGTGAATATGTCGAACGTAAGAACAAAGAACAAGGAAAGCAATTGAGATACGATGAGACACCTCACAGAATTCGTATTTACACAAGCCAGTTTAACAAAATGGAAATTAATTTAACTCTTGTATTGCAATGTCTGAATCTCTTTTATGAAGTTTATTAAAGAGAAGACTTTTTCAACAAAGTTCAAAACACGTGAAGATATAACCTTGTGCTTCTGTAACAGCAAAAATTCTCGCGAATGGACAATGCTTATTTCGCAATCAAATTAGCAAGTGGATAGAAATTAACGAAAATAATTTTGGACACTTGTTACGATAAACTTTCCTTCGGTAATCTCTGTATTGTAGTTATTTATTATTCGCATCTATTAGCAAACATTTTTCAGGGCCACAGGGTCATAGTGTTATAGGTCATTGGATTGGTTTTTGGTCTCAATGATGGAAATGTGTAGTCTCGTTAAAAGAGAACACTGATGGGATTGTAATCTCGAAGCATAGGACTTTGAGAATATTGTTTACTTATTATAACATTTTTCGAATCGAACGGCTTATTCCTTTGGCATTTTTGCATATCATTAAAAGTAACGGAGATATAAAATGTAAATAATAGAATATAAAAATATATATAAAAAAGGCAAGTTTATAATTAAAAATATTTGATATTTTAATAAAATAGATATTTCACCCATATATGTATAATGTAATACGATCACATGGATCATGAGGTGGTAGTTGGTGAGGTGCCCACAAGAAATACTCTTGATGTTCAACAAAAAGGGTTTAACAAACTATTAACAGTCAACAATTTACGATCAACAATTAACGATTAACAATCAAGAGTTAATAATCACGTATCTCGAATTGTGTTTGCTTCGCTATGACGCTAAACCTCTCGCACTTCGCAGCTCGGGGCAGAATGAATCTTTTGTTCGAAGCCAAACGGATTCTTTTCTTTATTGCCCCTCCATATCCCCACTACGCACGCGTTTATTAGATGTCCGTAACGGTTGCCGCATATGCATTCTTCCGAATATTCGACGAAAGAACCGTAGGGATATCGATAGTACATTAGGCATGCCGGCCTTACGCTTTGAAGGTATAGCGTTTTGTGTCGCGAAGCCGTTGGAAAGTTCCGTGGTCTAGTGTCGCCACAATCATAGTCATAAAATTTAAAACATACATTTTTCTCATTAATACACAACCATGTCATCTGTATAACATCTTTTGTGTATATCTTCATTGTGCTTTTCAAAAGGGTAAAGAACATTTTAATATTTTGCACTCGCTTTGTGTAGCCGCGCTATCTTGCACGAGGACATACGATGTCGAGGCGTGTCTGTTAAATAGAGATTACCAGGTATCCGAAGAGCAAAGTTGCAAGAGATTACATACAGCATGTAGTGTAGCTAATATGCAAACCTATTCTATATATATAAGATGATTTAAACCTCGCAATGCGAGAATTTCTATCTATTTTTTATATTTCAAATTGCAATATCGTGTTTGTTAATTGTATAATTATTCTGATCATTGGCTATTAATTTAGAAATGTATGGAAATATATAGCTCAGGAAATTCTGAAGGTAAATGTAACGAAGATTAATATTACACTAGGAAATAGTAATATTACTAGTCATTTGAAGATTCTTCTATTGTTTTTCATAGTATCTTAAAACCTATCCTGAAAAGTCGAGTTAAAATATTCGATCACAGAAAAATATTAAATTCGTTGAGCTTTCATCTTCTTATATTCTAATTTAATTTAATTCTGATCATCAATGATGTGTTGATACTTTAATGTTAATCAGAATTGCACCCCATATATCTGGACCTCAGAGCCAGAATGTATTAAGCCACACTTGTTAGTCTTTAGAGGAAAGTGAATCAAAGTTGTAAAAGACAAGATATAGACTTAATATCACTTTTACACTATTATATTGAAAAGTAAACAGCATAGAACGAAAAATTTTTTTCACCGAGGAAAGTGAAAAATTTGATATGGGAAACACGTAAAAAGTCATTTTTTTAAACACAATAAAAATAATAATTATAAATGTTATATACAATACAAAATAATATTTACGGACCCGTGGTGACTAGAGTTGCAAATTAACTATCTAGTTGTCTTAATTATTCTGATTAGTTCACGTTAAACAACCATCGTTTTTTGTTTAATCAACATCTGTACAATCCATTTATTGCAAATAAATTAATTGTAGTATAATACAAAGCGAACGGTCTCGCTGATTTCAATGACCTTGAAATATGTCATCAGGGTCAGCACTCTGAACAACTTTTCCCTACATATGTTACCATCAATTTTTAATAAAAATTTAAATAACATGTTTTACAGATTTATGTCAGTTACGTACATGCTGAAAATTTCATCGTAATCGGTTTTTTTTTTTTTTTTTTTTTTTATTTATTTGCTTTAAATTTTACAATTTGTCCAGTAGGACATTTGGTAAAATGTTATAGCTGTTTACTAATATAACATGTGGGTGGCTACCCCCAATGGGGTTCCATCTTCGTGCTTGTTAGGGTGTATCCTTTATGAGATCTACTGGATGTTTTCTTTTTAATCTCCTTTCGATGAATGTGGTGATCGTTTCCGCTGCCAGCCGGTTCGGGTGCGTTGCTAATCTTTCTCTGTACCTTCTTGCGAATCTGCTAATCTCTTCCTTGACCGTTGGTATTCCAAGGTCTTTTCGTATGTCCTCGTTTCTAACGTACCATGGGGCGTTTACTATTGTTCTAAGTATTTTAGATTGCATTGCCTCTAGTTTGGTTATATGGCTCATTGCTGCTGTTCCCCATAGTGGTATTCCGTACGTCCAGATTGGTTTTATGATGGTTTTGTAGATTTTTAATTTGTTTTCTATGCTTAGTTTGGATTTTCGACTTGTTAGCCAGTACATCTGTCTCCTTGCTATCTGTATTTTGCTTATTATTGATTTGATATGCTGTTTCCATGTGAATCTTGTATCAAAGTGTAGTCCTAGGTATTTGACTTGCCTTGTTTGTATTATGTGCGTGCCGTTGAGTGTAATGTTTGGTGGTAACTGTTTTCGCAGTGTGAATGTAATGTGGTTGCATTTATCAGGGTTTGCTTTAATTTGTTTAACTTGAAGCCACTTTTCTATTTTTGCAATATGCTCTTGTAGCAATGCGACTGCTGTTGCTGGGTTAGTGTGCCTGACTAGTACCACAGTGTCATCCGCAAATGTCAGTATTTTGCTGTTGGTGGTTGTTGGTATGTTGGCCGTGTATAGTGTGTAGAGAATTGGTCCCAAGACGCTTCCTTGCGGAACCCCTGCCTTGATGTCTTTAACTTGAGAGTATGTATCTTTAATTTTTACTGTAAAGGTTCTGTTGCTTAAGTAGGATTTAGTTAAATGGTATATCTGCTCCGGGAATTGTTTTCTGATTGATTGAAGTAGACTATCGTGGTTTATTTTGTCGAATGCTTTCTCGATGTCCATAAAGAGGGCTGTGCAGTATTGTTTGTTTTCTATTGCTAGTATTATTTCGTTTGTGAGTCTGTGCATTTGCTCTATCGTGGAGTGTTTGTTCCTGAATCCAAATTGGTGATCTGGTATTAGTTTTTCCTTCTCTATTATTGGTTTTAGGCGGGCGTAAATTATTTTTTCCAGTATTTTGGAGAATACTGGAAGTAGTGATATTGGTCTGTACGATACTGCTTCCCACATTTGAGATGTAATTTTATGTCGCGGTGGTACATATACTGCTGACAGCTGTAGATAGTTGCTGCTAGTTTGTACTGTAACGGTGGTTGCTTGGATATATTCTTTACTAACCTGACTGTGTAGATGGTGTTTAATATCGTTTCTTATTATTACTGCGGTTCCTCCGTGTGCTTTTCCTGAGGGATGCTTGGTATCATATATGGTGTAGTACGGTATTTTTAAATAGTTTTTTATAGTGAAGTGTGTTTCTGAAACAAGAAGTATATCGATATTATTGTTATACAGGAATGTTTTAGTTTCTAGGGCCCTTTGTTGTAGGCCGTTAGAGTTCCAGGCTGCTATTTTAAGCGTGTCCATTTTTATTTTTTAGTTAGCGTGTTTGTAAGTAGCTGTAGCATGAGTGTGATTTGTTGCGTTTGCTGTTTAAGGATTGCGTTTTGTTCACTTATCATTTTTGCCAGGAATTCTGTGTTTTTGATGGATATCTTTAATAGTTCTTTAATTTCTGCAGCGTCGTCGATGTTAATGTTCTGGTTGTGATTATCTAAAGGTGTTGACTGTTTGGCTACTTGCGCGTAGCTTCGGCTACCAAGGGTGTTGGTATTGTTATGGTTCATTACATTCTGAACGTTTGTTGATGTTTCAGTTACTATGCTATCCTGTTGAGTGTTAGAGTTATTATATGTCCTGTTACGAAGCGGCGGAAAAAGTTTTTTTTGTAGTTGCTTTCTGACTAAACAGCCTTTGTAACTAGCTGGGTGGTTTCCACCGCAATTGAAACATTTTGCGTTATTTATTTTTCCCGTATGTGGGCAGTTAGCTGTTAGGTGCTTTCCTGCGCATTTGACACACGCCGGGTTTCTGTTACAGTAGTTTTTTGTATGCCCATATTGTTGACACCTCATACATTGCGGTATGTCTTTTTTTTGTCTGGGTGGCTCAACTGTAATTATCGTGTTTAAAATTTTCTTAATTTCAAAAATTTCTTTGTTATTATTTTTAGGTTCTAATTCTATTAAAAATAGCGGTAGTGGTTGCTTGGTGTCAAATCTGGTTATGTTGTTAATCGTTCTCACCTGGTGTCCGATTTTGGCTAATTCCTCACATATGTTGTTTGTGTTCGATTTAGGATGTAAGCCTCTGATTACTGCTTTGTAGCTTTTATCAGATTTGGGTTGGTAGGTATGATACCCGGCGTTTTTTTCCTTTAGCGCTTTTGTTACTTTTCTATATATTTCCGGGGTATTGGTTTGTACTTTTACTTGTTCTAGTTTGAGTTGTTTTATGGTGTAATTTTCTTTTCCTGCCGTGATGTTTAGCAGTTCGATGAGGGGGTCTATTATTTTAGCATCAATGAAGATTGGTGGAGGTTTAGGAATGTTTGTTATTGGTTTATCAGCTGGGTCTACATCCATCACTTCTGGCAGTGAGCTGAAAGAGTTATGTATAGGAATTTCCTGTAGCCATTTTTGTCCTTCTGGTTCTATCGTCCTCTTAGCATTTGTGTTTGTGTTTATCCTTCGTTTTTTGCTGGGAGTTGCAGTCTTCCAGCTTTCGTTGTAATGTGGTGGAACATTGCTAGTATTATTTTTTCCTTCATCTTTTTTCGTAATTTCCATCGCCATTTCGTTTGTATCTGAGCAATCCACTTCACTTGTTGATTTATTTGAGCTCTGTTGGTCTATTGCTCTGTTTATGGCATATGTTTCGCCTTTGTTTAGGATTTTTATAGTTGGTATTTTTTGGATGTTTTCCATCCTTTAGTTTTAGTATATTGGTTGTGTTGCACTTCACTTTTCTTTTCTCTTCTCTTTTCTTTCCCACTTGTCGCACTTACGGAAGCACTAGTTCTCACGTCCGCATAGCTCGACTGCTCGGGCAGAACTCATCGTAATCGGTTAACGTTGCTATGATGAGAATTGCAATTTTTCACGACTTTTTACTTGTAATTGTAATAAATCTAAATTATTAGGTTGTTCGAAATGTTTCTTTCGTTTTATAAGGAAATAATGTTTTTTGACGCACAATGACGCATAATGTTTTTTGTTTTATATTAGTTTATTGAATTATGCACGAATATAATAATAGAAATAGAACTAAATGGATCATACCTTAATTCAATAAAATAATATAAAACAGAAATTGTTGTTCATCTATTATCACCTCATGAAACGAAAGAAACTTTTCGGACAACCTAATATTTACAAGAGAAGTACTACTAATTGATTTCGATAACCTTGGAATATGTTGTTAAGGTCAACATTTTGGATAAGTTTTCCTTATACATGTTACCATCGGTCGGTCTTATGTTCCGAGATATTCACAAAAGCTTCAATTAAATTTAATTTCTATTACGTTTCACTCTGGCGATCGCCTCGCGACCACCACATCTTTATATAGCTCACCCTAAACTTAACTCATTGGTGTTAATCATCTTTAATATAAATAAAAAAAGAAAAATCAATGGGTTATAAATGTAGTTAGATGGTAGAGTAATATTCGGTCCACGCGGGCCAGTAACGCTAGCGTGACTTACTTTTTATTTCATTCCATTTTGTAAATGTATCATAAATACTTTTGTGTATAACTCAAAATTAAGACTATCAATAGGTTGCGCATGGTGAAAATATATGTGTATATGTATACATGTATAGATATCTATTGATTCTTATTATTAATACATATGTATGCGACGAACAGACAGACAAGATGTACGGTACTCGTAAGCAACATTATGTTTGTTATATTGCAGAAGTTTTATTTCCGCGGTAATATAGTTCTGATAATCAAATAACTGCATTTTTCGGTATACTGGTAGAAATATTTCTAGTTACATAATATTAATTATAATATGAATCAATAAATTTAACAATTAAAGAGTCTAATATACTGATTTCTTACTAATTAGCCATAATTTAAGTGATAATAAAAAAAAAATACATAGTATTAAAAGTACATAGAGATAAAGATATTTTTGCATATAGCTTGGAAATTAGAGCCGAGTAACTGTAACATGTATTGGGTAAAGTTGTTCAGAATGACGATGTTGATAACATATTTTAAGCATTTTGTAAATAATTATCAAAATTATTTTAGCCATTTGATTCTGTTATGGTATCTAAATGTAATAGCTTAAAGACATGTATTGGGTAAAGTTGTTCAGAATGACGATGTTGATAACATATTTTAAGCATTTTGTAAATAATTATCAAAATTATTTTACAAATTACTAGCCATTTGATTCTGTTACGGTATCTAAATGTAATAGCTTAAAGACATGTATTGGGTAAAGTTGTTCAGAATGACGATGTTGATAACATATTTTAAGCATTTTGTAAATAATTATCAAAATTATTTTACAAATTACTAGCCATTTGATTCTGTTACGGTATCTAAATGTAATAGCTTAAAGACATGTATTGGGTAAAGTTGTTCAGAATGACGATGTTGATAACATATTTTAAGCATTTTGTAAATAATTATCAAAATTATTTTACAAATTACTAGCCATTTGATTCTGTTACGGTATCTAAATGTAATAGCTTAAAGAAATTTTGTAAATATTGAAGAACAGCTTCGACTATTATTCACGCTAATCGTTGTTAATACCTGTTACGGAACTCTTGCGGCGGAATACGTTGTTAATGGCTAACAGTCGGCATTGGCATCGCGTTTCAAGGTTACAGGAATGTTGTGAAATAACCGTGTGCACTTTATGACGTAATGCGGTGCGCAGACACGCGCGGTATAAGAGCGCCTCGAGGTCCTTGTGCAATTAGCTCCGTCCATCGTGTACGGTTACGCAACAACGCAAAAGGTGAGTGCGATCTGTCCTGACAGCTAGTCGCATTAACGTGTCACGGTTGTCGCTGCTGGCAATGTCAAGGGCGTACATATGATGTTTATATCTGCAACTTACTGTTGCAGCATTAAACGAAGCTTGAAATGTTCTGTGACTAAGTAGAGAGAAGCGGATAGCATAATTGGCACGACTCATTCTTAAACGACAACTGACCTCATCTAAATGTAATAATCACATTATTATTAGTTACGTTAGTCACTCCTGTTGACTTTATGCAGGGAAAGAGCCATAGATTCACGTGTCAGAAGAATGTTTTCGTTGATTGCTTTGTAAAGTAATTTCTTGCACTTATTTCACATGATTGAATATTGTACTGTAATAAGATAATACTAAAAAATTACATCTTGGAAGCGTTTATTCCGTTTTTCGAAAAACTTCTGAAATTTCTTAATATCAGTGTAAAAATACTTCAAATGTTGCTTCATTTGTTCTTCTTCAGTTAAAAAGTGATAATAATATGTACATCTAGGGAAGGAGTCATGGATTAATGCTAATGTATCAGGGAAAATGTTTCACTTATTTCCTTGTAAAATAGTTTCTTAGGTTTGTTTGAAATAGTTTGAGTAGCGGAAGTTAGTTTTTGTAATTTCTGTTTTTGATTTACTTTTCCTTTATTTTTACTAGTAGCAAAAATTATCTTATCAAGTTATTCCATAAAAGTTGTAGCGTGTAGTTGTATGAGTTTAACACATTAAAGATGAGACATATTGGATTTATTAATAAATAATATTTGAACAATCTATTATCTATTTTTTCTAAGATAATAATTGGATGTCATTCTTCCTAGGCAGAAAAAGGGAATGTCTATCAAATCGAATTTAACAAGATCACATTGAAGTGGGATTATGTATTTGACTATTTGTTGTGCTATTTTTAAAAGCGTACAGTGGTATCACCTAATTTGGAGTTTCTTATGTGAGAAATAAGACTAACAAAATAAAGAGAATAAATGTATTGAAAATACTAATAATAAGTGAAAACATTAGTGATATAATATTTGTTGTAAAGCTAATTAGACTAATTATCTATATCATGTGAGTAATTTTTAAATTTCATCATCAGTTTATTTTGAATAAGTACAAGTACATTAAAAAATGGAGTCATATTTACAGAAGAGATAATAGAAAAGTACGAAAATTTCATTTTGACGATAAAAATGGAAAACCAATTAAATTATTCCAAAATTCTAGACAAAGCAATCTTAACATTACATTTTAACATTTTTGTTATTTAATGAGTTATGTGTAAAATGGAAAATCAGTGAAATGTTTTAATTATTTAAGAATTCTAAGCAGTTCAATTGATAATTATTGAGACTAGGGTCGATTTCACCTATTCCAATGACCTTAAAAATATGTTGTCAAGGTCAACATTCTGAAGAACCTTTTCCTTATCCACATAACCGCCGCATCGCTCGGCTTTCTTTTCCAAAATATTCATACAAAACGTCAATTAAATTCAGGTTAGGATTACACTTCATTCTATCTAAACTTAGATTACGAGAGAGATAATTTCTTAATATTGTCTATATAGAAAACAAAAATCAATGCTATATATGTAGATTGGCCTAGAATAGTACCCGAACACTATTAGACGGCCGGCAACACTAACATGAAACAATTTTCGATGAATCGATTGATATATGGAATATTGAACTTTATTCTAATCTACATTTGGTCAGACATGTAACAAATATACTCCTTGTCATTGAAAAATTGTTTGGAGAATAAAAATTTATAAAATGAATTGTTAAGTAATACATATAATATTAAATATAACTTGCTTTATAACCTGAAAATTAAAGTTGAAAATTAAATATAACCTGAAAATTAAAATTGTTCAGTATTGGCAACATATTTCAAGGTAATTAAAATTGGTAAGTTGGCCCTAATTTTTAGTTCCCCGAATACTTTTGTTGAATTTTATATCAGGAAAAGTTGAAATGTTTATAATATTTTTATTATTAATTATCGGTTATATATAAAAGAGAATTTTTATTGAATAATTATTTACGGAAAACAGGTCGAATCTTAATTTTTATAAAAGAATGTGTATTAATATTTATAATTTATTATGTCAGTGAGTAATAAATATTTAATTAGTTAACAAATTTCTGAAATGGGAAATCTATATATATATGTGTATATAGCTATGCATAATGTATAATATAAATATTTATAATAAATCATTTTCAACAAATAGAAAATTCTTCTATCTTATATCGTTATTATAATGATTAATGCATCGAAAAACGATTAATTTTTGCATTTGTTGATACATACCATATAGGTTTCATTATAAGTAGATATCGTTGTTTGCTCTATGGCGATTAGAATAATGTACAAGTAGTGAAGGAAAACATGTGTCCGTATCGAGATCAGCGGATTATTTATTTTTCAATGAATTCATGAGCTACGAATACATTTATACATAGTATTCAAACGTCATGTTGTGCGCGATCAGTATCGTAGAATATAAAATTTGTAATAGTGAAGATAGTTACTCTTTTTAATTGGTTGTTTAGAGTTGTTTCAAGTATTATAATAGTTGATTAGCAATACAGCTGATATCATAAGCTGAGTTTTATAATTTCTGGAAAAGACTGGTTTAGCAATTGTAACGTTTATGCGGATGTTTATGCAAATGCATATTTCAATAGGATATAAGTACGTAAAATTTGTTTTGTCGCTAGACTATTACAGAAATGTATTTTTTATGTTGCATATTTTGCATATGATTAGCGTATTTACTCGTTTGAGTCCTAGGGGTCTTTGAAAAAACAAAAGCACTCGTCATATTTGTTATTTTTATGAAATACATCTGTATTGTCATATATGCGTACTATTAGTTTATAAATATTTCAAGTTTTGTTCAATAAAAATTATTGAGAAGGTAACAATGAAATACAAAATACCGTCAGTCGTCCGTAACGTTCAAATGTACTGGGACTTCTCGACACAAAACCTAAACAATGCAATCGCGCTGCTTGGGATTCAACCGGTTAGTAAATATTGACAAAAGGAGAGCCAGACCCACTGATCTTGACCTTGATATATGCTACCTTCAGAAGGGTTTAGTCGTCGCACGATATTCCTCAAACAGTTATTTACAAAAATATAGAAATATCTACTACTAAGTACATTGCAGTCTGCTTGTACATAAATTTCCAGTATGTATCTGCGAACACGAACGTAGCCGACGCGATAGTCGCATTTATCTCCCAGTTGTCATTTTAAAGAAACATCGCACGCATTGCCCCATTTGCTTTGCGAGCTCCGTTTGTTCGTAAAAATCTAGTCCAACCCAATACCAATTTCACATACGAGAGAAGTGGCCCTACTTTCGGTCAAGAAACATCTTTCTTAAAAATTCGTCGCTCGCCCGCTTTGCCTATGTGTGGATTTGTTATTGGACTGGACTAGATTTTTACGAGCTATTGAAGCAAGCGCGCAACACTTGTGTTTCTTTACCATACACATCCGAAGAATACTTAGGGAAATGTGCTTGACAACATATGCCAGGGTTAAGATCATTAGATTTGGGCCCACTTTTGTCGACGTTTGCCTCATATTTTATTATAAAACTATATGTAGAAATATATTACATATATCATATACATTTATGATAATTTTTTATATTTATGAGAAGTTCATAAAACTGATGCTAACGTTTTTCAATTCATGTATCATCTTTCCAAGTTGTCTAATTAAGTGATATTATACACAAATGTATGGATTAATAATGACTCATTAACAGGATAACAGCATAAACATATATATACTTACATACATATACTCTCCCTCTTTTCTGTGTGTGTGCGTGTTATTCTTTTAATGAATCATTCCTAATCCATACATTTGTGTATACCATATATATAATATATTATATAAGTTATAATACACGCTATAATCAATTTGTAGAAGCTAAATATATCGGATAATCTAAAAGTCAGTGTACCCATGATTTTTTAGACACTTCCGATAGCCAGACAAAAATATGTTTCGTATAAAAGTTTATCAGCTTTCTGTCTACTATAAATTGTAATATTATCAATTTCAAAAAAAGTTTTCCTTTGATGAAAAATCAAGGTCACCTCTATTTTTTTTTTTTTAGATGGAACAATGCATTTTTTTATACTCCATTCAATGCACTTTTAATTTTCTACAAAAAGATATTATGGTAGTTAGGTCAGAAAACCATTATTTTAACAAATGTTTTAGCTTTAATGTTATAAAATTTACCTCATGAAAGACAAAGAAAACATAAGAACAGAAAACTTTCATACAATAAGTTACACAACATTGCAGTTAAAATATCTTTTAAACTAATCATTTTTCAACCCAATAGTTTTTTGCAAAGAATTTATAAATTCATTGAATGACGTATGCAAAATTGTATTAACCCATTTCAATTTTGTGATTTTGATTTCTCATCGACGTAAAATTTTGTTTAAGTTCTTAACATTGCATTTGTAGTTGATGGGAAGCTATTGAACTATTCCAACTATTGGAAGTGCCTGAAAAATCGCGGGGATTAATTTTTAGACCACCCTGTAGATCCAATTAAATCAAATATCGCGGCTGTCGCCAGTTCTTACTGGCCACTGTAATACCACTGAAATGAGATATACAAAATATTTAAAGTAAAGAACAGGAGACGTAGAAAAATTAGATCGTCTCAATAATAGAACAATGTTTCACGAGTTGCGGAAATATTGTTCAGTGTGAAAATATGACAAAATTCGTTGTGAGAAGAAATCGTAGTTGATACCACACTGAAATATGTATTCTCGTGGACGTAAAAGCAAAGTTCAGGCATAACATAATACGGGAGAATTTTCATAATTGGAAGATACTAACGGTCGAAAAACAGTAGTAAATGTGTAGATCGAACTCAAGCTCCCCGACTTTTATGATTTTTTAATGTGTGGTGAGGGGCGTCATTGTGAGCAACGTTTTCCTGTACATGTTGGTGATGTTCGACCTTAGTTTTCGAGATACATCTTCGCAAAAAACTGTTGGTATCAACACAGTGAATTCTGTCCATAGTTGGTGCATGTGTGGCAACGTAGACATCAATATTAGTTGCTGGCCGCCGAACGCTTATCTTCTGTTTATAAACGAGGGTCGGGAGTGTTTAAGGGACCCATACACAACGTGCACATACGAGGCTGCAAGAAATGTTTGTTATAACTCCCTTAAAAGTGAACATCATCAATGTATCGGTCTTGGCTTAATTTTTTAAAATATGGCCATAGATTTAGGTAACAGACAACAATATAATTTGTTATTATTTTACGGAAGCATTGCAGGCCGCTTCGACCGAGTTTAAAAAACCAGTTCAAATCCAAATTCAATACATTGATGATATCTACCTTTAACTGAATTATAAGTTGTAACAGACGTTTCTTACGACCTCGCATATGCTCGTTGTGCACGGAGTCTTTAACGGGCTCGCTTGACCCTCATTTATATAGAGGAGATAAGCGGCCGGCGGCCCTAAACCATTACTGATACATACTCTACCACAGACGCACAACTATAAGCAGAAATCACTACAGTAGCACCGACAGTTTTTTTGCAAATATGTATGTCGAAAATTAAGGCCGATCGCCAGTAACATGTGTAGGAAACAGTTCAGAATGGTGCCCGTTACCGCATGTTGGAAATTCATCGAAATTGGAGATCTGTACATTTATGAAAAGAAACTTTATATGCACATGTACAGTTATTAATATATCTTGGTGAAACCCTGATAACGAGATATGACAAAATTTTTTGGCTAAGTATAACAAACTATTCCAAATGATTCGACGTTACGTAAAAATTACCTTGGTGATTGTTGTAAATTGGCGACTTACAATATTAGACAAGATATTGCTGAAAACAATGTGTGGATTTTTGTTGATGGGACAACAGATAAAATAGATCGAGACATATCCAAATTAATGATTGAAAAAATCTCTGAGAATCAAATATCAGCTTCCCATATATCGTTTTTTAAGGAATTAAGACAAACAAGTTACGCAACTGCGTAAACTAGGCAATACGAATACTATGGTCAGATGGAACGAAGAAACAGTGTTATTGTTGATAACAGATGTAGGTATGATGAAAGCTGGAAAACACTTGAGATATTTTATCCAAACATGGTGCATCTAACGTGTATAATTGATGAATTATATAGAGGTGCAGAAGAAGTACGTTTACATTTTCCATTAGTAAATAATGTAGTACCTTCTATTAATAAAGTATTTATAATAGCATCACTTTGGATCGAATGTTATCGTAGAGTGTATTGTGGAACATACTATTACCACCTGAACCAATTTTAACGAGATGAGATACTTGGCTTGAGACAGCTATATTTTATACCACACTGGTATTTGGAAAATATTAAAAATGTTGTTAAATTTTTCGATGCGAATGATGTGCTAGTAATTAAAACAGCACAAGATCTTCTTCAGAATGAATTGCTAATTCAAAATCTAATGTTTATCAAAACCCACTTTGGGATTTTCTCGGATAATTTAAAGAAACTAGAAACAATTGAAATGTCTTTCACTGAATCGGTGAAAGTAACGACTGACACTGATAAATACTTTAGGAGCATTCCTGGAACTTGCGCAGCCAAAATTGTATCAAAGTGGAATGCAGTTTTAGCAAGAAATACCAGATTCTAAATAATCTAGAAAGTTAATGAAATTTTTCGAGGTCAGACAGTTGAAGAATTGGATGAGGTTAAAGTATGCTACTGCAGCAAATTTAAATATGTCTCGATTACGTCTTGTGGTGATGAACGCTTATTCTCAGTTTATAAGTAGATCTTAAGCGATAAACGTTATCAATTAACGCTCCATAATCATGAAAAAATACTCGTATCTTATTGTAATTTAAATTGTAATTATTAACTATTACATTTAAATAATAAAATATTTATTAAATAATAACACATTTTCTGTATATGTTGCACATATTTATATACTCTCGTATATGTTGACACATTATTAATACATATTCAGCATACGTTATTTGCACATTTCAACATATTTTATTGACATAAACATCCGCAGTCTGTCTGTGAGCAGCAAATTCAAATCTTCTCCCGTCTGATGGAGTCGTTCCTAGGTTAGTTTGGGCATTGGAAGGAACCACCCCTCTCAACGTTATCCCCTGGGCCGTCGTGCAAGTTTGAGGAGATTTTTGACGACCTAGGGCGACGCAGGGCCGCCCTTTGGCGCGGAACCCTACAAGGTTGGGATGTTCTCAGCCTCTCCCGCTCTGTTCGCTCCTTTACGAGCATCACTCCGCCGCAATGGGAGCGAACTGCGAGGAACTCTTGTTGCCCCCTCAGCATCGTTTTCATAACTGACATGGGGTCCAATCTCTCGTCAATCGCTAGTCGCAGTATGCTGGGCCGTGTCCTTGCACTTTCCGCAGTGGTGGTGTTCGTCACCTCTCTTCCGATTTTCCGCAGGTATTCCCCGAATACTACATGTCCTGCGAGCGCCTGCGTCATCCGGAAGGATAGCCGAAGCCTTCCGCGGTCATTCCAAAAAAATTCGGTAAGTGCCGCCGAAAGGCGACAGTGCCTTACCTTATATATGTGTTCCATCCTTGTCTAGGGGAGTGCTAAACGTCTCTCCTTTCATACTATAAAAAAAAATTTTTTTTTTTTTTTTTACGTGGAGGAAATCTTCATAGACACCTACTTACCACCCTGCGGACCCGGGACACAGGGCGGCAGAAGGTAGTGCCGGATTCTTACCGGCTAAAACCTCCACGGGCGGGGCGTAGACCAGTACGAGTCGATCCTCGGGCCCCCCCCCTGTGTGCTTAATACCACCAAGCACACGCACACCTTTAGCCAACCGCTCTCCTAGAAAGTACACCCACAACAGCGCAAGGGAGCGGATTGGGTGCTTGCCTGTTGTATATTACTTTTGAGAGAGTTCCTGCTCGTGCACATCCTTTTGCAAATATATTTTGCGGGCCGAGGATTCGAACTCGCGACGCGTCGCCTTCGATTGTGAGCCTTAACGAGCGTAACTGGCTGCCCCGCCGAGGTTTTAGTTGTTTGGAAAGTATTTGATTCATATAGCTCGACGAAACTCGGGCCCAAGCGATAGGTGTCAAAGCGTTGTAAACAAACCAGACTGACGCCCAAGAACAGTCACAATACGAGCCGAAATACAAATACCTATGATATAGTCAGTTTTACGCGACACTGCTGTTGTGGAAGTAAACTCTAATCCTTTTTCCTTTTATGGATATGATAAATATATTATATTTTGTAATAGATGACGATTTCAAAATTATATTTCATGAATAAACGATACTTCAATAGAAATTCAAGAGTCTTCAAATGCGATTTTATCCTAAGCAATGTAATAATACTACGCCTAAAAGTAAATAGCATATTATAAACAAAAAAATTCAATTATAAGAAATGTTCACCTTGAATCAATATCTAATAAGAAAATACTTACAACTGTAAAAAACCTCGATGGTATGATATTTCCTAAAACACTCTGGCAGATGTAAAGCTATCTGTTCACGACCGTGGCTCGTGATATTCATGTGAATCTTCCAATGGCTCCGGACACAAAGCGCTACACCGTCAAAGCGCAACACCGACGTGCCCAATGTGCCATCGATATCTTCACGCTCTTTTCGCCGAACTCTCGAAAGAGCATACACGTGCCAGCCGCGGCGGCACATCTAATAAATGCACGCTAGTGGGGGATATCGATGGGCAACGAAGGGAAGAATCAGTAAACTTGAGAACAAAAGGACAGTCTGTCTTGCGCCTTGAAATCGGAAAGTCCTCAGTGCCATTGCATAGCAATGTGTCGTTATTGTTAATTGTTTTTGTAAATTGTTATTTGTTGACTCTATCTATTAAACCTTTTCTCAATAAACTATTGTTAAACGTTTGAGTATTTCTTCCGTACCTATCACGACGTACCACCTCAAATTGGTGACCCCGACGTGATCTTCAGTGAAAGAGGTGACCGTGATAGTGCCCGCGAGACGTTAAACACCGCGAATTTAAGACAGTTCGAAATGGCTAACACCGCAAATTCCTCCGCGTGCCCGATCGGCGGGGACAACGTCGACTCAATAAATGCACTCCTCCGCGTGCCCGATCGGCGGGGACAACGTCGACTCAATAAATGCACTCCTCCGCGTGCCACCGTTCTGGCCTGACGATGTTGACTTGTGGTTCACGATGTTGGAAGTGCAGTTTGACGCTGCCCAAATCACGGGCGATCAGGAAAAATACCAGGCCGCTGTCGCGCATCTCGACAAGTCGCACGTGAGATTAATCCGTGACGTATTAAACGCCCCACCGGCGACCGGGCGTTACGAGTTCGTCAGAAAGGAACTTATCAAGAGATTGGGAGAGTCGGACGCCAAGAGAATCCGACAGGTAATCGAGAAGGAACAAATGGGCGATAGGAAGCCATCCCAATTCTACCGCGACCTAAGAAGCCTAGCCACCAACTCGTTAGCAGACGATGTCATCCTCACCGTCTGGGAAGGTTGACTTCCGTCGCGCGTGCAGAGCATTCTAGCCTCCGTCCAGAGCAAAGACCCGGAAACCCGCATCCAAATCGCCGATAGCATCTTCGAAGACTCCCCCGAACCTGGGCAGATAGTCGCGGCCAGCGCAGTCCACCTACCTGCAGTAATCCACCCACCTGGCCAGAACAGCGGAATAGGCGACTCTATGGCAGCCGCTCTCAACGCGTTGAACGAACGGTTAGCGCGAATAGATGCACGTGTAAACCAGATCCAAGCGTAGATAGCCGAACTAAGATTCGATGAACATCGCCGATCACGATCACAATCGCGCTCGCGTACACAATTCCGCCGCCGTTCGCGCCCCCGCGATCCGCCGCGGCAGGACGGACTATGTTATTATCACGCACAATACCGAGAACACGCGAGAAAGTGCACATTCCCTTGCTCTTGGAATGCGGGAAACGGGACTAGCCGTCAGTAAAAGTGGCAAACGACGACGGTCTGGCATCCCGCCGCATATTCATAACGGACAAGAACTCGCGGATCTCCTATCTTATCGACACCGGCGCCGACATTTGCGTATATCCGCGCAATAAGTTACACGGACCCGTGAGCAGAAGCGAGTACGAGCTGTTCGCGGCCAATGGCACACGAATCACAACATACGGCACCGTCGCGATAAATCTAAACTTGTCCCTACGCAGAGCATTCAAATAGGACTTTACGGTAGCCGACGTCAAAACACCCATCATCGGCATGGATTTTCTAAGTCACTATGGGTTGCTCGTGGACCCACGAAACAAAAGGCTCATCGACACGACAACCCATATGTCATCAAAGGGATACACCGCCACGACAAACGAAGTGTCCGTTAAGGCCGTCATCGGTGAATCACCGTACCACCAACTCCTGGCAGAATTTCCGGACCTCACCCGCCCACCGATTTTCGGAAGAGAGAGGATTCGACACGGCGTGGTGCACCACATTAAAACCATACCTGGCCCACCAGTCTACAACAAACCACGCCGCCTCGCACCGGATCGACTTAAGCAGGTAAAAGCGGAATTTGAACACATGATCGAGCAGGGCGTGATGCGACCATCGAAAAGCCCGTGGGCATCACCCCTGCACGTAGTGCCGAAAAAGGACGGAAACCTGCGACCATGTGGCGACTACCGTGCGTTGAACGCCCGCACTGTACCCGACAGGTACTCACCGCCACACATCGAAGACTTCGCGCAACATCTGCATGGTAAGCGAATCTTTTCCAAAATCGATCAGGTCCGCGCTTACCACCAAATTCCGATTGCGTCCGAGGATATCGAAAAAACCGCGATTGCAACGCCTTTCGGACTTTTCGAAGCAACAAACATGATGTTTGGACTTCGAAACGCCGCGCAAACATGTCAGCGGTTCGTCGACGAAATCACACGTGGGCTCGATTTCGTCTACGCGTACATCGATGATTTTCTCATAGCCTCGGACGACGAAAACCAACATCGCGAACACCTGAAAATCCTGTTCAATCGCCTCAATAATTACGGCGTTGTGATAAACTCGACGAAATGCGAATTCGGCGTGCACGAAATCACATTCCTCGGATACTCGGTAAACCCCGAAGGAATCAAGCCGCCGCCCGAACGCGTGGAAGCGATTGTAAAATTGTCGAAGCCCGCGAACGCCAAACAACTACGTAGATACCTCGGTATGATAAACTTCTACCGACGTTTCATACCGGGGGCCGCAAAAATACTTAAGCCACTCAATGACCTGTTAAAAGGCGCGAAAAAGGGCAACGCGCCCATCGAGTGGTCGGATCAGTCGGAAAACAGCTTTCGCGAATCGCAACGTGCTCTCGCGGACGCCACGATGCTGGTGCATCCGATACCAGGTGCGCCTATCAGCCTCACAGTAGATGCGTCCGACTACGCGATGGGGGCAGTGCTACAACAACGCGTGAATAACGAATTACAACCGCTAGGATTCGCAACGAAATCTTTGACCCCCGCTCAGCAAAAATATAGCACGTACGATCGCGAACTACTCGCCATATACACAGCAGTCAAACATTTCCGACACGCCTTAGAAGGCAGGAACTTTACAATATATACAGACCATAAACCTCTTACCTTCGCGTTCAAACAGAAATTAGAAAAATGCTCGCCCCGACAATTCCGACATTTAGACTATATTGGACAATTCACTACCGATATACAATATATAAAGGGACTAGATAACAACGTAGCCGACGCTCTGTCACGCATCGACGCGATCGGAAAGTCTGTGGATCATCAAACTCTCGCCGCCGCACAAGCAAACGACAACGAACTCAGCGACATCATCAACTCCAACACAACCGCGTTACGGTTAAAGAAAATACGTTTTCCTGATCACGATGCAGAATTATATTGCGACGTATCAAATGACACTGTAAGACCGTACGTACCGAAATCCTTGCGGCGCGATGTATTTAATTCGCTCCACGGACTTTCCCATCCAGGGATACATGCCACGCAAAAACTGGTGACGTCGCGGTTCATTTGGCCGTCCATAAACAAAGATTGCCGGACTTGGGCACGACAATGTATCCCGTGTCAACGATGCAAGGTCACCAGGCACGTATCCTCATCCGTCGGAACGTTCGACACTTTAGCAGGCCGATTCGAGCACATTCATATAGACATTATCGTGATGCAATATTCATAAGGCTTCCGATATTGTTTAACATGCATCGACCGTTTTTCGCGTTGGCCTGAAGCCATTCCCATCGTCGATATGGAAGCGACAACCGTTGCCTCGGCCCTTCTCTCTACATGGATAGCTCGTTTTGGCGTACCCTCAAAGATAACGACCGATCAAGGACGCCAGTTCGAATCAAACCTATTCAAGGAACTATGCCGGTTGCTCGGCATTAAGCATTTACGCACAACTGCCTATCACCCCGCGTCCAACGGGATGGTAGAGCGCCTGCATCGACAACTAAAGGCAGCAATAAAATGTCACAACACGAGCAACTGGGTAGAAATCCTACCAATCGTTCTATTAGGCATAAGAACCGCTATCAAGGAGGACCTGAACGCAACGGCAGCCGAAATGGTTTACGGTACCGGCATACGATTGCCGACAGAATTCTTCATACCGACAAAGCAACAGGCCAACTCGGAATTCGCGAACCGTCTAAAAGAGCAAATAGAGAAAATCAGGCCTCTCCCGATTACGCGACACGGCGAGAAGAAAACTTTCGTGTTCCGCGAGCTCGAAACATCACCATACGTATTTGTACGCCACGACGCGAGCGGAGGCCCCGTACAACCACCCTACGACGGACCTTACCAGATTATACAGCGTGGAAAAAAGACCTTCACCATCAAAATAAATAATAAAAACGTAATAGTCTCCATAGACCGATTGAAACCCGCTTTTACTGTATCCGACGAAATTGAACAACAACAATTAGAAACTAGCGCAGAAACCCACGACATGTTTATACCGTCTAGAGCCATAACTACACAAAATGCTGAGCGGGCACAGCAACGCGAAAGCGACTCAAGAACTCAGTACACCACGGGCTCGGGCAGGAGAGTTCGATTTCCCGATTGGCTTCAGGCAGGTTTCGGATAGGCGTTAGGAGACGGCGAACGTGCACACTGCCTCGTAACACTTATATGCTTTTATTTATTTATGTAGCGTTATCACTGGTAAGGGGGTACTGTGGCGGCAGGGGCCACGGAATCTTCCAATGGCTCCGGACACAAAGCGCTACACCGTCAAAGCGCAACACCGACGTGCCCAATGTGCCATCGATATCTTCACGCTCTTTTCGCCGAACTCTCGAAAGAGCATACACGTGCCAGCCGCGGCGGCACATCTAATGAATGCACGCTAGTGGGGGATATCGATGGGCAACGAAGGGAAGAATCAGTAAACTTGAGAACAAAAGGACAGTCTGTCTTGCGCCTTGAAATCGGAAAGTCCTCAGCGCCATTGCATAGCAACGTGTCGTTATTGTTAATTGTTTTTGTAAATTGTTATTTGTTGACTCTATCTATTAAACCTTTTCTCAATAAACTATTGTTAAACGTTTGAGTATTTCTTCCGCACCTATCACGACGTACCACCTCACATGTTTGGGCCAAAATCTTCATCACGAGTCAGACTCGTTAAATCACGGGAAGGGGTTAATGTGACAATGTATATCACAGTAAGTATTCTAATTGCTTTAGAAGAAAGTTCCTTAATGATTTTACCGTTTATTAAATCAAAATTGAGAATGCTCTGGCTCAATTTTAATTTCAGGATAGTAGCTCAAGTAGCTATAAGGAATGTTTGAAGCGATATTTCATCATTAAATTGAAACATATTATGGAATCATGTATTTTTCTAAGAGACTTCATAGCTCATAATAATTTAGTTATATATATAACTAAATATATATATTTAGTTAAAAAATACACTAAATTCTTCCATAAACCATTTTTAGTATTAACGTCATGAAGAATTTTTATAATTTTTAATACGTAGGAAAACAAAAATTTTTAATACCTAAATTTTTACACATATTTTGCTTATTTTCTAGTAATTCATTAGAAAGACCTCAAGGCTGCCTACTCGAGGAAACGATCAGTTCATCTCCTAATGGAACGTATCAAATATAGGAGTGCCGCCCAATAGAGGGACAGGACGTGATATTTAATCCATTTGCGCCTATAAACGTAAAGCAGCATTCATCGCTGTAACTATGCTTGTGCACATGTTAAACATTGCATCCATTTGTTGAGTTGCTAAGAGAGTAACAGATTGTAAAAAATTTCAATTTTTAGACATCTTTAAAAAATAATTAAAAATGTCTTCTTTTTTAAGCATCATAGTTATCCAATAAAATTACACTATTTAACAGAAACAACGTCATAACTTAAGATAGCAAATACTTTGGTTCCATTCTTTAAGCGTTATTTTGAAAACTATGAATTTGCATGAATATCCGCTCTGTGGTTATACATTTTCGAGTAACATTCTTTCAAAAAATCTATGTTGTGTATTTAAAGATGAAAAGATTCTATGAATCAAGGAAAAGGAAATCAGAAAAAAGCCGTTCTTATTCCGTATTTTTATAAATTATTTCTTTAAGAGAAAGAAAGTGAAAAATGTGTTAAAGAATAGAAAAAGAAGTTTGAAAGTAGATTTAAAAAGATAAATAGAACAAAGAATATAAAATCAGTGCACTGAAATCGGAAAATATAAACAAAGAAGCTGTCTGCGTAGTTTGCTTAAGGATCATTGATTAATATTGGGTTCAATGGTCGCGATAGAATGACTTTTCGAGGTTTGTGTCGACGTTTTTGAGTGTTTTCGGTGACTATATTTATGATCGTTGTAAATTATTTTGAAGCTGCCCTGCGTTACTTATTTTCGCTGTGTCCGATATTAGGTGCCATTCTATGTTCTTTTAAGATCAATAACCAACGTTTAATGTTAATTTAATCTAAATATGATGACAATTTTATTTATCTTACTTCTTTACATTGATTTCTACTTGTAGTTGTCCTGTAATTAATGCAAAATAAACAAAACCAAGACATTATTTCTTTTGTGTATCTAAGGAAATCCATAAGTGTCCACTAATAGGGAAACTCCCTGTAGGCCGATTTCATTGCTCCCAACAATGTCCAAAAAACCTATAAAAAGTTGTGAAGTTACTGAAAAAAGTATTTTAAAGGGGGGTGTGAAAGATAATCACTGAAAGGAGTTTAATCCCATCGGACCAATTTGGCTTCAGGAATAAATACGCCACGAAAAAGTACGTAAGGTAACAAACAAGATCATCGATGCACTGGAGCTGAAACAGTACTGCACTATCCTATTTTTGGATGTTGAAAAGCTATTTGACAAAGTATGATGTGGGGGACTTCTTGACAGAATTAAACAAAACTTCCCTATCGAGATTCTTCTGTTTGTTAAATTATACTTTGAAAATAGAATATTCTTTGCTGAATATCAGACACTCTTTCAGATTTACATACTGTCAGTGCTGGCGATACTCAAGGTTATGTTTTCATAACTACATCGTATATTCTGTATGTATGCAGCCGATATATACTGGCCAGCTCTAAAAATACTTTACTTTAACGTTCGCGGATGATACTGTAATTCTAGCCACCGAGCTAAGGTTGTATCAACATTATTGCACAACATATACGATTGCTGGGACACTGGTTAAATCAGTGCAAAGAGGGTATACTGGCAAATGTAATCACATCGCTTTCACGTTAAGGATGGACAGCATACCTACCACTTACAAAGAATTTTAGGCGTGAAAATAACACGATATAAAATGGAATCCATAAATGTATATAAAAGAAATCATATAAAATGATTTATTGAATATAATATTATTATATATATATAAGTTTGTATGTTTATATGAAAAGCTTCAATTAACTTTTCAAATTGCAAACAAAGTTAATGTGTACAATGTTAGGAATTCTTATTTAGAAACAAAAGTTGTATGATGCGTTAATTTTGTTGTTTGCTATTTAAGTTTCTTTTTCAATGTGTACACAAACGTGTGATTATCTTTTAACCTTTTCGGTACGGTTGAAGTTTGGGCAGTTTCTCTATACGGTCGAGTTTGGCGTGAATTACGTGTAAACAATATAGCACTACAATGTGTGACAGATAAAATGCTGTTCTCTATGCAAGAACATTGGGATGAAGTTTTTGATAATTAAATTATAACTTTTCTTGAAGATATTAGACTTTAACTTTAATAATTTACTTTGATAATTAATAAAACAATTGAGTGCGATATATTTTAAAGCACGGCAGGGCACATAGACCCACGCCACAATTTTCACACTCATAACGCGATAGTGTTTTTCAAATTGCTCTTCGTTTTCTATTTTGAAGCGACATTTTCTGGTTGAAGATTCTAAAAAGTTACAAGGACACGGATCGGCGTGTTAAAAAGAGCATCTAATAATGCTATATTTATTTTAACGGAAAGCAACAAGTGATATCTGACACTGGCGTATCAGGAACAAAGACTATATATTCTGCCTGTATATTGTTAACATTGTTATGGAACGTTGCGAGGACAAGAAAAGTGTGAAGCAAGACAAATGAAAAAGATGTATTAATTCAAACGCTGAGCAAATGAGTCAGTAGACTGAACCACTATAGTGGCGCGTCGTAATATAAGGCGGCATTCCGCATCGTACCTAAGTGGTTAAGGATATCCTATTGTAGATTTCTTGGCAATATATCTTTTCACCTGTACTTTGAAGGTAAACACTCACGATTGCGCAATTATCGTATAGGTAATGTGTCACAGGAAATTAAGATTCTCAGAGAAATTGTCCACAAGAGCCTACTTCGATTTACTTATAGATTATTATCTTATAGATTTCGTACAACGAATTATGCTTGCCTGCGACGTTAGGAAAAGTAACAATTAATATATAATTTCAGATGAAAAACTTGTCATTAATAAATTATAAGTTTAAGTATCTTTAAATTTATCTGTAAATATTGGCTTGGCAACTAAGAGATTGCGGATTTTGCCATTAGATGGTACTGACAAAATCCGCAAGCACTTAGTTGCCAACCCAATATATGTTACACTTTACGAAAAGGAATATTCATATTTATGAATCATGTAGAAATCATATTTATGATTATAGAAATGTGTATAATTTTATGTGCTACACTACATTGACCGCGTAGTAGCTATACGTGTCTGTCAATACGAGTGTGTGGAAGTATATGTGCGCGCGGTGCCTCGTAAACAAAGGAATGTAAACTGTTCAGTTAAGCCTGGTATGGAAGAAGGTGGAACGCGTGCAAGTGTATATCGATGAATATCTTTGAAATCCTTTATCAAATAAATATATAACTATTTTAATATAAATTCAAAGTGTAAATTTAGTGCTCCTATATCATTATTTTGGCAATTAAGATCCAAAATTCTCAACAATGATTTTTATATCTCATTAGTATTTTCTAACAGTAATAAGTAACTGAATTTATTAGAAATTTCTATCGAAATATTAATTATACCTATTATCTTTATGTCAAATTTACTGTGTTTGTAAAAACAGAAGTAGAAGAGCAAGATCTATGACAAATGTCGATATGGATCAATGTGAGTTACTCGAAATACAGAAATGGAAAATCGATGACGAATATGTTTACTCATTTTGCATTTGTTTCCTGTGTAGCTAAAGGTCGATAAAACCGTGCCGTGTTCCTTCCGTGTTCCGGCTATGCTCTGGATTAGGTTCGGTCTCCATAGTTTTAAATCAGAGTTGGGCAAAAAGTTAATGCGGTTGATTAACGATTATGACTAACGTAAAATCATGTTCATAATTAATGATCACGATTACTAAGTAATCTAGCAATCATGATTAATGAATAACTGAAGTAATCAAAGCAAATGTATTCAGTAGGCATGATTAACTCTGAAATTTGATATGTATTATGGTAGTTATATTGATATTGGACAGTTTTTATAAAATCCACATTTGTTGAATAATTCGACGAAAAAAATATTTACATAATAAATGAATATAAATTATGATCTTGGTGTGCGAGTGGGAGTACAGTACGCTTTTAATTTGACTTTCATTAAAAATATTTCATCTGAGAGTCTGTGCGCCTTCGGTTCCTTTTCCATCGTTGCATAATGAAAGGATAGTCTCTTCACGGCTGCTGACGTTGGTAATGGCGTATTATGTATAAGAAAAAAACGTTTCTTATCGATGGATTCTGATATGGAAGATATACACCTTGCTGTTTTTCACATATCAAATGTATTAGGTTGTCCGACAGTTTTCTTTCGTTTTATGGCGAAATAATAGACGCACATCATTTTTCGTTTTATATTATTTTTTGAATTTCGTACGATCCATTTCGTTCTATTGAGATATAAACACCACGACATTTCACAGACTCAGTTTCACGTTTGTATGAAGGTGCGAATGAAAGACACTTTCCGGACAACCTAATATTATAGAATTTCCAACTCTGTCCTAGATGCAGGTAAAGTGATTTCATTGGAATTATTTCCAAAATCGAAGAACCCGTCACCAGACGAAGCTTCTTTTTGTTGCTCTGGATATTGACTTGGGCTGCTTCTTTAAAAGGTTGCATTAAGCTTTCGCTTCGTGTAGGTGACAAGCGAAGTGATAACCATCGCTGTTTAAATCGCCGAGATGAGAAAGCTTGTGAATGTTACACCTTTTTCAATTTTTCGAGTAGAAAAAGTTTAAAAATTCGTGAAATCTTACTTTTATATTGTTCGAAAGAGTTTCTACAAATGACTTGTAATAAATCCGTTCAAAATTCATTATCGCTTTAAGTTTTGCATGTAGAGAAAGAAATGGTATGAAAATTCCGTAAGATGTATTACTTTTACATTGTAACATATTTAAAGCATAGCAAAAGATTTCGTATACTTTAAATGATTCTCTAGCTACTGACAATCTTGATTGTTTAATTTTGTGAAGTTTATTACTTTTTCCATTTATTGCAACAATTTGTGACGAATCGTACAAAGTGTTCTACCTAGTTTGCTCAGGTCTGGTCAGAGTATGACACAAAATATCCTGAATTGTTTCTGCAGTATTTGGCTGTGCTGTCATTTTCCACAAATAGTGACATTTCTGTATAACTCTACTATATGCAGTTGTTAATTGTGTCAATTCTTATAAAATTCTGTTACCATTGTCTGAAACGCATAAACGCAATGTATGTGAGCAACAATAAGATCAGTTTGATTAACACTAGAACTACCACACCAGTCAAATTGACTGGCTTTACAATTCCATTTAAAAATTCCTACTTTGTATTATATTTTTTTCCGCAATGAGGTAATGACTCTCGCAACGATAACTAAAAGAATAATATAATGAATTTTATTTTGTTTTTTATGTATTCAAACTCAAAATAATTTTGCATCAAGCCGCCAGCCCGTCCAGGAAGGAGGCATACTGTGTCCGGCTGATGTTGGGCGACACGTAGACGGCCACCACTGCTAGGTCGCCCCATTTCACGGCTACGAAGCCCCGTCCCCGCTCGATCACCGAGCAGGAGGGGCTTCCCGCGATCCCGGTCCAGAATATGGCGACCGAGCCGATCAGATCCCCAGCGCCTCGTGACGCGTCGGGGATGCTGTACGGCTCTGCCACTACCGCCAGAGCAATCCACCGCTCCGTCAGGCTCTGGAACATTAAGTCCTGAGCCCGGCGGGAGCGGTTAAGATTGCTCTGCAGGAGCAGTTGTCTTCCTGCTCCTCTTCTTCTTCTTCTCACGTCGGGGAAGGCTCCGTCTCCATAGCCTCCTCCGGTCCGTTCCCCTCACGGTCGTTGTGTCCGACTTCTCTGTCCTTTCTTCTGTCCTTCATAGGGTCCGTTGACGGCGGTGTCGTTTCCTTCCTCTTCACCGCGTCCCCACCGTTGCCGGGAGAGGTTTTTGTTTCCTGTGCGGTCCTCTTCCTACGGGCAGGCGGCTTGCATGCCGGCGACCCCATACGGTGTAACGCGGGCATTCCCAGGTCCGCGCATACCGGACACATGGGTACTCGCGCCGGGCAGTCCCTGGCGCGGTGTCCTTCCGCCCCGCACCGGTAGCAGCGCTCCGACCGGTCGGTCGTCGATGTGCAATCCCGGCGCACGTGACCCGACTCCATGCACCTGAAGCACTGGAGTCGGCGCGCAGGAAGAGGGGTAACCCTCGCCGCTGACCAACCTATATTAATCCTCCCTCCTGGTCGGGCATCTCCTCCTCTGTTGATTTTCCTGGCCGCTGTCAGCGGGCAGCGTAGCCATACCGACCCGAGGCCCCGAGGAGCGGAGCGTATGACTTCCACGTTGACCTCATCGGCGTGACAGCCCCCGGCCTCAGCAACGGCGGCTGCCACCTCCTCCGGGGTGACCGAGTCCTCCAGTCCGGTCACTCGTAGCTCGGCCGTCCTTTGCGGCACGGTTACCTTGGCGGGTAGATCCTTAAGCGTAGCCGTCATCCGCTCGGCCAGTCGCGATGCTTTGCTCCTAGCGTCCTGGCCTGGTATTTCAAATAGCAGCGCCCCCGTGACCGCCCTCCTCGGTCGTAACTCCGTGATGTCGAGTTCGGAGAGCTTGACTTCCCTCTTCACCACCGACATCGCATCCCTGTATGTAAAGCCCGAGCCGTCCCGCACGGTGAGCGATACCGCGGCGCACCGTGGGGGTCGGGGAAGGCCCGGCACTTCCTCGCTGTGCGCGTCCCGTCCACTAGCGTTGCGTCTCTTGCCTGCCCCGATAGCTCTGAGTCCACCGCCGCTGCCCGCTCCTCGCATGGATTCCCTTCCCGTACGAGGGCGCACCGGAGGCCGAGCGGCCACCTCCGCGAAAGTCCCTGCTCTCGCTCCGCCGCTTCCGATCGCCGTCCCGGGTACCCAGGCTCTTGTTTGCAACGTCGACGATGGAAGAGACGACGACACCTGTCCCTTGGTTTTTGCGTCCATGGTCGGCGCAATGACCGCTGGAAGAGGATGCGCCGTGGGCTTCCTGTTCTTTCGCCCCGCTCTCCCTCTTCGTCCTCCTAGGACGGTAATAAACCCTGCCTCGTCGGCCGACGACTCCACAGTCGACCGCGAGGTGTCTCTCGCCGGCCGCAATCCTGCTTGTATGGTTCTTGCGACGGCGCCAGCCTCCGTAGCCGGGGGGATTGCTCCCCCTGACATTATTTCTCGCCGACATTCCTCCAACTTGCTGAGGAACAGGATCTTGAGGTCCTCTAGTGGATCTCGAGGTCCTGGACCACCGAGTCTATCCGTTCCCTTGGTATGTGTATATCGCGTAATACGTGTAATACTCCCCGACCCGTTGGGACAGCGGAGACGGCGCGACGCTGACCACGGGTGTGGGGGAGGTGGGGGAAGGGGACCCATGACCGTTCCCGTTGGGGCGCGGGGAGCGTTTTCTTTCGTCCCCCTCTTAGAGGCGATCCCCACCTCTTGTCCTTCGCCGTCGTTCCTATCAACTTTGGTCGCCCTTTCCTTGGTCAGCCGTTCCACCGTCTTTTGGAGACGACTGACCTCTTTCTCTAGGAAGCGCACCCTCCTTCGCAGGTATGCGACGTCCTTCTCTTCCTGGTCGAGGGTCGCATCCGCGTCCTTCACGGTCGCTTGTTTGTCGACCGGTTCGATTCTCATTACGTCCCTGCGCGTGTCGTCGCCGCCGTCGGCACCGCCGCGGATAGTAGAGGCGGCGGCGGCCACGACGGCAGACTCGGCGTCGGTGTCGGTGTCCATATCCGTCCCGCGCCTCGCGCCCCTTTTCTTCCTTTTACCGGGAGCCAGCAGTAGCGCGGACTCCGGATCCCCCGCGGCCACGTCCCCCCGCCGTGTGTGACGTCCCGCGCCTCCGCCGCCAACGGTCGCGGCGGAGGCAGTGCTTTCTGTGGACTCAGTAATCCTGCGGTACGACCGCTTGCCGAGCGTGCCCGCAACGGTCGAGTAGGAAGAGCATGACGACATTTCGTCGTCGGATCTCACACTCCCGCCGCGACCGCGGCGCCGCCGCATCCCATCCCGCGAAGGTCCCGGGCCGACGGTCACAACGTCGGGTTCGGGTTCCTCCGGCCCTCTCCGAGACCCCACATTTCGTGTGTCCCCTTCGCCAGACGCATAAGCGTGTCCAGGGGCCTGGCGGCCCACCCCCGGACGGCCACGGTTGCTCGATGACGACGCAGCGGGGCCCGCTTTACAACCCGCGGCTGCGCCGGTACTGGGGTATCCCTCCCCTGCACCGTAAACGATTCTCTGGTTCGTTTTTCTATCCATTTGAATTTTAAATTTTTGCCGAAGTCGTCAACAATGGTTTCCATCCCGGTGCCACTCACTCTTTCGCACCCTGTTCCAGTCAAGGCTGGTGCAGGGTGACGGGGAGCCCCACAAGAAGGTGAGGTGAGTGGTCTTGGCAGATACGGGCCCACCAACTACTCCGAGGTTCTCCGCACCGGATCGGCAAACTGGCGGGGGCCAAACGCCCCGACCAGTCACCATCCGGCTATAGGAGAATATCAGATTCATCGGGGTTTCCCAGGGCGTGGTCCTACGCCCTGAGAACCCGTAGCCGCCTCGTGCCCCCCAGCGTGAAAGGGTCCTGCAATCTGTTTATCGAACTCCAATTAACCAGTTTCCTCGTTTTGTACAACTTGCAACACGTTTTCCAAATTTTTACCGCTTATTATTCGATATGATGATATCAATTATCAGGAAAATTTCAGATCGATCGCTAGATGTTAACGCTAGAAATACCATAGCAGTCAAAATGACTGGCTCTACAATTTTATAAACGTGTCAACTCTCGTTTAGAGATTATGGTCCCAGATGGATCAATAATACCAAAAATGTACTACATAACATTGAATTCCTTCTGTAAGAAAGTAATAAATCAATAAATATACAAATATTCTATTATTACGTATTTTTTAAAGACCAGTCATTTTCATTGGTTTTGGTAGAAATAGCTTCGTGTTAACTATCGGTAGTTCTAGTGTTAAACGTTCGTTCGCAATTATTTATGCATTTTGCGTTTACTCCAAATAATTGGAAGGCTTCAACATAATTGTTTGTGTTATCTATAATCGCTGCAACAATTTTGTCTTCAGCAATATCATACGTTTCTTGGATTAATTCATTCTATCTGTACCATGAACTCTACGAAATCTTCAACATGCTAATGCAATGGACTCTCTCTTTAGATTATTATTTATCTAACGTGCTATCATTCCAAAGAAACTTTTCTTTTCATTTGAATGTATGTTAACGATTGTGTATAAAAATTGCACGTTTCGTGTATTATTAAAAAATTTTTTTTTATTATTTATGTGTTCAATTCCAATTCATCGACTAGAAGAAGGATGACTTAAAACGTGCAAACCTCATGATTATGTTTATGTTATTGAATATGATAAAAAAAAAGTCTTTCGCGCATTCTAACGGAATCATTAGATGGACAAAATATAATATTTTACATATACATTTTATAACGTCATCTTAAAATTGCTCTTGCGCTATATATTGCAGATTTTGTAATTACCTTCTCATGACAAAATCCGCAATCGCTTAGTTGCCAACCCCATATATGAATTGCTTAATCCTCCTCCTAATAGTCTGAGGTTGGAAATTCTACTGTGCTTAAGTGACTATTGCTATTTATTGCTGTAACGCCGTATCAGATAGAAATATTATAATAATCTAACTGTATTTTCGTACGTTCGCGGGGAGATGCGATCTCGAAGAAGCGCGTCAACGGGAGGCGTAAATTCCCGTTACGATTGGCTGATCGACGCCACGAATCGTGCGATCCCTTATTTCTTTTGGGATAATAAGGGTAGTTAAATAGTGGACAACGCTGCGGTTAACAGGTTGCGTATATTTATACAATCCAAACAACTTGATGTGATACAAGATGAATATACAATACGGATGAATACGACCTGACTATATTCGCCGTGTTGACTGACTGACTTGCGTGGATCCTGGAGGTAGACTGGCTTGCTCTGATGTCTGAACTGGAGAGTGAGTTTCTTGACTTGTAGAAGAAGTAGAGTTGATCTCCTTATGGTGCAGGAGAAGTAGTTGACTCTCCTGAAGTCGTAGGAGCAGTAGACGTCCTGACCCGCGTGCTGTCTTAGGAAGAGTGAATGTCCTGACCCGCTTGATATAGTAGGAAGAGTGAGGCACAGCGACGATGCTATGTTGGAGGAAAGCTGGGGTAGGAAAGTGAGGGTAATATGCATTGTTGCTGATTGCATTAGGAAGGCCTTAACTGCCTTCGATAGAAGGTTGTTAGTAGGAGCATCGCAAGTGGGAAAAACTAACTTTCCCTTGTCAAGCCGTAGTAAACAATAGGCGTTATAAAGTGCTTTAGGAAGGACCTTAGATTGCAACTTCTGGGATTTATGATGGGCCCTTAAGCTTAATGAGGGTCCGCCGTAAGGATGAATTGACATCTGGCGTCCGTCTGGCCCGCGGCGTATGACCTGGTCCAGGTAGAGGGTCGCGCGGCGTAACACTAACATCAAGGAATTGGAACTGAAGCATTTTAAATTAATCTCACACGAACACAATTAGTTTTTTATATAAATTCGTAATATTAATATCCGTTAATACAAATATCAAGTGTTTCATGATCGAAGACATTCGAGGTTGTAAAAATATCGAATTGTACGTAATATGCAACCAAACATATAAAATATCTGAGGTGATCGTCGATGAAGGTGCCCACAAAAAATAGTCTTGATTTTCAACGATAACGTTTATTAAACTCTTAACAATTAACAACAAATAACGTTTAACCACGATTCACGATTGTGGCGGCTGTCACGTAAAATAACAAAATAGAAAAAGAAATTTGAGGTGAAAAATAAAAAAAAGAAACTTTATTTTTTTCTAACAACAATCCACTTTACAATCCACTTCCGAACTCTAGGCGTGACTTTCCAAGACTGAAGCTCTTACAATTTGACTTTGATCGGATCCGATTACTTTCTTTTGTCATCCCTCAACATCCCCACCGTCCATACATTTACTAGGCGTCTGCGACCGTTGCCACGTGCTCTTTCTTCTAGAACCTTCGGTGGAAGGACCGTTGGGATGTTGATGGTTCATTAGGCACTTCAGCGATATACATTGTCGCCGAGTGCCGCCACATCTTTATCCCCATCGTCAGTCCATCGGATTTGAAGTATGCCGGTCGTGACACGGCACGTGTCACGGAACTTTCCAACGGCTGCGTGATACAAAGCGCTACGCCGTCATGCCCAATGTGCCATTCATATCTTCACGCTTCTTCCGCCGAATTCTCGGAAGAGCATACACGCGCCAGCCGCTGCGACACATCTAATGAACGCACGCTAGTGGGGATATGGATGGGCAACGAAGGGACGAATCCGTTCGATCTGGAACAAAAAGGACATTCTACCCCGAGCCGCGAAGCGCGAATGGTGAAGAGAAACGAGTCGGCTATTTTCGACAGATCGGTCAATCGTCGTCAAGCGTCAACCGTAGTTAATTGTTAATTGTCATTTAACCGTTGTTAATCGTTCATTGTTATTGAGTGATAGAGTCTAATAAACGTTATTGGTTGTTGAACATATTTGCGTGTACCTTCAGTACCTATTACGACCTATTCACCTCACGATTAACAACGATTAATAACAAATAACGATTAACATTGTGTTTGCTTCGCTTAACCTTTCGCACTTCGCAGCTCGGGGCAGACTGAATCTTTTGTTCGAAGCCAAACGAATTCTTTTCTTTGTTGCCCCTCCATATCCCCACTACGCACTCGTTTATTAGATGTCCGCGACGGTTGCCGCTTATGCATTCTTCCGAATATTCGGCGAAAGAACTGTAGGGATATCGATGGTACATTATTAGGCCTGTCGGCCTTACGCTTTGAAGTAATAGCGCTTTGTGTCGCGAAGCCGTTGAAAATTTCCGTGGTTAAGTGCCACCACATATCCAGTTTTTTTTTATTTATTTGTTTTAAATTTTACAATTTGTCCAGTAGGACATTTGGTAAAATGTTATAGCTGCTTAATAATATAACATGTGGGTGGCTACCCCCAGTCGGGTACCATCTTCGTGCTTGTTAGGGTATATCCTTTATGAGATCTACTGGATGTCACATATCCAAAGTGAAATGTAATTTAAGCTGCATTTGTTAAAGTACGAGATTGCATAAAGATCAACAGTCCATTCGTAATTCCGCGTTAATTTACTAATTGAACTAGTACTATACTGTATTGATATTACCATAATGCTTCAAAGTACACGATGTAGTATAAAAGGACAATTGCAAGATCTTTTTCCTACAATTGCAATTAACGATACAAAGTATCGCGCTCTTTTCTTCGACTTGGCAAATAAGTGATTGCGGATTTTATCATTAGGTGGTAATGACAAAATCCGCAATCACTTAGTTGCCAACTCGATAGTATTGAAAAGCTTCTTTTTGAGATTGCTTCGGTAGGGAAACTCTTGTTTCTGAGCGCTCTCGCTGTACAGAATTTTTATGCCTTTTGTATTATTACAATTGTAGCGGCACTCGACAGTAAACTTTCCAACAGTTACGTCGCGTGACGCACGACACAAAACCCTATACCTGCGGAAAGATGATTGCCAGATGTCGATGCATTCGTACCGAACAGTTTTTTAGCTAGCCTAAGGACCCGCCATAAACCTTAAGATTTATTATAGCAAAGGACCTCCAAAGAAACAAACAGCCTTTGTCTATCAGTTTCTAAGTCTACCACCTACTACGGGAACACACGAGAAATCTGCTTTCTCTCACGTACGACGCTTCCCGCTAGCAACACCCTCTCGAGGGCAGCTAGCATCCTTTTCCAACGTCCAACACGAATTAGCCAATAAAAATTAACGTACATTTCCCTCACTATCCGAACCAAAGCTTTCCTCAACGAATCCGATGTCCTCGCATCTTTAGGCACATCCCAACACAGTTTTCCTTCGCAGCAGCATCGCGACAAAAAGTACAGTCTAGTACTCACAGCCGACACAGAACGGTCGTTACAACCTCGCGAGTCAATTATTAATCTAAGCCTTCGACATCTCGCGCAATCATAGTCCGCACTCGTAGCGCACATCGAGTCATACCTACTCGAGTTTGAACTTGTAATCGCGAACCGAATTTAACAACCGCGAACCTCGCGCAAATGTACTCACCGATCTAATAGTGAATAAACATTTATCTTTGAATACAACCGAGTTCTTCCTTCCAAACCTATCACGACATCCCCCCTCACAATGTTTCTTTTTCATGTTCCCGTTTAGGATGCATGAAAAAGTTAAATAATAAATTTCCAAAACAGATTATTGAAACGTTCTTCGGTTTACAGTTTAATCTAAACAATTTTACCACAATTCCTTTCACTTTTCTCTGATAAATATTTAAAATATTGACTATCTACGATTACTAAAAGTTTTATTTCTGTACCTCCGGAATCGCCATCGATATGCTGTTTTCTATTACTTGATGACGATATTTTATTTGATAATGAACATGTTGGATTGACAAATTCGGGATATTCTTCACTATTCTAATAAAGCTGAGCAAATCAATATACTATACAAAAAGTATCTTTTAATTAATAAGATGAATTATACTGACTAAGCAAACCATACTCTATTCTTTGTACTATTTCAGTATGAGGCACTATTCCAACTGGCAAGCTTGCTTGCAATAGAACAAAAATCACAACTATGTGCTTGCGAATATTAACAATAATATTCGTTTCCGTTTACTCGCTCTTAGCAATGAATAATATTAAGGTGCGATAATAAATAAATATACACACATATTAGATTGACAACTAAGTGATTGCGGATTTTGTCATTACCACCTAATGACAAAACCCGCAATCACTTAGTTGCCAACCCATATAACTATATACAACGTTGATTCGTAAAAGGTAAATTAATCATTTCGTCAGCGATTAAAAATTATGGATCAATAATTACAGAATACACAGAAATATTCATGAAATTTCTCTTCCTGACGTATTAATTGCTTTTGAAGACGAAATTTTCCTTCTTCTCGGTTTTGCCCACAACATACATAATGTACATTAAATTTGTTGCTCTCTTTCTTCCTCCTCTTCTTCATCCAGAAGTATCACTATCATAGCTAACTGTAAGTCTTCAATTAAAAATGGCATTTTGTTCTATGTTCTTTTACAATGTTTGATTTCCAACTGAGTGACACATTTGTCTCGAGCACGTTCCGGACGATCGTGCAGAAATATTAACGCATAAACGCCCGGTCACGGAACGGACGCGGCACGGTTGCGTATAAATCGACCTTAATTCTGCTTAGGCGACACCGGAAGTAAGAACAAGTTACGCGTCACGAAATCACGATACGTTGGATGCGTCGACACACCTCGATTGTCGACGTAGCGCGACATTGAGAGATTGGCGAAATAAATTCTTATTTCTTATTCTATTTGCAAAATGATACTTTGAACATAATTTTTTATTGGATGAAAGTCAATTATGTTAAACATCTTAATATATAATGTATCTTGTAATATATAATAATAACGTATCTTTATATCTTAGATTAATTTTTACATTAATTTTTATACTCATATGTATGATTTAATAGACATTTAAAACATCTTTTCAAATGATTAAAATTCTTTCATATATTGCAAATTTTATAATCGTTGTTGTATAGTTATTGGATAATTGTACAATTTCGTTATATACAGGAACGTATCTTAATTAGAAATATTTAATAAAAGTTCATGCAATTTAATTTTTTGGTTAAAAGTTTATTAAAACCAAAGCGGGAATTCTTACATTTTCCTTTGGTGTAGATGATGATAATATTTCCTTTAGTTAAAGGAAGAATGTATTTGAAAAACTATGGTAAAAATTTTCAATACAATAATTTATTGAATACATAATAAAGAATATTATATATAATTATACATAATTAATAAGTAAACAGATACTATCAATGTTATAGATTCTTTTGGAAAGTATTTGTACTAGTAGTGTCTTCCATAAATTAGGTGATCATCTGTTTGATAATTTAAGGATGTACATCTGTTTCAGTTACAACAATAAAAGTCCCTTTTCAAATTACTAATGAAATTATGACAAACAATGCTTGAAATTAAAAATATACGTGTACCTATATCTAACTATTTATAAGAAGGTCGAATGCCTGCCAAATATTTTTTCAACACATTAAATACTGCATTTGTACAGTAAAAATGTTATTCGCTGTAACTCTTGTTATTATATTGATTAGCTTGAAAGGCAGTGCGCACATTATATCTAGTTTTATATTTCAGAGGTTGCGGTTACATATTGCTTTTATGTTCGGCGATGACGGCATTGTAATTCAACTGAAATAGATCCAAGAATATGTATTAGTCGGTCAGAATTCAGAACACCTATAGATCATTAAAGTGTTCCTGGAATATTTATTATCACACGTAAATACATTATTCATGAAATAGTTACTGCTTCATAGCATTTTAACTAATGCCATTAAATCCATTCATTAACTTTTTCGGTGTAGCTTCATATTGCAAAAATAATTCTTGGTCTTAATCGTTTTCTCTAGCATAAAGAGGAAATTAAAAAATAATAAAATGATTATATAATATATAAAATGATTATATAATAAAAAAAATGTTACACTATGTATAACTTTTTGTTAAAATTGAAAGTGTTAAAATGCAATTTTTGCATGTGTCTTAATACGGCCTCTATCTTTTTCAAATTCCTCGATTCTTTTTTCTTTATCTAACTAAAAGCAATTTTATAGCATAGTTACAAATTTTTCACGCTTCATGTAATAGTGATGAGTAGACTTTGGATTTTGATGCATTTATACGAAATTCGATGTAAAAATACATATTTTCAAAGCAGAGTACTCGTCATAATCTTTACTAGATAAATTAGTAGGCAGTAAAAATTAGTAGGTGAAATTTACATAAAAATTAGCAATCTGATAATAACATAAAACGTGTACTTTTAAAAGTTAAATTAACATTCCAGTAATCTTCGAACAAGGTTAAATCGGTAAATTGCATGGAAAACTTTTTTCATAACAATGTACATATTAAATATTATGTAGTATATATAAAAGTATATATGAAGTATTTAAAACGTAGAGCTAGTAAAAGTAGGGCTTACACAATGATGGTATGTCTTTCTCGCATACATGAGAAATCACCTACGAATGGTAGCTGAAATATTTTCAATTATGTCGAAAACATAAGAGTGAAACATAAGTTGAATAGTTCCGAGTCGGACACTAACAATATTAAAATAATAATATAAAATAAACGTTTGAAGATTAAATTTGCTTTTCTAAATGGAAACATATATCTTTTAATGTATTAATCGGAGGATTTCGAGATGCTCTATGAAAAAATACTGACCTACTTATGCCAAAAAACTGTTAAGCAGATATTTTAATTTCTGTTTTGTAAAATTTATCATATGAAAGGCAAGATTATTTCCTTGTTAAAAAGTTAAAATATTTATTAATTTAATAGCTTTTCGACATCTGTAGATTAATTATATTTTATAAAGAATATCGAGTTGCATCAATTAATCAAACTGCATTAAAAAATATATGATTGCATTTAAAAGATCAAAATTGATCTCTACGCGACATCTACGCTCCTATCTACAGAAAAACTAATATCGTTAGTTACTTTCCGATATAATTGTATAATATTATCGAAAATATTGTTGTTAAATAGATTTTGGAGTTCGATATTTAATTAATTCACATAGATTCAGTTTTTATATTCTGTATTTCACCACCATGTACAACCATACGAACACATCGGATACACTGAGATAATTAACCTGTGGCGGACGCCAAAAACAAAAGAGCGTCGTTAGAAGTCGTACCAACTTTACACGTAGGAACTAGTGCTCATACCAACCTAATATTTTCCTCCACAAATATTTCAGTTTATTTCTACTGTTAGGTAACTCCCTGTATACACGGTTTATTGATTTAACCAATTTAGAAAATTTAGACCGAAATGTTTACCTATCAGAATTTCAGAAACAGACAATTTACACAGAAGCTACAATAAATCGCTTCGTTTAAAACAAATGAATTCCAAGGAACGCGTGATCGCTATATTTATCGCAATCACCTGAAGAGATCGAAGGTTGTCTCTAATAGTTTTTGCCGTGTTTTTTAGCACTAGAATTACCGGTATTTGAGACGTAGCTATCTCTACCAAAGCCAGTCGAAATGACTGGTCTTTAAAACATACGTAATAGTAGAATATTTTTTTATTTATTGATTTATTATTGTCTTACGAAAGGAACTCCATGTTATGAGATCATAAAAACAACTTTAATAATAACAATAAGTACAATAATGAAGAATATTCAGTACCAAAACCTTTGGTAACAAGAATGTTAAAATAAATTTCCATTGGTAAATATAAGAAGTATAATATAATAATATAATAATAACAGTAATAAGCGTAATAGAATAAATAAAATACAAATATAACTTATATTATTAGGTACAGAATTTATCATTCATCGCAATTTTTGCAAACGTAAACATTCTTCTGCCTGCATTTTCCGCATACATATTTTTTACAAAGATTGCAACTGGTGGTGGTCTTATTATTATTACAGTACCCTATCTGACACCATTTGCGTGAATAAGGTGAGTTCTTTGGCGTACTTCGGATCTCAGATGCTCTATGTTCTATCCGTGATTTTTCATTGTCAGCGGCAAACTCGTTTGCTAATTGAAACATAAAATCTTTTCTGAATATCTGCTCACGTGTGCTTTTTTTATATAAAATGCAGGCAATTATACAAGCTAAATCTAAAATATTAAAAAATACTCGAAGTGGCCATCTTCTTGATCCCGACATCACGCTATATTTTTTTGCCATTTGGTCTGCTATATCTGTCCCAAATTTTGTTTTATTATAAAATTCCACCGTTTCAGGTAGGTCCCCTTCGCTTTTTCCTAAATAAGGAAATCTATTTACAACATACTTTGTTTGAACATCAGATGCCAACCAAAATTTAATTCCGAATTTATCGGGTTTATTATGTAACTCTATGCTGGTTATAGTCATATCTTTTGAAACGTAGGCAATGAATACTGGTTACGTTGATCTAGTCATCGTTGACTCGCATTGCTTATTTAATAGCGGTTTGTATGACCCCAATCAGAAACGTAGATTGTCGCCCTTATTATGCAGCTCGCGTTGCTTAACACTGTTAGGGTTATGAAGGATAGTCTACATGGTACAATCAGTTTCTTGACTCTATGAAAGAACGTTGACATTTTTATTGCATTTTAAAACGTGATTGATATCGAATGAAACATTTCTAATAAATGTATTCTTAATTAGTTAGAATATAAAAAAAATATATGTAGTTAGTCTTTTTAATATCGAGTTTGTTGTCAACCTGTGAGAAAAAATAATTTTATTAGTTATGAACAGTTAATCTTAAATCGGAAATGATAACCAGACATAAGAAAAATAGAAAAGTCTGATTAATGTGTATTTTTACTGATAGACAGTTTCGAAAGAAACGGAAGTTTTATAAAATTCAAAATTATGGAAATGTCAAGAAACAAATGAAAATCAATAAATTAAAGTTTTGTCGTCAATTTATAAATGTTTTGTTTAATTTAGTTCTCCCAGAATAAATACGAATTAATAATTGTGTGTATGAAAAACATCGTACAATTTAAACGTTCTGTCCAAAATTAAATTATATTCGATTCGTATGGTTTCGCCTCTGCTCTCCTATTACTTCTAAATGAAAAATATTTATGCAAATGATTTATTACGATAGATACATGAAACTAAAATGTATTATTTATGAAATACCATCCTTTAATTTTCAAATTATTATTGTATCAAATGTTCTTTTTATTCCATTGTATTCTTTTAATGTCAAATGCATGCCAAATTGAAAAAATGTAATTTCTTCAATGTAATGCATATCTTTTGTGCAAATATGGTAATTATTGGTATAAGTTATCAATCTTTAGTATTTGTTATTAAGGGACTACATATACTTAAAAAAAGTACATTCAACACGAATTATAAGAAATCGACTATCACTTACTTGCATATATTTTATATTATACAGGGTGGTTGGTAACTGGTGGTACAAGCGGAAAGGGGGTGATTTTATGCGAAAAAAGAAGTCGAAAATATAGAATAAAAATGTTTCGTTTGAGGCTTTGTTTTCGAGAAAATCGACTTTGAATCTTCGCTCGGTACGCGTGCACTTTATCACGTCTCATTATAACGGATCTCACTGTAAATCGTTGTCTCGATGGAAAAATTAAAAAAAAAAAATTAAAAAAACAATTTTCATTCTATATTTTCGACTTCTTTTTTCGCGTAGAATCCAACCACCCTGCATATAGCTGTTCGCAACACAATGGTCATTTGACATTCTAATCACATATTATTATATAATGATTCCTGTAATAAAACTCAAATTGTGTATCGAAAAATTCTGACAAAAAAGTATTTAAAATTATTTAATTATTTATAAGCATAAAATAACTTTCAAAAAATTAATTCAGTAAGTTGAACAATATTTCTGATATCACTTTTGAAAACATTGTTTAAGGATAATTTAATGTTCATGATAATTCAATGTCTCAAAATAGTTTTGCTGTTTAAAAGATTTTTATCATAAAAGTAAGGATGTGGCTACTACAAAAATTGTACTTTTTAATTTTTGATTACTAATTGTATACATGTTACCTATACACATATACACTATTCGTCAAAAGTTTGTTCTATGGAATCTAAGAAATGAAAGAACAAATCAACTTGAAATTCTGTTGTTTTAGAAAATTCTTTAGTTAAAAATTTAATGGAGTAAAAAAAATTATCATTATACGTGTGATATTTCTGGCATTAATTTCAAATAAATATATAACAATAATTAGTAGAAAATTATGGTATGTAAATTATTGTAAATGAAAAGAATATAGATACAACAAAGAAAGTCATACTAAATTTTTACTAATGTATAGCATAGCTGTTTGTTTGTATCAGTTTTTAGCGTCATTACCACATTGAGTAATTCTATAATAATTAAACAAAACTCGGCCAAGTTGTCAAATATAATATCATAAATTTTACATCTTGAATATCATCATACGAAACGCAATTCTTAATATTTGAAAGCCACAAGTAAAAAACACCATAAGTCACATTTTCTATCTTGTGCGCAAAATTATTTTAACAGTGTAACACATTGTCAACTAATTCTACAACAAAATTATCTTTTTATTTTATTCTGGGATTAAATCTCGTATTTTTTCACCCTCTTGAACATTTAAAAAATATAAATAACATTAGCAGAGAGAGAGAGAGAGAGAGAATAAGAGAAATTAAAGTAATAAAACAACTAAATTAAAATTATTTGTCTTACAAAATATTGTGAATTTATCATGCATTTTCAAAAGGCTTGTATCTTTGAATGTATCAGGTTATTCCCTTTTTTTAATTTTTTCATATTAAAATATTTCTTCTTAACCATCAAGCGACATAAAAATCAACGAATCAACACAAATCATATTTTTATCGTATGTCATTTATTTTTTCTGTATAAAAAGTTGAAGGTTCCTCTATAGAATAATAATTTTAATATCAAATCCAAAAAATCATAAAGTTCGAAGGATGATTACTTCCTAACAGTTTACTCTGAATTCTTCGTTATTTTATCAGATTGTCGAACGGTTAAATAAAAAGCGAAGGCGCTTTTTCTGCTTTTCCTCTCTCATACCACATGCACATTAAACGGAATTTCGAATTCCGCGATCGTTAAAATTAGACGTTGACGAGGTGCGAGTGTTCGCATCGGAACATCTCGTACGGAATTCGAAACATGCGAACCGATTGCTTTGGTCGCCCTCTATGCGTTGAATACGTCGGGGCTAAGGGTCTGCCACAAATCCGAAATAGAAGTGAAATTTCTCTGCCGCATGTCGTAGCGTCTACGGCGATTCACGTGTTTCGAGAAATTAATCTTTGTACGGTAATTTAAGCTGACAAGCATTTACAATGAAAGTTGCTGCGCTATCAGGTAACTGTAGCTAACCAGTTGGAGCTGGTCGCTGCGGATGCGATCACCAGGGGTTTGGAAATTGCTCTAACTTGTTATTTGAGATCCTCGGTAGACGAATTAAGGGTTCGACCTAATTAGAAGAAGCGAGAAGTTGTTTCGCTAGGGATTCGACTTTCTATTACAATTGGAAATTAGCTTTTGGAATAGAAAAAGAGCAAAGTGACTTAATTGAAGATAAAAATGATGAGAAATTTATAAATACATAGATTGCAAATTAGCTTGTATAATTTATAATTTATATTATGAAAAATTTGGAGATTACAGGAAAAAAACATGATAAGTACATTTTTGTTGATTTCCTGATTCTAATGTCACTTTATGACTAAAAGGGGATTTTGATATATTAGGTTGGCAACTAACACGACATAATATTTATGTCGTGGTAGATGTCTTTAGTACGATTAGTTATGCGTTTATAGTGATCAATGAAAGTGTTGGCACAGTTTGACTTGTTTTGTAAACTTTTATATGAATTCGTTAAAAAAGCTATAATGGTTTGTTTAACTTTTTTTTAAAATATAAAAAGTGGAGGTCGAAGACACTTATAGTATTGATTTTGCTTTCTACGACATTTATGAACTTCTATTCTGAGTAATTCTTGTAAGGAATTTCTGTTTCTATAACGATTTCTATTTTGGTTCTTATACACTTTGTTTCTAGATTAATTATTTACAAAACGTTATTATTTCCGAGACAGTTGTAGAATTATTTCTTGTATCGATTTTATAGTAATTGAAACATTAAGTTTCTATAAAAACAGTTCAATATACAAGTATCTTTTATCATTTAGTTTTATACTTTAGAGTGGAAAGTTATTTTGCCAAAGAATTAAATAAAGCATCGTATGTTTTACAAATTTACTCAGCATTTTATAAGAAAGTCTAGTCCATGCACATACCTAGTGTATGTCTTTATCGTTGTTCGTTACTATTAGGTTGGCAACTAAGAGATTGCAGATCTTGTCATTAGGTGGTAATGACAAAATCAGCAGTCATTTAGTTGCCTGGTACCCCATTGGGGGTAGCCACCCACATGATAATCAAACAGCTAAAAAATTCTACCAAATGTTCAAATTGGACAAATTGTGAATAGGAAATATTAAATAAAAAAAAAAAAAATTTAGTTGCCAACCCATTAAAATAGTTAGAAATGGGAGGAATCAGTCAGGTTTAAAAATATAATTGACAGAGTTTCGTAGAAGGCAAAGATATAACTGTTAAAGCAAGTAATATGCGAATATTATGGCAAGCAGTATTTCAAACGTTATGAAGAGGCTGGAAAAATGTATGTTTAGTCCCAAAACCAAAAAGGAAACAATATTTGTAAGATGATTTGATTGATAATATAACAATATATAAAAATTTGAAGTTGCATCTTTTGAAAAAAAATGGATAATATGGTTTGGCGTGTTCTTTCTCTGAAATTTTAATTTTTTACAACAGTATGTTTTTTACAATTTGCAGAATTTTATTGTAATATTTTAAATTCCAGCATACATCAATGATTTTAACTAGCATTGTATTTTTCTTTTTATATATTTTTGTTTATATTACATTTTGTATATACTATTTATATTTCCAATATATTTTGATTGAAACATTTATTTGAAATGTGATACTTGTTAAAATCTTTACACTTTGTTTTTTACACTTTGCAAAATTTTATTGTAATATTTTAAATTCCAGCATACATCAATGATTTTAACTAGCATTGTATTTTTCTTTTTATATATTTTTGTTTATATTACATTTTGTATATACTATTTATATTTCCAATATATTTTGATTGAATTATTTATTTGAAATGTGATACTTGTTAAAATCTTTACACTTTGTTTTTTACACTTTGCAAAATTTTATTGTAATATTTTAAATTCCAGCATACATCAATGATTTTAAATAGCATTGTATTTTTCTTTTTATATATTTTTTTTATATTACATTTTATATATACTATTTATATTTCCAATATATTTTGATTGAAATATTTACTTGAAATGTGATACTTGTTAAAATCTTTACACTTTGTTTTTTACACTTTGCAAAATTTTATTGTAATATTTTAAATTCCAGCATATATCAATGATTTTAAATAGCATTGTATTTTTCTTTTTATATATTTTTTTTATATTACATTTTATATATACTATTTATATTTCCAATATATTTTGATTGAAATATTTACTTGAAATATGATATTTGTTAAAATCTTATGACGTGGTTGGTTATGAAATATAATTTATGTCAAGCGTGACAAAACGAGTGAAAAAGAGAGACGTTTCATGTATACAACTTGAAATGAAGATAAATCCTCTTTGTAATTTGATCTATTATATCATTATTTATGAAATTGTAAACAAAACATTTGTATTATGTTGCAGCCTTTGAAACATGTGTGTAGAATGATTAATTATTTTTTTTTTTACATCTCTATTGTGTATCTAACATTTTAAGAAAAATAATCAGTGAACTACAAAACTAATGAAAACAAATTATTAATAGTTTTTGCTGAATAATACTTTAGGAAATTTTACTGCCTTATAAATAGGATAAAATTTCCAAAGTATTAAAGAAAGAAGTGATTTTTATGATAAATTACTTGCACTATTTTTTGTTAATTTCATATATGAATTTTACACTTAAATTGTTCAATTACACGTCACTTTCATTGGTAATTTTGTATTCAAATTGATTTAAACTTAATAATCGATAAAAATCAAACCAAATTTTGAGTTTAATAATTCAAATAAACCAATAATTTCATTAAAAATTTAAACGTTCATGTACATATGTCAGTATTGAATAAATTGTGAACACTTTTGTTAAATCGATGGTAAAAGATTTATATAATCTACCCAAACCGAAGTTTTCGTTTACGTAACAGCTGTTAGATAACTTCAATAAAAGTGACGAAAGAAAAAAGAAATCAATAAATTTATTGATATATTTGTACTATTTGTTTCTGTATTATTATTATAATATATTTATATTATTATTATGAATAATAATAATAATGTTGTTATTATTACATTATTATTATGTAATATTATTGCTTAAATTTCGCTTGGAATCAATTTTTAAAATATTATTATGTAATACTAATCTTTTTATAAAACGTTAACTACAAGATCTAGTATTTATATTTTACTACAATTAAATTAATATCACTTTTAAAAAATATTAATAACAATGTAAAAAGAGTTAAATTAAATCTTAATTGTTAAGAGAAAATTTTTCTCCTAATTTCTTTCAATAAATTCTATTAACACTATTTTTTTTAAAGATGCTATAGACACGTGAAAGAATTATTAATTGTATATTATAACAAACAAATTGATATCAGAGTTTGAATTAATTACAGTCCAGAGGGTGTTAAATTACTAAAAGAATTGGTTTATTTATCAATTGTTATTTAAGAAAAATATCAATCTTTGGCTACATCAGTTAGAGTGTTGAAAGTGTTAAATGAGAAACAGGATATTTTTATTTCCCAACTGCCATTTTAAAGAAAACTTCATTTCAAATGTCTTCCAAAAATTTTAACAAATTCCATTAATATTCATCTGTTTAGAAAATGGTGTATAGTTCTATTAAAAGGACTAGTGATTTCACGACGACTAACATGATATCAGTATTCGAAAGTGGTAATTACAGCCTGAAAAATGTTAAATTAAGCGTAGTCTTTCTACATGTAAAAAATCTGCTGTAACTTCGATTAACGAACTCGATTTCTGAACCGCTCAAACACTTTTCTCCATGATTACAGCATATATTGGCGTAGTTTGGATTTAAAGCTGCTTGAGTCACGCCTACTCTTATGCAGCCCGGCATGCAGGTCTGCAGTTCTGCTGCGCGAGTCTGCAGGCGTCGCGATCGATTACTTTTACCTCTGGACACGACCAAAGAACGTTCCACCGTGTTTCCCAAGGTCTCGCGGTGAATATTGATAGGGACACTTCTCTCTGTCTTTCTCTCTCTCTCTGTTTCTATCTCCACGACGAGTCGACATAAAAATTGCCGTATCTACAATTTTCTACGATAAACTAAACGCAATATACTGGACTGCGTGTAAAAATGAGACGAAGCGATTTTACAAATATTCTATATGATCAAATGACGACCCTGGTTTCTGAAAATTTATATAATGGTAGAAATTTTATTTAAATTCAAATTTCTAGATCTTTATAATAAGCTATGAAAAATGATACGACGTATGTAATTTTTAAATTCAGTATGTCGTAATTTTTAAATTCAATACGTCAACTAATTCCATATCATCAATATTATCTCTTTATTTGTCTTTCTTAAGCTCTTGAAAAATATTGAATAATATTAGATGTCAACATCTTTTTTCAACTATTTCATATAAAATACTTTCTTGCTTAAAGCTAGAAAGACACTAAAAATGGGTTCATTATGTTTTTTCTATTTAAATTATAATACATTATTTAAATAGAAAAAAGATAGAGAAAAATATATATCAGAAATTTTTATTATTATTAATTGTAATAGAGTTTTTAAAAATTAATGAAAAAGTTTATAAAATATAGGATTTTAATTAAATTTAATGACTTTAATTTAATAAAAATACATATAAAGAAAATATATAACGCATTTTAGGATTATATAAATAATAAGAAGAACATAAAGAGGAAGATATATAAGATTAATATAAAGAAGGAAAGATTTCAGCTCATTAGATATTTTGTTTACTATTTTTCTTGCGTTTAGGTATGCCAAAAAATTAAACACTGTTCCTCTGTTCACCAGCATCATAATATTAAGCAAGTTTTCTAGTGAATAGCATTAATTGAATTGCGTAAGTATTCTTTGAATAGCATAAAACTTTGTAAAACGTTGGGAAATCTGTGCTACGTTGGTCTCGAATTTGGTAAAATTCTGTGAATCGATACAGTACATTGTACTTAAGGGGTTAGGTCTAATATTTTTAGAAATTACTGAGTTTTCTCTTAGAATAATGTTTGCAATCAGTAAATTTAAGAAAGAAAGATGTAACAGTTATTTGCATATATTATCAAACAAAAAATTTAGAAACATAATTATTCATTGTTTCAAGAAATTTTTATACAATTAGAGCTTTATGCACTATTTAAATTATGTTTTATGAATTTTATCATTACCACCTAATGACAAAATCCGCAATCACCTATATATAACCTAATGTGTATAGTTACTTGCGTGTAATTTAGGCTTTTCTTTATATAAATCTGTGAACTATACAATAATAATAATAGCTAATACTGATTTGTTTTATTATTGACATCTCATTTGAGCTACCCAGCTTTCTTTCAAACTCTTAAACGTCTGTGATTGTTCTCTGTCACATAGACTTAACACAGAACTAGCGCGTTGACTGTCGCGTCACCCACATTCGGGCGAAATCAAAGTTTTGTGATCTGACAGTGTCACCTATATTCGGGTGACGATTATTTGACTACTTGCGAAAGATCGTCGTAGATATTTGAAAAGATATTCCACAGGAAGTGATAAAACTATTGAATTGTTATAAAAGTAATACGAAAATCGTTTATTAAGAAAATTATTTAGAATGTAAAACTTTAAAATATTCTATACGAAGCTGAGGTTGGTCGGGACAATTTGGACAATAAGTTGTTGTTTTCTTTAAATTTTCTCGTGTCTTTGACCGGTCCATTCAACGTCTTTTATCTGCATAACATAGTTTGCATGCGCATCTAATGCTTCTTTCGGAATCAATTCGTTTTTATGATCTTCAGAAAATATTTTGTTGTAAAATATGCACATTGTATCATTTGATTCTGATTGACTATTTGAGTTATCTGGTTGGGTATTAGCCAAACCATCTACTTTAATTGGTGTCGTTATTGATTTCCTGCTTCTTTTACTAAGCAATGCAGGTTCTTTCGAGATGTCGCAAAGACAATTATCTTTATACGATGATATCGTTAATAATGCAGAACATCCGGTTTTACGGTATCGATTCATAGACCTGGGTTTAACATGTTGGTTGTTACGTCACCCATATTTATGTGACTGGTATACTTCCGTGGGGGGCCCGTCACTCAAATATGGATGACGCTCTTCTTGTTCGAGTTAATTAACACGTTCGTCGCCGCGTCACCCATATCTATGTGACGGGTATACTTCCGTGGGGGGACCGTCACTCAAATATGGATGACGCTCTTCTTGTTCGAGTTAATTAACACGTTCGTCGCCGCGTCACCCATATTTATGTGACGGGTATACTTCCGTGGGAGCCCCGTCACTCAAATATGGATGACGCTCTTCTTGTTCGAGTTAATTAACACGTTCGTCGCCGCGTCACCCATATTTATGTGACGGGTATACTTCCGTGGGAGCCCCGTCACCCAAGTATGGATGACGCTCTTCTTGTTCGAGTTAATTAACACGTTCGTCGCCGCGTCACCCATATCTATGTGACGGGTATACTTCCGTGGGGGGCCCGTCACCCAAGTATGGATGACGCTCTTCTTGTTCGAGTTAATTAAATATAGGATATTATATATAGGATATACAACGTGAAAATATTAAAAACATATTATACCGTACTTTTTATTAATTTATATTCTGGATAAAATATTACATTATGTTATATTGCATGGTATTTGTTAAAACGTTCCAAACACATTCGGGGTGATTTTGGGCACTTTGAACAATAGTTGTAGATTTCGTCATCACTACTCTCCCCACTTTCAAATATATTTTCACGCTGTTTACTGAACATTTTGAGGACGAAAAAATCACTGATGTACGTCTCACAATTATGCTTCTCGCCTAAATGAAAGATCTGAGATATTTGCCACGAGATCCCTCGGAATACTCTAGCTGGAAAGCTTATCGCTTTCTCCATTTCAGTACTAAATAATCTTTTCTTTACAGTGAATCGAAGGCGATAAACAATGAATTCCCGCTTGTCGCTCTATTTACGTTCTGCGTATCAGCGATCGGATTTGGGGCCCGCAGGAAGCTTAGCCGAATCACGCTGAGCGACCAACGTGTTAATATAATAGATGGGATTGGCGATATGTGATCAGGACTTTCGATCGAAATGCTTGATATTAGGCTGGTGTCTGGAAGAACCTGAATATTGGAAGTGCCTGAAGAAGAACTCTGTGACATCAAATCAGCTACAGTTGTTGATGGAGTTAGGATAGTTTAATATTCTATTTATTATTTTCAGATGCAAATTGCCTTCCTTCGTCAGTCAAAGAAGCTGCATTTCCAGTTAATGCAGTAAAATCTGCTTTTGGAAAAGTTTCTTTGTTCAGTGGATAAATTCCAGTCGCTCGGGTTCAGTTTATTGCTATTTCAGCTCTTTGTACTTTTATGTACGTCTTCTCTAATAGTCCTGCTACATCAAAAGGCCTCAATGTTTTTTGTTTTTGACGCAGAAATAATCGCATCTCTTCAAAACTTACCACAGAGTAAGTTCTCTATGGTCTTATGAAAGTTTTATTAAAAAGCTGAAGTTTCTGTGTAGAATGTGTTGGTAGGTATACGATTGATACAAAATTCTTTTTGGCCAATTCAGTTATACTTGCATTATGGATGTGGCTGTAATGCCCATCCAATATCAACAAGATAAAAAATTCTTCTAGAGGTTTAATAAAATTAGTGAAGTGTGGGAACCACTTTGTAAAGAGTGGTGCTTGAATTCAATCAGATGGATAATATGTACCGATCGATCTACTGAGTTGGCAACTAAGTGATTTGTTAGGTGACCGTCAGATGGTAATGACAAAATCCGCGATCACTTAGTTACCAACCAAATACATGGTGCCCTCCTCATAAGTACACTATTTTCATTTTTCCTCGAAAAAGTGATTACGGGTGGCACAAAATTTCCTGCTGCATTCAGGTTATCAACAGTACACAACCATTACCAATGCACCAGATTTTGCTGCTGCTTGTTTGCCTTTTTCCTTTAGGCCAATAACTTTTGGTATTTTTAACCGTGCAACGGTAAGCATTGTCTCATTAACATTGTAAATTCAATCAGGAGTATAACAATATTTGTCATACTCTTAACCAATAGTATCAAAAAAGGATTTACATTTTCTCCACTGAAGCTGATAGTTCTGGCAGCTGGAGGGTCTGTTTAATATCTTCAGTGAAATCTTATCTTAATGACGGGTCAAAAAACAGTCTATTCAGCCTTTTCCAGCCGTGTTATTCTGAGAAGGATACTTGATATCATTTCTAACCGATAGTTAATGGTCTATTAATTTGATATGTTATTAGTTGTTCCATGGAATTTTTATTTCATTTTCAAGATGTAATTAAGTAATTGAGTTTCGAGGTCATCTCCTAAAATTGTTTCAAGCTACATTCTTAGTACTAATACTTTTATTAACTTTAGAGCACATATGGGATTATAGTTGATCGTGACATGTTAAATACTTTTGCTGTTTTAAAGTGGCCAAACTTTTTTAATTTGACAGCTTTAATAGCTTGTATCGTATCTTCTCCAAAATAATTCTTTCTTAAACCTTCCTTTTCTTTATTCAGTTTCGTTCGTGGCATCTGAAGAAATGATTGAAGCCATTTTGAAGTTTAATTATAAATTATAATATGTATAAATAAATTATAAAATTATAACTAATTATAATTATGATTATAATAAAATTATAATATGTAATAAATTGTAATAAATAATAATAAAATCTACCAATCAAGAACCTTATATTTCTACCAATTTGCATTTCATTTTATCTTATTATGTATTATAATCAAAACACAAACACTCCAAATACTTTTGGATATATTAAAACTATGATCATTATATTTTTTTTTTTTATGTTTATTAAAATTTACAATCAATTCTCGCGTTGAGAATTTCAGTAATTTTTCTAGCGTGGCGCAGTAACATGGCTAGTTATTTATAATAAGTTAATACTTATTATAGATAAATATAATATGATCATTATATAACTTACTTTTTTTCTTTTCCTTTTTAGATCACAAAATATACCGAAGTAAATTTCACTTTAGAAGCATTTATAGAAGCTTTCTATTGTGGCCAAAGGAAAAAATATCTGTTAAACAAAAAAATTCATCAACAACGGTTGCTATCTACCATTATTATCCTACTCGTCCCGATTCTGAACATACGCGTATCCATACACTTCTACATAGAATTAAACAGAAATAGGTACAGTACCATAACTATTGATATTGTAGGAAAAAAGAATAAAATCGGCCGATTGGGTTGCTGGCGCGGGATTTGAACTCAGAGCTTCCACTTGTCGAGTGGTTACATCGTAATCTTTTTTTTTTAACGATTATTTATCATCGGGCATCAGCCTTTGGTTGCATCAATAAGAATAGGTGAGACCCTAACTGTTTATACTTATTGATCCTTATACATATTCGGTTTAAACATTTCATATAGATCTCGGTGTGTGATGTATACACACACAACAAATAGTATTTGTGTACAAATTGCCATTTTGTCTTGTCTTTTATGTCAGAGAGTCTTATGGAAAAATATATAATAGTATATAATAAAAATCATTAAATTACTCTGTTGGATTAGGTTACTTATCCTAAGCTCTATCCTAGACTATATACTAAGGTTTATTTACATATTTATATATTGCACGTTATTGACCACGTGATGTATTTTGTTTTCATTGTTATGTGCCTTTTTGTTGCGTCTTCTCCCCTGACTTGTGGTGATTGTTGCATCTTTGTCTCCTGACTTCTTTCGTCTCGTTTCCATATGTGTTGTATTTATTTGTTCTCTTTTGCGAGCCATCAGTATCTTTCGTGTGTCCTGTGAATATCTCCTCTGTTACATGTTGGCGTTTCTCTGAAATATTTAAATAACTGTAGAGGTGTCTTTGCGAAGCGCGTCAACGGCAGTCGCAAATTTCCGTTACGATTAGACAATCGACGCCACGAACTGATCGATCCCCTATTTCGATTAAGATAATAGAGGTAGCTTAATGAGTAGAATGCTTGATTAACAATTCAAAGATATTATATATTTCCAACAACTTTGTAGAGAAACCAGTTACGCTGGTGCGTAAGGTACAGGTTAAGTAGGTGACTGATTGAAGGGTGGAAACCCAGTAAAGAGACGTTGACTGTTCTAAAGATGGTGAACCAGTGAAGTCCGGTGACGATGCTGTTGCAAATGAAAACTCTTACTCGGTGGTGATCATCCCACTACTGGTCGCTTGAAGCCGGGGAAACATGGGAAGACCCACGTTTCCCCAATTTTTACCTGATGGGGCGATAGCCATAAGGAACCTCTCGACTCGAAGATGTTTTATGCCAATTGACGGCCTTAACGGTAAATCAAAAAGCCTCGATTTATGACAGTTCCTTGGGATTATTGCGATCCGCTTAACTCTATGTACACAGCTGGTGGCCGCCTCGAACGTAAAGAGTCACCGGACGTAACAGTAGGTTTTTTTTTTTTTTTTTTTGAGAATGCGAATTTTTATTTATTTGTTTTAAATTTTACAATTTGTCCAGTAGGACATTTGGTAAAATGTTATAGCTGCTTAATAATATAACATGTGGGTGGCTACCCCCAGTGGGGTACCATCTTCGTGCTTGTTAGGGTATATCCTTTATGAGATCTACTGGATGTTTCCTTTTTAATCTCCTTTCGATGAATGTGATGATCGTTTCCGCTGCCAGCCGGTTCGGGTGCGTTGCTAATCTTTCTCTGTACCTTCTTGCGAATCTGCTAATCTCTTCCTTGACCGTTGGTATTCCAAGGTCTTTCCGTATGTCCTCGTTTCTAACGTACCATGGGGCGTTTACTATTGTTCTAAGTATTTTAGATTGCATTGCCTCTAGTTTGGTTATATGGCTCATTGCTGCTGTTCCCCATAGTGGTATACCGTACGTCCAGATTGGTTTTATGATGGTTTTGTAGATTTTTAATTTGTTTTCTATGCTTAGTTTGGATTTTCGACTTGTTAACCAGTACATCTGTCTCCTTGCTATCTGTATTTTGCTTATTATTGATTTGATATGCTGTTTCCATGTGAATCGTGTATCAAAGTGTAGTCCTAGGTATTTGACTTGCCTTGTTTGTATTATGTGCGTGCCGTTGAGTGTAATGTTTGGTGGTAACTGTTTTCGCAGTGTGAATGTAATGTGGTTGCATTTATCAGGGTTTGCTTTAATTTGTTTAACTTGAAGCCACTTTTCTATTTTTGCAATATGCTCTTGTAGCAATGCGACTGCTGTTGCTGGGTTAGTGTGCCTGACTAGTACCACAGTGTCATCCGCAAATGTCAGTATTTTGCTGTTGGTGGTTGTTGGTATGTTGGCCGTGTATAGTGTGTAGAGAATTGGTCCCAAGACGCTTCCTTGCGGAACCCCTGCCTTGATGTCTTTAACTTGAGAGTATGTATCTTTAATTTTTACTGTAAAGGTTCTGTTGCTTAAGTAGGATTTAGTTAAATGGTATATCTGCTCCGGGAATTGTTTTCTAATTGATTGAAGTAGACTATCGTGGTTTATTTTGTCGAATGCTTTCTCGATGTCCATAAAGAGGGCTGTGCAGTATTGTTTGCTTTCTATTGCTAGTATTATTTCGTTTGTGAGTCTGTGCATTTGCTCTATCGTGGAGTGTTTGTTCCTGAATCCAAATTGGTGATCTGTAACAGTAGGTGTGTGAAAAGTTTGGTTCCTTTCTTTGTCTGGTTTCTTTTGCCTCCGTGGCTTCTTAGTCAGTGGTACAGGATTGGAATGTTGTCTGTGTCTGGTATCAGTTCCATAGGATTTGGTTTGGTGTATTCTTGAGCTATTATGTAGCCTATGGCGAGGGATTTGTTTAGGTATGCGGTGTCTATTTCTGTGAGACTGGAGATTGTTGTATTTTCTTGTTACTCCGATGGCGTGGTTGTTCATTCTTGGCATCTCTGCTTCTTTATGTGTCTTTTTGTTGCTTATGTATTTAAGAGAGTTTTCGCTGATCGGTGTTTCTGAATGGAATATCTGGGGCAAGCTCTTTCGAACTTATATATTCAGCTACAGGTGTATAAAGATTTAAGTGGTGATTTTTGAAGTTAAAATTAGACAAAGATCAGGAATAAAAAAATTGCGTTTGCAGCTTCATTTTTATTTATCCACAATTAAAAACCGATTGAAATGTCCTTGTGCGAGAGCAAATCTCTTTACGCGGATGAAAGTAGGTCACCTTGAGCAGAGGAATGCACAGTGATTTTCAAATCGAACGAAACATGAGCAGCAGCTTATGCTGTACAAGTCGAAGAGAAGAGGACTATGGCATTTGGAAACGTACACCATCCTGCGCAAAGACGTTCTTGCGGCAGGGAAAATTCGTAGATTGAACATTAAACCTGCTTACTGATTGAAATCCATAACGGCATATCGAAAACCTGCTATGGAATTTCCGAGTAGAGGAGATTAATGTTTCCTCTAATCTTTTGCTTCTATAAATAATTAGTAAACAAGAGCATATATTAACAATGTTTATACAAAATTCGCACATCACGATTGTCCCACCCGCGGATGTCCACAGGAAAAATCACACGAGGAAATAGCAAGCGTTTTATATTTAGTATTATTAGTAAATGTTCGATATAACGAAATGCAGTATAAGCAGAATACATACAATAAGCACTACACAAATTACACGTCCAAATTACTCGCGTTGGAACTAAATAAAAAAATTAAGAAAGTAACAAAAGATACAAAAATAAAGGAAATAAAAACGTTCAAAGAACTAGAAATAAAAAGGCTATAAAAAATCTACAGTGGAATAAGTTAAACCTATACTAAATCTATAATTAACTCTAACTTTATGTTTATAGAATTCTCCTAATTGTCTTTGGCTGTCGAAATGGTTCCATCTTTTCAGAATTGTTTTACCTTCTTACCAACTTCCTGAAACTACTAAAACGTGTTACGTAACAAGATAGCAGTGGAGATTTCATTCAGAAAAGATATTTACAATATCCTTCGCCTAACGCCTTCGTTTTTTCTATAGCTCGAAATTAGTCAGGAACAGCCACAGTATCTAAAATATTATCTTATATAATATTATTATACAGGGTGGTTGGTGACTGGCGGTACCAGCGGAAAGGGGGTGATTCTAGGCGAAAAAAGAAGTCGAAAATATAGAATAAAAATTTTTCGTTTGACGCTTTGTTTTCGAGAAAATCGACTTTGAATTTTCGCTCGGTACGCGTGCGGTACGTTATAACGGATCTCACTGTAGATCGTTGTCTCGATGGAAAAATTAAAAAAAAAAAATTTTTATTCTATATTTTCGACTTCTTTTTTTGCGTTGAACCCTCCCCCCCCCCTAGATCACCCCCTTTGCGCTTGTACCACCAGTTACCAATCACCCTGTATAATTATATAATTATATAAGATATTTCTTAGTTTAATTAACTATTATTATATAAGATATTTCCTTTAAAATGTATAGTTGGATGTGCCTATTGAGAAAACAAATAGATTGCACACCAGGTGTGTTTAAAATGGTTAGAACTGCCTTGCAAGGCTAGTATTATTTTGGCAACGAAAACGAGAACTTAAAAGAGCTATTCAACGCGATAAATATAATTTGTCATTTGATTATACATTAATTGATATTATTACACATTACTCCATAAAACGAGAGCTTAATTAATCCTTCGAGTATAAATGGAAATAATTCTTTCGTAGCTTTCTTGTGTTTCTTCACTTTTTATTGCATGTGTATATATGTGAATATCGATGACTTTTTGATGAGCTTTTGCTTCTCTTCCTGGTATTGATTGGCGGATTTTCTGAATTCTTTACGAATTTGTTTCTTATTCTTTTCAGTATGCTGTGAGGCATCTGCATTTCGCTGTTGTATCTGCGTAGTCTGGATTTGTCGAGTTACGCGATTAGCTACGGTTACTTTTTCTATCCTCCTGTTTATTTTGTTTCTTTTTATTGCGGTGGGGTGTATTTATACGTATGGTATGTGTTTCTCGATTAGGATTGCTATATCTCCTCGTTTGGCACTCGATCTGTTCGATCTTAATATGCTATAGTCTGCACTAGTGTATTATTTAGTTTAGTTTCGCAGAGTAGGGGTATGTCTGGTTTCTTTTAATCTAGGAACTTTTTTAGGTTGTATCTCCTTATGCTCCTTATTATTGATTTTAAGTTGGCTATGTTAGATTACATTTAGGTGTCTGTTTTTTAATTCTATAAAATGTTTAGGTTTCGTACTGCTAAATTGATTTTCATTGGTCCTGGTGTGTGTTTTCTTTGTAGGCTGCCGCGAGAAGCAATCTATTATTTTGTTTTTGAAGCCTTCGAGCAAGTATTTTATGTCCGGTTGTGTTGTTTCTTCGCACTTCGGTAGATTTGTATTGTGTATATTTGTTATCTCGGTCTTCATTGTGTTACGAGCGTAATTTCGGTGTGGTTGTGCTGCATAGTAGTGAGGTTTGTTCAGTTTGATGGCGAGCTGTGATCTGTGGCTTTACATACTTGGATGTCCTGTGGACTGTGTCTAACCTTTTCTCTTTCTCAACTATGTTTTCCGTTTATTGTTGCTCGTGCAAATTTTAAGAATGTGCATCTTCTGTAGTTTGCTGGATGCCTATATTCGCCACAATTTATGCAGCCTAGTCTGTTATCTCCATTTTCTGTTCTATTGCATTGTTCAGGTAAATGTTGATCGAAACATTTTATATATCTGTATCTTAGTTTACAGTTTTTGCTGGAATGCTCTACTCATTGGCAGTTGCGGACCAGCAATATCTGTTTTCCATGTATGGTTCCCATGTTACTGTTTGATATGCAATTGCTTTGATTTTTGTTAAATTGTTGGTTATGCTTGGAACTGAGTGTTGCATAAAGAAGTATTCTGATGCCCCTGGATTGGCGTTGAACTTTATATTTTTGTTATTTTTGTGATTTTTAAATTTGGTATTTTCATGTTGATTATATCTGACAGGATTTCTTGTAATGAGTGATTTTGGTCTTATGTTTTTTGGTGCGAATATGTGTAGTATTTGTATATATAGTATGTAGTATTTGATACATTGAGTGATTGAATGTTTATTTGTGTATTGCCATTCCCTGTGTTTTTGAGGGTGAAGTCGGTTATGGCGCGAGATGTGTTGAGTTTGTGTTATGTTTTTAATACTCATTTATTAGCTGTATATTGGTGACGGTTTCATTCCTTTTATTTGTTCTTTGAATGTGGTGTTTAACAGTTGTGATTGGAAATTAGCTTCTCTCTACTTTTCCGCTTTCACTTCGTTTGCTTGCTGAATTTACATTTTTGATTCTTCGTTTCGTAGATGGCTAAACTGGTTATTTAGTTCTATCGGTTCTATTATTGTTGTTTTTTTCATTTTTGTTTGACTTAATGAACATTTTAGTTGGAGCCATCTTCTTTCCATGTTTCCTTTGTTTTCTTATTGATTGATAAATGTGGTTGGTGTTTCTCTGATTTTCTGGCCGTCGGTAGGGTAGGAATCTTTTCTCTCTCGTTTATGTTAAGCTGATATTTTAAGTCGGTGATGTCTTCGTCCAATTCTTTAAGAGCTTTATTCTAATATTTCCTGTCAAACTGTTGGATGCTGCTTTTACTGCTCCTTGGTTGTTGTGCTTGTTTTTAGCGCAGTCTTGCTTGCACTTCGTGTGCAGCACGGCGCCATTTTATGGTTCTCGTACGGCGCGGTGGGCGAGACTCGTCTATTTCCTGCACCTTTGTACACGATATTTTTTCTTTTTTATTTTTCTCTTGTAGTAGAGAGTATCCCTATCACGGAGACCACCAATTTTTCTCGCACAGTTACCATGGGCGTACACTGTTACATTCTTTGGAGGTTAAGTTGCGCGTACTGACCAGAGGTGTCGATGTTTTGGTTGTTACCGCGCGATTTTGTGGCTACTTTCTCAATTAAGCTACCTAGATCGTCAGTGAATACCATCGTCCAAATTCTTAAGCGCCACTAGGCGGCCCCTTATACAATTGAAGAATAATTAAATACACAAAAATGTATATACATATTAATCATATATGGTTAAATATAATATTAATAAATAAAAAGATATTTCTTATTTATATAAGATTATATAAGATTCTTGTGAGAAATTCTTGTGGGATTCGATTCTCTGTTTCTAAAGATTGTGATAATATGGTATTGCCCTTACTTTTATACGTCGAGTCTTTATGGATTTGTAAGCTATAAGATTTTATAAGTTTCCAATTTCCGCGGGATCAGCAGTGGTTGACTTACTTTGTTTAGTTAGGAGGCTGATGTTATTCTTGTAACTATTTGCTTGTATAGGTTTCAATTCGTTTTTCAAAGACTTTTATTTGAAGTTGAATCATTAAATGAAAATACGAAGTCCAGCCATGACTGCTTTTTACTTTCTCCTATTATCTTCCTCGACTTAGCCCTAGTTTTTTTGAAGGCGACGAGCTTTTCAAGTCTGGCAACATTTGTTTAGTATTCTTAATTATCATTTCACAAGCTTTATTCCACCAAGGAACTCTGCGGCTTTTTGGCGTCGTTTCAGATTTGGACTTTGAGAACGAAAGGTCAGTTGTATTGTTTATTATCAACGTAAAATCCTTAGCTAATTCATCGATTTGCAGTGCACTCGTGAGCGATGGTTGTGCAAGTTTGGGGATGGTTGAGTTGATTAGAAGACGATATCTATTCCTGTGGACTAATTCGAATTTCCATCGTGGTGGTGTAGGCTTGAGACTTTTAACAGGCGATTTGAGAATACTGTTGTTATTACAGGGAAATGCAATTCCTGTATGCCAAAGATCAGATTAATAGCATTGAAGGTTCCTCTGGCTAAATAAAAATGAGTTGGTCTGAAGTCATTGAGGAGGAGCATGTCATAATTTAGCATTATGTTCTCGTACATTAATTTTACTTCTTAAATCAATCTTTCCCATCCCCAGATATTGTTGTGGTTATTAAAATCATCCAATAGGATGTAAGGTTTTGATAATTTATTGATTAAATTGTTGCGCTCTGGCTCATGTAATGAATGATTGCTCGGGATGTACACATATACATTACATGTGCAAACATTTGAGGGAAGAGATGGGTTTTTGTTGCTATTACGTCCATATTGCTATCTACTTGTAATTCCTCACTATTGCAAGAATGTTTGACTAATATTGCGAGTCTGTAGTTCTGTAGTTGATCTGTAGGGCGAAGAAGTCGCTAGAGTTCCATTGTAAGATAGGCGTTTCGGATCGATATCTAATTATTTAGGATGTAATGACTCTCGCAACGATAACTAAAAGAATAATATAATGAATTTTATTTTGTTTTTTATGTATTCAAACTCAAAATAATTTTGTATCAAGACTAATTATACCAATAGCAGTCAAAATGACCTGTCAAAGTGTAAAAGGTTGCTACAATCTGCTTATCGAATCCCAATTAATCGTTTTCCTCGTTTTCTACAACTTGCCACACATTTTTCAAATTTTTACCGCGTATCATTCGATATGATGATATCAGTTATCAGGAAAATTCCAGATCGATCGCTAGATGCTAATATTAGAAATACCACAGCAGTCAAAAGGACTGGTTCTACAATTTTATAAATGTGTCAACTCTCGTTTAGAGATTATGGTCCCAGATGGATCAATAATACCAAAAATCTACTATATAACATGGAATTGCTTCTGTAAAAAAGTAATAAATCAATAAATATAAAAGTGTTCTATTATTATGTATTTTTTTTCAAGATCAGTCATTTTCACTGCTTTTGACAGAAATAGCTTCGTGTTAACTATCGGTAGTTGTAGTGTTAAAATGCTGAAAACATTCACGCAGGAGAAATTAGCAGTTACGGTTGAATCATTCATAAGACAATGGGTGCAGGAATTCAACACGGGTAGAAAAACTGTATGATCACGTTTTCGCCGCCTGTCTCTCATTAACCGTTTTAGTGCCAGAGGTTTTCAAGAATCCGTGTCGGATTGTGCCATGCAGCGTGACAGCGTTTCGTTCATTTATTCGCGAGAAATTTTTTTTCGTTTATGCAGATAGTTTACGATTATTTGAAAAAAAAAAAAAGAAAAAGAAATTACGAGCTACATTCGGAACCGAGCTCGTTGCGAATTGACGATTGTGATCAAACATCGCGACACAGTTTCATCACAGTACGCGTTAAAGAGGATCTCAAGAAACACGTCTGCAATTTTTATTTGGAAGAATTTTCCAATGAGATAACTCGATGTTGAAAACCGTCAAATATATTTTAAAATATGAGGTGGTATGGTGTAACAGGTACTGAAGGTACACTCAAATATGTTCAACACCAATAACGTTTATTAGACTCTATCACTCGATAGCAATGAACGATTAACGGTTGAATAACAATTAACAACTAACAACAGTTGACGCTTGACGACGATTAACAACAGCGACGATTGACCGATCTGTCGAAAATAGCCGACTCGTTTCTCTTCATCACTCGCGCTTCACGGCTCGGGGTAGAATGTCCTTTTTGTTACAGATCGAACGGATTCTTCCCTTCGTTGCCCATCGATATCGCGCGATATCTCTTCCGAGAATTCGGCAGAAGGAGCGTGAAGATATCGATGGCACATTGGGCACGTTGGTGTTGCGCTTTGACGGCGTAGTTCCGTAACACGTGCCGCCACAAATATTTAACAAATACATAGAATGTTCGCTAAGACGCTTGGTACTAACGAATTCGCTAAAGACTGTGTATAGATCGCTAACAAGATCGCTCGAGACTGAGGTTGATAAACTGCTCAGCTTACGATCGCGTTCGTTTATTTATACTGGTCGGGGGAGAGCCGGAAAATTCAAAATATCTTCGTTCGACGGTTGCACGTAGCGGCGACATTGTTTTGTCCGGAGTTTATTTATTATTACATTACATGTATCCTAACGATACTGATACTCCGAGACAAAACAACAACATGATTCGAATTGTCCTCTAGCTTATATGTCGCTACATTTCCATTTATCGCATTTGGTTTTCTCCACAGACGCCCTGTATACTCGAGAATTTTCCAACAAAATTTTTTTCCACCAATCAACTACTGCCTCGAATATGCGCATCCGTTTGCTCAATGTGCTGTCTTGCTCTTTTATTGATAATGAATAGAGCAACGTCACACACGACGGACACGCGTTTCCAAGAACAATCGCCAGCAGGGAGGATACATATGCTTTCAATTTCAACGAGCAAAGGGGCAAATGGTCGCTAATAGCATTTTGATGAGCCTCTTTTCTTCTCTGTCTCGCACTGCACCATTCTCTCGAATAATCACTGTCTCTTGGTTCTCTTTCTCTTAGTTTCTCCATGCATTGTCAGTGCGTGTTTCGTGTGCATTCCGAGTGCAAGGAGGGGCCATGCTTAGTTCATTGATCATTCGGTAAATCGGTGACTCATGTGCAAGCCGGCATGCGTCTGCCCCTTTCTTTGCTTCGTTTTACTACTTCGCCCCTTTCAAAATGAAACGCTCGTTCGATCGTTACGCCCGCATAACGCGAAGCGTAGAAAACACGCGTCTATGCCTTGCCCTCTCGATAGTTAGCGTTGTAGAGCGGACCGTTGCTCAGGGCCGTCTGTACGTAGTCGTGGCACCCTGTGGTTCAGGATAGTTTGGAGAAAATACAGAGGCGAAAATATATTAGGTTGTCCGAAAAGTTTCTTTCGTTTCATAAGGCGATAATTGATGAACAACAATTTCTGTTTTGTATTATTTTATTGAATTAGGTATGATCCATTTCGTTATATTTCTATTATTACGTTCGTGCATAATTCAATAAACTAATATAAAACAAAAAATATTGTGCGTCTATCATTTCCTTATAAAACGAAAGAAACTTTCCGGACAACCTAATATATATAGAAACAACTTTTATAATGTAGTATACTAATTATAAATAAAAACATACGCACACATATCCATATTGTATATTGTATTTATATATACATATGTCATTTTATATATTATTTATTTTTATATATATTTTTATATACAGGGTGGTTGGTAATAATAAAAATTCTTTTTCAATATTTTTTTTTTTTTTTATTTTTCCATCGAGACAACGATCTACAGTGAGATCCGTTATAACGAGACGTGAAATTCAAAGTCGATTTTCTCGAAAACAAAGCCTCGAACGAAAAATTGTTATTCTATATTTTCGACTTCTTTTTTCGCGTAGAATCACCCCCTTTTCGCTTGTACCACCAGTTACCAACCACCTTGTATATTTTATATTTATTTTATATATACATATGTCATATATATAGAGGAATTAAATTGAGAAGAGGGAAGAGCTTTTTTTCAAGAATAGACCAAATAACGTTATAGTCCATAGTATAATATGTTCAAGTTTAAAAAATGGTACATGTAGTTCCATTTATAATGGGATTCTATGTTCCAATGGGATTTAGACGAGTCAGAAAAATTGTAACCATGTAATAACAATATAACACATTTTTCTAAAAGGTACTTTGGAACACGTTGTATAATTAGTCCAGCAAAGATTTATCTAAATTAGTAAGAATTTTGAAATCTACAAGTAGTTGCGATTAGGAGATAAAGGAGAAGCTATTTTCTTTTAGGATATTTAGTGTTATCATTCTCAAATTATTAAATATATTTGTTGATGTTTATCTAATATGTTTATGATTTGTAACTTATGACTTTATAAAATTCCATTAATAATTATAATTCGATTGTACAAGAGTTTAGTACAAATTAAATATGTTTTATCTTTTTTTGCTATTTAATTATTTTGTTATAAATCTGCCATTTCATTTGTATCACGTAATTTATAATATTAAGTAGAGTAAATGATGATATTGGCTGACGGTATCTATATCTATAATTTATAGCTATCTATGGTTCCCACTTGACACAAATGTGATGTGGATTAAAAATCATGAAATTGTAGAGAAAAATTGCATAATAATTGATATCAAACAAATACCTACAGTTTTACAATATACAGATACAGTCAGACAAAAATTTCTCCGTGCACCCTTCAAAACAATAACTTCATATAACTTAATTAACTAACTTAAAATTGCACCAAACGACTGGCTTTTTTGAGAAGTTAAAAAAATTAGTTCACAAAATTTTGTTAAAATAGAAATTGGTAGGTATGACGACGAAAAAAGTAAAAGTCACTTTTATAAAAATAAAAGTTTTATCTGCGCTTGCAATGAAAATTTGAACAATACACTTTGAACATGTATGTCAGTTAGATAGATGCCGAAAATTTCATAAAAATTAGTTAACGTTACTATAAACTACGAGCGATTAAAAATAGTAAATTTTTCAGTTTTTCATAACTTTCGGCCTATGACTGTAAAAATAAATTTCAAATATCAATATGAATTTTGATATCTGTTGCTTGTTTTCGTATCAACCGGTTTCGATGAATTTTTCACCATGTAATTGACATATGTTTACAAAACGTACTTTCTAAATTTTCATTATAAGCTCGGGAAAAAAGTTATATAACGTGATCTTTAGTACTTCCATCACCATTCCTATCAATTTCAATTTTCTAAACATCGTCTAGTTAAAACAATCCTTGCAATTTCTCGAAAAAGCTCAAGTCGTTTGGTTCAATTTTAAAAAAGTTACTCTGCTTCAAAGAGTGTTTTTTGACTGACTATGTGTATTATGTACGTGAAAATTATCTGCTAGTGCACGATATTGTATCTAGATGATGACATTTCTACATATTACAAGGCGAATATAAGCGATTCGTATAAACATTTTCAGATTTATAAAGGTAGAAAATTGTTTATAAATAGAATAAAATTTAGCTACCATTAGCTTTCGATTGTAACTTTATGATTACTTTTTGATGATGGGGAGAATAATATTTCTACGCCTTTGACGTTATTATCATCGTATCAAAAAGTTATTTATGTTGTATTTGAGGAAAATGTGTAAGAATGTTATGATATGCGTGATTTTTCGTTTTACAATTTTTATTCGTAACATTACATTAAAGTTTTACTTGAAGCGTTCAGAGATTGTTTATCTGTTAAAGCTACAATGAAATTAGAATATAAAAATGTAAAACTAAAAAATTTTGAGTAGACTTGCTGTCTAAATTAATTTGTTGATTTAGATAGATAATTGGACGGAAGTACAGTACAGGAAGTACAGTTTTTTGAAGCTATCATTTGTCCAGTCGTACAGAATTTTAACTTTGCTTTACAAGATTGAACATTTATTGTTATTAAACCACATGAAAATTATCTTTCTAACTTATTCCTCGTTTTTTCATTCCTTTGTGTCTTAAAAATTTATTGAGAAATCTACAAATAATAACTTTCTTAAATCTTTTATAAACAATAATTATGTATTTGTGAGTTTATTTATTTGAGAAATTATTCTGTTCAATAATTTCAAGAAACTTACAATCGAAACATGATAATAAGAATACTAGCTGAATTATCCTTGCTCCTTTCTGGCGTCGAAAATAATAATGGTAACTACATATTGCTATAGTATTAATAGTTGTTGTATTGCTATTTACTAGCCTAATGATTTAGAATTATTCAAATTCTTTACATGTATATAGAGTTTATAATAAAGATGAAAGTTTAGGTGTAAAATTAGCCTTACCGTTCAAGATTTCTAATTTGGTTTAAAAGTTTAAAAAGAAAATGGAACTCTATGTTTTACAAGTATTGTAATATTTTGTTCCGAGTGTTACAGTTTTTGTAAACATATTATGTTATTTGAGTAATATTTACATATACCAAATGTGTGTCCTGTCCTTTATATTTAAGTGTCATGTTTAAAGAAATTGGATAGTCAGATGCTTCCCGGGTACGATCAGCGCATACTGGGGCCATTTATGAACGTATCACAAAAATTTGCTTGCTTAACTTGTGTTTAAAGAAATTAGAAATGAAGTTAGTGTACATATGCGAGGGATAATTAAAATAAATAAAATAATGTAATTTCTTCCAATGTAAGGAGGATCGTATGAAAGTACATGAAATCAGTTGAAACATTTTTAAAACATTGTTGAAAATATTTCTGAAAGGTTAAATAACGTTGTAAAAATAAATTTAGTGGAGAAATTTTCCAAGGTTTGCAAAACAGCGTAACAGATTATTAAAGAAATTAAAATGTTGAATTTATGTGAATTACACAAATGAATTACATATTTGAAATAATGAAAATACAGATCGCATAGTGAGCCGGAAATTTAAGACATAAAAATCCTACTTCTCATATATTTCGTATTAATTTGCATTTTGCTTTATGGAAATATGGAAAAATATTCAAATATAATATAGTACGATTTATTAGGAATTAAATAAAAGTCGGAGGAAATCAAAATAAATTTTAATAAATACAATGATCTTGAGATACTTATTTTCATCTAATTTATGTAAAATTATCAACTATCTGTGATGAAGTATTGTGATATACCTTAAAATATGTTTACACTATCACATACATGTTTTATTCTAAATTTTCTGAAATACCATACTCATCATTCTGCGTGTGGAAGGCTATTAGTTGCACAAGATATTTAATCAAATATATTTGTTATTTGTTATTTTAACACTGTATAAATAATTACAGAAAACATCGTTGAATTAAAAAAAAGAATAAAATTTGCGTGGACGGATATTCAAAATGAAACTTCAAATAAGCTAGTGGATAGTGTATATTTAATAGATTAATAGAAGTAATTAAAAAAGAGAGAAATCCATTAAATATTGAACGAAAACATAACAAAATTGACACTGTGTTTATATTTTTTCACAGAATATAATTTCACAGAACAAGATATAATTTCAGGAGAAAATTTAATTTTTTGCAGACTTCAAAAGAATACAATTTTTGTTTGTTATATCTTCCGTTTTGTCTTTCATTATAAAATGTTATTATATAACCGATTTTGTCAATTTTTCTTTCAATATCATGAAAAATCAAAAAGTGTCGTTGAATTTATAATTATTCACACCACTGTACAATGCCAAAACACGAGAACAAAAAGAGGCTATTGAATTACATTTAAAAATAGATTATAAGTCAATAAAGATTCAATTACATAAATTAATTACAAAGAAGGTTCGAAAACATGATAAAGCTTTATGAAGGAAAACAATATTTTTATTGAAATTGTTTGCAAATAAGCATGCATTAATACAGTGTATTGATACAATCCCAATTGACTATAATTTATTGTACTTCATTTTATCATCATTAGCTTCCAAATTTTTGTACATTTATAAGGAAAAAGGCAAAATGCACAGAATACACATAGTATGCGAAAATATATAAAATATTCGTTCTAACTTATTTATTTAAACATTTATTTAAACTCCATAAACAAATCTCGTACGATATATTTCAAAACATCTTTCAGATGTATCAAACAGTGAAAAATATACCTAAATACTAGAAAAAATGGAGCGATCAAAATTTCGGTCTTCGTGTCTCGAAATTTTCGTTGGCTTGTTCGTACGGGCCTGAGGGTCCCGTATGCTTCGACTGCGCGTAACGAGCAGTTGTCGAGGTTCCCTGAGTTGGGCCAGTGGCAGCAGTTGCTGACTCTTCAGTACAATCACCGAGCGTATCCTTCGCGCGCTGAGTAGCAATAGTAACGCTTTGAAACGTGCACGTGTTTTCTCACTCGTGTGATCAAGAAAACCTCTGAAAATACTCGTTAACATAATTTTCTATCATAACCTCGCGACTGAATGTTAGTCGTATAGTGAATAGTGTGTTTATAATCGACGATATCCTATTCATCCTGGTTAGTTCATTATCGTGTTGCAAGGCGGCGTCACTTCAAACTGATTATTCGCGCGTTCGTTTCTCGTGATAAATACCGCGATACGAGGATTTAATCGAGTAATATTCAGTTATCGCAATATATTTTCATTTCACGGAAATCGGCATTCTCGCGGAGAAAGTCATACAGAGTAAGCGTTAAAATCACACTCTGACAGTTAAATAGAAAATTGACGCGCAACTGTCCAGCAGTTTACGTTAAGCAGTTTAGGTTAAATTCTTCCTAAATCTCATGTTTAAACTATTTTTCGTTTCGTCTTTCACTCTATAACTCCAGTGTCGATTAACTCTAAATTGACTGAACAGTGTATAATGGTGTGTTGATGTGAGTGCAAGTTCAAGGGATACGTACAACGAGGAAAGATTTCACGAGATAAGAAGAAATTCTTGAGCGATGGTTCATATGAGCTACGCGCAATGGGCTTGCCTGCCCAGCACTTATCGGAACAAGGTTCGTACATTTGTTTTAACGTGCTTTTTTCTCCAATCTAGTTGCCAGTATAGTTTATCAATGCCGCGCGCATACATCGTCGCGCGTAATATTTCTTCGTTACACGTTCCTTCGGAATGTTTCACATGAAACATTTCTTTTTCTTTTTTTTATTTTGTAAACTTTTTACAATCAATTCTCTTTGAGAATTATAAATAAATTATTTTGGCGTGGTACTGTAACTTGGATTACAAGAGTTTATAGTATGTTTGATTCTAGTTGAATCTAATGCTTCAATCTAGAGGGTGTTGTCTTTTTAGCCTGCGAATCTGATCCTAGTACCTACCTAGGAAGGATACCTAGTATAAATTTATTGCACAGAATATGGTATAATTAATAATGCAATTGGTGAACGGATGTAATTAGATGATATTGATTATAAAGATTTTGTAAGTTTTACTGAATATTTTGCAGGATAGAGCATGATGATAAGATCTATGTGTAGGTAATGCAATTTGTACTTGCACTGACATGGAAAAAAGAATAGACAATATAAGATAATATTTTTTCGTTTGAAGCTTCATTATCCAAGACAATTACGTTTGAACTTTATACTTTATGTAAAGTATAACATATTTTGCTTAATTAATTAATTTTCCTTTTTTGGGGGTTTTGGTGCTTGTTAACTCTTATATTATATCAGTTACTGAATTTGGATATACATGAAACATTGCCGTGAAAGATCATACATCGACTGGAGTTGTGCCCCAGATGTTGGTAGGTTAACATCCAGTGAATTTTGCTACAAGTGCGTACATTCCACACTTATTTGCTTAATTCAGATCGAACTCGCGTCAGTGTAAATTCGTAATCGCGTTTCGTCCAATGATGTTTGAACTTTGCGAAGCGCGAGAAATCGTTTTACTTGTTCCATGTACACAATACGACAGATAGATTAGTTTTACGAAGAATTACCGATGTTTATTTGCCGTGATATCATTTCTACGTGTCAAACACCTGATAATGTGGTTCAAAGCGCTGCTTATTTTTTGTTTGTCAAACGTTACCTGCCTTGTCATTTTGTTTTCTAATTCAAAGTTATTTCTGCTTTATGAGAACTGTTAGATTTCGAGGGATAAGAAACTTGCATGTTTCTGTTTCATTAAATACTAGGTCATTGCATGATCATAATTTGGAGCAAAGTACCTACATGTTTTTGTGCATTTACGGAGACGAACGATATTTAAATAAATGGGGCTGAGATATTGAACATTTTTCATGAATTTTAAGAAACGGAGAGAGGTATATGCGTTTAAAAAAACGGATTGTTTCATCATGCCATTATATATATAATTAGATTATTATATATTATATATTATACATTATATATTATAATCATAATTAATTTTATATATAATTAGTCGCTAATATACAAAATGCGATAAACAAAATAGAAAAGTTGTTGATTATATTTATTTGAAGTTTTATTGTATTCTATTTACTGTGTGTATGCGTGCACTGCTTTTATAGTATAAATTAATATCTTTATCTTTATTGATTTTTCCCTTATGCTTGGAAAAAAGATTAGATATAGTCTTTAAAAAATTTGCTATCTCTTTTCTTTTCAAATTGTTTCTTGCTTTCTTGTGAACATTTTCTTAATTACAGTAGTAAGGGGACTTTTTATACATTTTCTACTTTCTCCTTTTTTATAATAAATTTGTCTACATTGGAACTGAAAACATATTATTCGTAACTAAATCTTTTGCTTCTAGAAAACATTCTTAATGAATGTAATCTGTCATTAAATTTTCAATTAAATAGGAAATGAAAAGCTGTTCGATATTTGTAACTTCATATTATACCAATCATTTATTTTTTTTAATTTATTTTTTAAATTTTGCATTTTATTAATTGAGCAAAGCATTTTTTAATTTCTCTCATTTTTACGTTCATCGACTCGGTGTTCTGCTCTTCTCTTAAAAGATTTCTCGAAAACTTCGGTTATATCTTCTTTCACCATTGCTACTTTAAAAACATTATGTATATTCATTTGCGTACGCCATACAATTGTTTTTGGTTTACAAGAATCCGTATTATCATTTATATTAGTCAAATTTAATATATTAATTTAGGAATTTATATTTAAAAACATGTAGTTCTTTGATGCAGAATACATCGTGAAATTATACAGCATCCTTTTTAATAATCTTATATTATAGTTTCTCTTTCTTTTTAAATAAGATAGAAATAATTATGAGTAAGATAAAATTGATAAATGATCCAAACTAATTAGGAATTTAGGAATTTATATTCAAAACGAACGAGTTTTAAGTGTTGCATCGGGTGTTTAGATACTACGTGACTTTGTAACGATTTCGATAAACAACTGTATAACGTGTACCTTTTTTAGCGTGTATTCACAAAACAGTTTTACTATAATAATAACTATATAATAATATAATATAATAATAATAATATCATAATCGTGTGATATTGACTGAAATGCCGCAGATCAATAAAATATTAGTTATAATCCAATCCAATGACTTTAAAATTAGAGTACTCGCAGAGTATAATTTCTTATATTTAATTATAATATTTGCATTGATTATTTTATGCTTTCTTAGGGCATACGAAAATTGTGTTGATGAAATAAAATAATATAAGATAATATAAAAGGAAATGAAGTAATATATGATAATATAAATAAAATAAAACAAAATAATTAACGAACCAATTTACAAATAGAAAGTTTTTACAAGCTTGTAAGTAACATTATGTCTAATTACATTTTAAACTGTCTACGGTATTATCGCTACTGGTATAGCATTTTTAATTTCATCATTCAAAGAAATATGTTTACTGGATTTGATCCAGAATGTCAGTAGACGCCACTTTCTAATCACGAGTATGTATCCAAGTTTTGCCTATGATTATATTGTTCAAGTCTGGAATTTGGTAATTAATAGCGTAAATTTACTCAGTAATTCTGGTGTATATCAAATTTTTTTATCTATTTCGTTTTTGATTACATGTCAATGGATCAAACATCTAGATTCGCATCTAATATATTGTTCGAAATCCAATGCTCAAAAGGAAAAATTATTAGAAGCCCTCCGCGGTCCTTCCAAAGAAATCTGGTAAGTGCCGCCGAAAGGCGACAGTGCTTTACCATTTATATATGTCTTCCATCCTTGTCTACGGGAGTGTTAAACGTCTCTCCTTTCATACTACAAACAAAATTTTTTTTTTTTTTTTTTACGTGGAGGAAATCTTCATAGACACCAACTATCCCTCTTCCCTGGGCAGAAGGTAGTGCCGGATTCTTACCGGCTAAAACCTCCACGGGCGGGCCGACACGGTAGGCCAGTGCGCGAGTATAGTCCTCGGGCCCCTGTGTGCTTAACACCAAGCACGGTTATCCAAGTACTCCCAGAAGTACAACATCCACAACAGCACATGCAAGGGGGGGGTTGGCCGCTTGCCTGTGGTATATTTGTTTCTTTTAAAAGAAACTTTCAAAGTCCTTAAGAGCTAGGGTTTTATATCTCTTTATATGCCGAGGATTCGAACTCGCGACGCGTCGTCTTCAGTTCTAGGCTTCAACGAGCGTAGCTGGCTGCCCCGCCGAGGTTCTAGCTCGATTGGAAAGTATTTGATTCTTAATGTGGCAATGTTCATCATAGGAAGTATTCTAATTAGCCTCTTGAAGCAGATGTACTTTTTTCATAGCCCTCTCAAAATACAAGGGGCAAAGGTAGATAATTCCCTTAATTAAAACTATTATTATTAAATCTATTATGAAGCTGTTAATAATATATTTTTGCTGCTATTATAATTTTTGTAGTAAAAGATGGCCGTTCTAAAAGAATTCCAGCCTCTTCTAATGCACTTATTTTCGTGATGCCTGGCCTTGCGTTTTCCATCGCACTGGCAGAAATTTTATAACATATGGGATTAGCATAAGTTATAAATAGGTCTAATTAATAATTTGTAACAGAAGATTTAGATTTAACCTCAGATTGAACCTCAAGATTTAGATTTAGATTAGTAGAAAAATATATAGTAATTTAATCCTGTTTTGGTTTTCTGTTATGGTCAAGAATTACGAGGTGGATAATTTTTCTTTTTACTTTGAAAACAATTTGTTTGTATTCGTTAAATATATATAAACCATACCTCAAAATTCAATTACTTCATTTCTTTCTTTCCCTTCTAAAAAAAAAAAATCACAAAAAGAGGCTGTTTTAGAACATTTTAATTCAGGACACTCCCTTAATCGTTTTATTTACTTGTCATATCGTATCCCGGTGCTTTTTGGGCGTTAAAATGGTAATGGATCATTTCTTTGACCTCTGTGGTTGTAAATGGTTTTATAGGAAAAGATATCTAGAAAGGTGATTTACAAAAATTTCATGTATTATCACAAATATGATTTATAGATATACAAATATTTCTGCTTCATTGGTAGAAGAAAGTTTTTTTTTTTTATTATTTAATTTGTACTTTACAATTCGTCCAGCTGAGCATTTGGTAAATTTTTCTAACTTTATTGCTAAATAACATATGGTGACTACCCCTAGCGGGATGCCATCCAGTTTGTTTATCTATCTCTTTAGCGAGGTCAGTGGCATGCCTTCTTCTTAGTCTTCTTTTTATGTGGGTTTTGCTTGTTTCAGCAGCCTGCTGGTTTGGATGTATTGCCATTCTTTCCTTGTATTTTTTTGCGTATCTACGGATTTCTTCTTCGACCATTGGTATTTTTAGGTCATTGCGTATATTCTCGTTTCCATGGGGTGTTGACTGTTGTTCTCAGTATCTTCGATTGTAACGACTCTAGTTTATTTATGTGGCTCACTGCTGTTGTCCCCAATAGCGGTATTCCGTACGTCCAAAGTGGTTTTATTATCGTTTTATAGATTTTAAGTTTATTTCGTATGCTGAGTTTAGAGTTTCAACTAGTTACGCAATACGTCTGTCTTCTTTTATTTCTTAAATCGCCACTCGTCGACGACAACGCGAAAGTAAAATCATCCTTGTATTCGCATTCCGGTTTCCAAATTTTTGTTCTAGTTTGTTCTAGAGGTGTAGATATGTGTTTCAAATAACATTTTACTATATGCTATTATACATAAAATAAGAAAATTCACTTATTTGGAGATTATTTCTGGAATCTTTCAAGACAAATCACTATTTCTTTGGAAGAATGTAGGACAAACGTAGAATTTGATACTTTGACAACTTGAAGTGGCAACAAATACTCGAAGTTTAAGAAGTGGTGGACCATTTTTATACAGGTTAGTTGTTATAAGTTAGCGAATTTATCCCGCACAGATAACAGCTTTATTCTCTCTTCCTCTTCTCCGCCTCTTCTCAGTATGTACTCCAATTTATCTATCCTTTTTCTTCTTTGCTTCCTTTTTTTTAATTATATTAAAAATAATTAGCATTGATGTGTCAAATTTAGGTTGAGCTAGTTTAGTTTATATAAAAATACAGCCACCTAGATACCAGGATGAAGTGTAAGGAAACTAAATTTAATTAAAGCTTTTTATGAATATCTCGTAAATAGAAATCGAGTTGCGGTTACATTTATAGGTGAAAATTGTTCAAAATGTTGGCGTTGACAAGCTTTTTCAAGCTTATTGAAATCGGTAAGGTGTCCGCTGTTCTATTTATATAATTGTCCAGGCTATTTCGACCGTAGCCTCGTACTTATGTATTGGGTTGGCTATTAAGTGATTGCGGATTTTGTCATTAGGTGGTAATGACCTTAAACATCACTTAGTTGCCAATCCAATACGTCCCGAAATGGACCAATCGCATATTAGTATTAGGTTGCCCGAAAAGTTTCTTTCATTTTATAAGGAAATAATGGACGCACAATGTTTTTTGTTTTATATTAGTTTATTGAATTATGCACGAACATAATAGTAGAAATATAACGAAATGGATCATACCTAATTCAATAAAACAATATAAAACAGAAATTGTTGTTTACCTTACGAAACGAAAGAAACTTTTCCGACAACCTAATACTGTTTTGTACTGATGTGACTTTCATGATACTATCGATTGTTATATTAAGTTTCATCTTTGCGAAAATAAGTGCAACCAGATGTTATTTTTTCGAATTTTTTAAAGGCTTATTATGACCTTGACCATCAAAAAACCATAGCCATACTTTTCATTCCTTCTTAAGCACTAATAATTCTCCCTAAATAACTTTAAAATTTGCCTGTGAGAATAAATGAATAAAAATCAAATGACCAATGACACTGACTCTCTAATTATAGGTAGTTTCATAAAAGGTGGAAGCTCAATCTTTTTTTCTTACAGTAGTAAATGAGAAAATCTGAAACTAGCGGTTGATGCGTTAACCGAGTGTTCTTTCGTGAATCGACCGACTACGTTCTCACAATCGTTTAATTACACGAGACTTCTCCTGTCTGTACTCCATGTCACATCACGTTCAGCTTTACGCTCGAGGAGAAAGCATTTTTTTTTTTTTTTTTTTTTTTTATTTATTTGTTTTAAATTTTACAATTTGTCCAGTAGGACATTTGGTAAAATGTTATAGCTGCTTAATAATATAACATGTGGGTGGCTACCCCCAGTGGGGTACCATCTTCGTGCTTGTTAGGGTATATCCTTTATGAGATCTACTGGATGTTTCCTTTTTAGTCTCCTTTCGATGAATGTGATGATCGTTTCCGCTGCCAGCCGGTTCGGGTGCGTTGCTAATCTTTCTCTGTACCTTCTTGCGAATCTGCTAATCTCTTCCTTGACCGTTGGTATTCCAAGGTCTTTCCGTATGTCCTCGTTTCTAACGTACCATGGGGCGTTTACTATTGTTCTGAGTATTTTAGATTGCATTGCCTCTAGTTTGGTTATATGGCTCATTGCTGCTGTTCCCCATAGTGGTATTCCGTACGTCCAGATTGGTTTAATGATGAGAAAGCATTTGTTGCTCGGATGTTGCAAGCCACTTATTTCTTCCCTGTAATTCCTTCGTAATTACATAACGAAATTACATAAGTGAAACGTTTGTGGTATTTTCATAATGTTGTGCTTTTCGATGCGACTAAGGCAATTTGTTTCTTTTAAACTTCTTTCTTTCTTTTATAACAGGCAGTATATGTTTTTTAAGAAATGAACTAAACCTAACTCAAAGATATATATGTCGGAGAGGGAAGGACAACCGGATTTCCCGTCGGGAATGCTGGGAAAAACCCATAGTTAAGAGTTCTTACGATAGCTATGTTTGAGCAATAAAAAAAAAATAAAAATAAGAAATAACTTTTTAACCCGGCTTTATGACGATGGGTTTAGGTTCAAGGTGACATAGCGGATCACTAGACGTAGCCACGGTCACGGGAGGGACGCATACCTGACGGAGGTATGAAATGATTATGTGACTCTCCTTAAAAACAAAGATTGACCTGAGAAGTGGAGACAGGAGTATATAAGGGCAATTTCTTTTGGATTATGGCAGTCAGTCAGTTAGTTAGTTAGTCGTTGGACGAATTGCTGATCGAGTTATCGGGAAGGCTACCCGAATCGTGTATTACGTTGAGACTTGTCCTCCCGTGGACCGTGGATTCGTTATCGAACCTGAACTCGTTGTCACCATCATCTCTACCATCCGATCGCCGCTATTATCCCTAGCCTCTTGTAGTGTCCACATTTGTACCGATAAGACATTAGCTACATCCGCGACGGTGAAGTAAGTAAAGGTTATGGAGTAGTTGTATAGCTCCCCTTAAAAATATAGTTGACCCTAGGTGTACAAAGAGGTACAGAGCAGAGTACATAAGTGCAGTTCCACTTGGACAGAGTTAGTTAGTTGAGTTTTGCTTGTACTGTGGACGAGTTATTAGTTGAGTTACACTTGAATTGTGGACAAGTAAATTGTGTTCGACTTGGACTTTGGAAGAAAGCGCATTTGCTATCCCGTAAATTCGTTATCGAACCTAAGATCATTGTCATTAGCAACTCGAGTATCTAATCGCCACGGTTACTTGTCAAATTCTGTAACAATCATATTTGTACCAGTAAATGCCATCTATATTGTATAACAACGATGGCTAATCCAAATGAAGGTGCGTTACACGCCCCTAACACCAATGTGAACTCGACATATGTATATGTAATAACGTAAATTCTTAGGGTAAATTAAACGATCGATTTTGTAAAATCGAGTTTATTTTAGGAACAATTAAATTAAATACAGTAACAGTTAATAACGAATCTACTACAAGTTTCACCTGGAAAATGGAGAATCGATTTTCTACGTCCTAAATTACCGTTCTTCTCTCGTGATCTAATTCTATTCAGCAAATGACTGTCGGTAAAACAAAACAAAAGAAAAATATGTCGATTGGCGGGTAGTTTGAATCCTATAAAATTTACATAATATATATGTCGGAGATGAAAGGACACCGGAGCCTTCCCTTTTGGGACTTCGGGAAAATCCGTAAAATTGTAATCTAAAGTCTACCATAGCCATAATTAAACAATTGTCGTCGTTCTATCTAATTGTATTTATTTGAGATTTGTGATAATGAGCTTGGGCTCGAGGCGACAACCAGTCGCCGAACGTAGCCGCGCGCTTGTAGCGGCACGCGACAGTAAACATTCCAACGGTCTCTGCCCCGTAGCTCGTCACTTGCAGGCCCTATTCTTCGAGTAAGATGATTGCCAGATGTCGATGCGTTGCCGCAGTACACGTGCAGCTTTCCCTCAAGGGCGGCTGGCATCCTTTTCTAGCCACCAACATGGAAATAGACCAATTAACAGCAACGTCCATTTCCCTCACTTTCTGAACGAAGGCTATCCTCGACGAATCCGATAATCTCGTGTCCTTAGACACACCCCATCATAGTTTTCCTCTGCAGCATCATCGCGACAGAAAGTCATTCTCTCGTGAGGTCGTATTAGCGAGTGATTTGTCGTCTTTACGCTCGGTGGATATTCCACGTTTTAACAAGGAGTTAGTTTAGTAATACTTGCACCGTAGCCAAGCAAGTCGAGTACGACTTGGGCTTTGGAAGAAAGCGCATTCTGTTACCCCGTTGACCGCGGATTCGTTGTTGGACTTAGGATCATTGTCATTAGCTTCTCGAGTGTCTGATTACCGCAGTTACTTGTCAAATTCTGTAATAGTCGTATTTGCATTAGTCCAATGTCTTCTCTATTGCATAGCAACAATGTGTAGTCCAAATGAGGATTCGTTTCACGCCCCTAACCCTAACCATACTGTGAACCCGACATATATATTAGAGAATTTATCATTTTGAATGATAAACCGATACTAGTCTTGTTAAAAGTGCCGTGCAAACCCTAAACTAAATATATATATAGGTTATTGGACACTAGATATCATAACGCTGATTAAATTGTTTTAAATCATGGCTTCGTTTAGCAGCAAATTTAAAAGCAGCTTGCAAAAGTAGCTTGCAAAGTAGCATTGGGCGATCTAATTACAGTGGTCTAAGAGAGCAATTCGATCGTCCTGTAAAGAACAAGCTGAACAGCTCGTACAGAAACGTGTTCTACGTATTTTAGCGTGTAGACAGAGTCACGTTTTATAATTCACGCGCGTAATCAAAGCTTGAGATCATTTCATGTTACATCGTCAGCAGATACATTGTGCAGCACGTGTTTCTACTATTGGAAAACACGCTTTTTTTGCAGACTTGCCATTTTTTGTTGGAATAAAAGATGATAACATTTTAGTATAAGTAAACACGCTAAATAATATGTCATTGGTCATCACATTCGTATAACTTGTACGTAACTGAAGAACACATACAGAAATTATTTTAGTTAATTTTTTATTTTTAAATTATTTAGTGGCTACATTTGAAAAAATTAAAGCCATAAATCTATGGAATTATGCAAGCAATCAAGGATATATTTAATATTATAATAATTGACATTTTTGAAGTGTTCAATAGGTGCAAAAATGCACATGTGATCTCATAATGAAATACGATTTACCATTAGGATTTACCATTTTTAGAAAACAAAATTCATGTATTGCAAAAAGATGACATAAATGATAATCGATTCTAATGTAAATTAAAAAACAGTGTTTGCAACATCTTTAATATGCATAACTACATATACTATGTATAACTAATTAGACTTAAATCAATCTAATGAAAATAAGTATATGTAATTGTGCTCCTGTCCCAATAAATGTATTTCGTAATTTTACAAAAAATATATTGCAAAACTAAATAAAAAGTTTGAGATAACAATCAATTTGATGAATGTAATAGCATTAGTTTAGAGTTTTATACAGATTTTGTATTAATAATATATAAGTAAATTACTCATTGTTTATTTCTATTTTTTTGCGTTATGTTATGTAAAATTGAAAAGTTTGCAGTAATAGCGACACAATTGTTATTAAATAATAGGCAGCAGTTTTAAAAAATAATATCTTTTGAATAAGACCTCGGATCAACGAAAATGAGTTACACAACTTTTCCAGGTTTTTTTTTTTTTATTTATTTCTTTCAATTTTACAATTTGTCCAGTAGGACATTTGGTAAAATATTATAGCTGTTTAATAATATAACATGTAGGCGGCTACCCCCAGCGGGGTACCATCATCGTGTTGGTTAGGTTATGTCCTTTGTGAGATCTGTTGGGTGTTTCCTTTTTAGCCTTCTTTCTATGCTTGATGTGTTGACCGTTTCTGCTGCCAGCCGGTTCGGGTGCGTTGCTATTCTTTCTTTGTACCTTCTTGCACATCTGTTAATCTCCTCCTTGACCGTTGGTATTCCCAGGTCTTTCCGAATGTCCTCGTTTCTAACGTACCATGGGGCGTTTACTATTGTTCTGAGTATTTTAGCTTACATTGCCTCTATTTTGGTTATATGGCTCATTGCTGCTGTTCCCCATAGTGGTATTCCGTACGTCCAGATTGGTTTTATGATGGTTTTGTAGATTTTTAATTTGTTTTCTATGCTTAGTTTGGGTTTTCGACTTGTTAACCAGTACATCTGTCTCCTTGCTATCTGTATTTTGTTTATTATTGATTTGATATGCTGTTTCCATGTGAATCGTGTATCAAAGTGTAGTCCTAGGTATTTGACTTGCCTTGTTTGTATTATGTGCGTGCCGTTGAGTGTAATGTTTGGTGGTAACTGTTTTCGCAGTGTGAATGTAATGTGGTTGCATTTATCAGGGTTTGCTTTGATTTGTTTAACTTGAAGCCACTTTTCTATTTTTGCAATATGCTCTTGTACCAATGCGACTGCTGTTGCTGGGTTAGTGTGCCGTTTGTATTATGTGTGTGCCGTTTAGTATAATGTTTGGTGGTTTCTGTTTTCGCAGTGAACTTTTTCAGGTTGAAATACTTTTTGTGGTAAAGGCTATACCAAATTAGATACTCTTTCGTGATCCTGATCACGTACGATATCAACCGTAAGATAATTTATATAATAATAATTTAATGTAAATTAAATTGTTTTAATATCATACTTTAGATCTTAAGAAAATATCCATTAATATAACACTGATATTGAACGTATTAAAAATATTAAATCCACGATAAACGTTCCTTCCAAATTTAAATGAATTAAAAATTTTATGTGCTTGACTAGATTGACCGCGTAGTAGTGACACATGTATGTGAATATGAGTGTATGGAAGTATGTGTGTGCGTGGCGCCTCGAAAACAAAGGAATGTAAATTGTTCAGTCAACAGTTTGATATGAAAGAAGGTGAGACGCGTGCAAGTGTGTATCGATAAATATCTTTGAAATCGTTTATCAAATAAATATATAACTATTCTAATATAAATTCTAAGTGTAAATTTAGTGATCCTATACCATTATTTCGGCAATTAAGATCCAAAATTCTCAACAATAAAAGGGCTAAAGAAATTATAGTAGACTGTCGTAAAGAGCAATGAGAAACTTACAACAATATTGATATTGGGGCAGGACCCCGGACGTAACAGCATAGAACAATTATTTAACAACGCGAAGAAACAATATGAGATAATTGATAATCGTAAAAATAAGTGAATCGAGTAAAATTGATGATTATACACCGTAATTTATCTCTTGTAGGTAACGTTTCAACATTATATGTATCGCGTAATAAAAGATTCATCGTGGCGCCACGGCCAAAGCTTGGAAAACTGGCGGGGCATTCAACGTGTTAAGAAAGGTGTACGTGACCATCTTGAGTCGACAGTTGTAAAACACGTGTACGTTGTAGTAATACCGAAAACTCTGGTATAAAAAGGAAGTGTTGATGGAGAGAAGGGTCAATGATCAGTAGTCAATAGTTGTAGTTAGAGTTATGACTGAGTTGTGACTAGTGGCAGTTGCGAGTAAGCTGCGAGTAGTTGCGGGTCAATCGTTGCTCATAAGTTGTGGGCTGTTAGTTGTAAGTTGTAAGTTGAGTTGTGAACTATCAATTTAGTTGTCCTTAGTTGTATCACATTACTTACTACATTAAGTTCTAATTAAATAGTTATAATTCTCTATTTCAATCGCAATAAATAAATCTATATAATAAACAGAGATCACTATAATTCTGATTTCTATAGTAATAATTGAATTATTATCTATTTTGATCGAAAATGGCTTGCCTTTTATACATAAAGTAAAATTTACTTATAGTATTTAACACGTTGACCGCCACGACACCCGTATTCGGGTGTCAGCAAAGTTTCTGGTCAGGCCACGTAACCCATATTAGGGTTTCGCTTATTTAACTACTTGCGAAGAAACGTCGTAGGTATTTGTAAAGATATTCCATAATAATAAATTGTTAATTAATAATTAATTGTAATAATAGTTGAATCGTTATAAAATAAAAATACGAAAATGGTTTATTAAAAAAATTATTTAGAATGTAAGACTTTAAAGCATTGTATACATAGCTGAGGTTGGTCGGGACAATTTGGACAATAAGTTGTTGTTTTCTTCAAATTCTTTTGTGCCTTTGTTCGGTCCATTCGACGTCTTTTATTTGCATAACATTGTTTGCATGCGCGTCTAATGCTTCTTCCGGAATCATTTTTCCCAACGGCGATATTATGCTGACTCCGCCGAAGACAAGGATTTTTTGTATTTTCAGACAACCATAATAATTTTGCAACTAATAATTGTCTAAATATTCTAATATTTATAGTTTTTCTTGTTGAAATTTTATAAACCGTCAAAGCGCTTACAACAGAAATTCCCAGAAAGAATCGAATGCCAAGTTTTCTGTACCATTTGATTCCTTTTCTAATTGTGGTGGCATAAGAAACCATTTGGTCGGAATAATCTATACCACACTTTCCTTCGTTATATTCAACAACAGTTAGTGGTTTTAATGTTGCGAACAAATGAAACGAAAGATCATTCTTGAGACTACCACTTGAGCGATTCGCAGTACTAAAATATCGATAGGAGCACCTAGCAGAGAACGCTTGGTACTGCTGTACGCGTGGCCTGACGGAGATTTCTTTGAAAACACGCGTGGCAGTCAACGTGTTAAAAAAGCAAGAGTAACGTTAACATTAAAATTAGGACATTTGAAGCAACAGGAAATTTGTTTAAATTTTCAATCTGTCGATCAAACATATTTGTTTACAGTCTTTATTCGTAGCTATTTTGTTAATATGAGACCGTTTCACGAAAACTATTCGTGCAACTTTCTAAAGATCCAATGGGACGAAGAATAAACACGTGACATAATATACAATGTCTTGAACTTTTAAGGTTACGTAAAAAGCTTTCCGCCTGTATGAAGTTAGCATCTAATTTTTTAAATCTCGTATTGTTCCAAACAAATAATGATTTATCTCAGAAGATTTCAGAGATAATTCCAAAAAAGTGAATGTCTTCATAGTGAATATTTTGATTTTATATAGAATAGTATTACAGTAAAAGGTTCTTCTTTGGAACACATACTTACATCACTAAAACAACCCAGAACAAAAATTTGAAAACTGGAACACGGGCCGACAAACGACATCGATGCAAGAGCAAAATCAGTCTTATATGCGCGTTCCATTTTTCATAGTTTTGTTCTGGGTTGTTCTAGTGTTGTAGGTAAAGAAGAAGTAAGAAAAGAAGATTCTTTTATAATACGGTATTTATTATCAAAATGAAGAGAAATGTCCTTAATTTAAGGAATTTGTAATCTAATTAAATAAATTAGCTAAAAGGATTCTTGTTGTATACTTTTAATTGTCGTACAATGAATGAACCTATTATTTAACACTAGCACTACCACACCAGTGAAATTGATTGGTTTTACAATTTATATATACATAAATTGTAAATATATAATGAATATGTCGGAGAAAGGCTGTGGGCGTTTGATGAATCCCCGTTGGGACTGGCCATCGTTGCGGTATAACAAAGGCACGGTGCGCTAGCACAAGTGTGGATACTACAAACGGAACGATCAACCGCGGCGGTAGGGCACTCGCGACGCTCGTGATATTGGTCTTAGGTTCAATAACGAATCCACGGTCCACGGGAGGACAAGTCTCAACGTAATACACGATTCGGATAACTCGATCAGCACTTCGTCCAACGACTAACTAACTAACTAACTGACTGACTGAATGACTGACTGACTGACTGACTCCAAAAGAAATTGCCCTTATATACTCCTGTCTCCACTTCTCAGGTCAATCGTTATTTTTAAGGAGAGTCATATAATCATTTCGTACCTCTGTCAGGTATGCGTCCCTCCCGTGACCGTGGCTACGTCTAGTGATCCGCTATGTCACCTTGAACCTAAACCCATCGTCATAAAGTTGGGTTGGAACATTAAAAGTTATTTCTTATTTTTATTTTTTTATTGCTCAAACATAGCTATCGTAAAAAGTCTTAACTATGGGTTTTTCCCAGCATTCCCGACGGGAAATCCGGCTGTCCTTCCCTCTCCGACAAATATAATGAATTTTATTTTGTTTTTTTATGTATTCAAACTAAAAATAATTTTCTATCAAGGTTATTTATACCAATACCAGTCAAAATGATTGGTACTTGTCAGAGTGTAAAAGAGTGCTGCAATCTGTTTATCGAACCCCAGTTAACCAGTTTCCTCGTTTTCTACAACTTGCCACACGTTTTTCAAATTTTTACTGCGTATCATTCGGTATGATGATATCAGTTATGAGGAAAATTGCGGATTGATCGCTAGATGCTAACGCTAGAAATACCACAGCAGTCAAAACGACTGGTTCTACAATTTTATAAATGTGTCAACTCTCGTTTAGAGATTATGGTCCCAGATGGATTAATAATACCAAAAATGTATTACACAACATGGAATTGCTTCTGTAAGAAAGTAATAAATCAATAAATATAAAAATATTCTATTATTACGTATCTTTTAAAGACCAACTATCGGTAGTTCTAGTGTTAATCAGCGAACGAACGTATCCTTAACGAATGTTTTCACAAACAACGCCAAATATAAAGATTTTATATTTCTAAATAAAATTCTAGTATTTATTTATTCCTACGAATTATCCAATGCTCAGTATTGCTATCATTAAACTAATTCTACTTCGATGCTATCAAGTATACTTCGCTATTACATTAATTAAATATTCCGAAATAGTTATACAATTATAGTAACAAAAACTTATATGCATTATTTTACGTATCAGGTATTTTGGGAAGGCAGATTTTTAGATAAGATAGATTCAGTATATGTAGTTAGTACGCCATTTCTTAATTCTCGAATTTTTTGTTGTTGTTCCAAGTTGTTCTACATTTGTCCTAGATTATTCCAAACAAATAATGATTTATCACGAAAAAAGTGATTTTTTACTAGGCCCATTTTCTTGAAAATCGAGTGTTTAAAGGTTGTTTTAGATTGTTTTAGTTGTTGGAAACATTGTTCCAAGTTATAATTCCAATATTACGTATAGTTTCGGAATTAATCGATGAAATTTGCCGAGTGCATGCAATTGAACGCATGCATATCTAGATACGTTGGCAGTTTCAAACAACCGTAAGTTTTTGCTTCATCAGCTCAATTTTCAGTCGTATTACTGTCCAAATTTACAAAGCTACATTATATCATTCGCTAATATATATGTTGAGAATTGTGGATCTTTGAAGCCGAAATAATGTTATAGGAACACTAAATTTACACTGAGGATTCATATTAAAATAATAATATATTCATTTCATGGACGATTCCTTATATATTCATCGATACACACTTGCACGCGTCTCACCACTTTCTTCCGTACCCGACTCTTAACCGACTGACTAGTTTGCAGTCATCTGTTTTTTGGCCGCGCACACACGCACCTTCATACACCGGCACTCACATACAAGCATCTCTACTACGCATTTAACCCAGTCTAGCACAGAAAATTATACATATCTCAACAATATATTCATGTTATACTATTTAGAGAAATTGTTCGAGCCTTGAATAATAATACATTATCAAAATGAATAATACGAATCATACGTTGTTGTTTTGTCAACAATAATGGTGTTCTTATTAATATTATTAATAAATAAATGGTAAAGATTGAGATATATCGTATTATTTTTCAATATGTAAATATAAAACTTATTTAAGTAATTACATACAAAAGGGCATACCTCACCGATTTTCATGATTTTGAGATGTGTTGTCAGGGTCATCATTCTGGACAACTTTTTTTTATACATGTTATCGCTACTTGGCTTTAGTTTCCAAGATATTCGCAAAAAGCTTTAATATAATTTATGTTGCGATTACACTTCATTTTGGAGTAGACGCATTTTTATGTAGTCCAGCCTAAACTTAGTAAATAAATAAAAAATAAATAATAAATAAAAAAGGATAATTAATTAGTCAAGCAAAATTACCTAATTATTACCTAATTTCTGTAATCTCACAAATATCCATTTATGGATATAAATGCATATTTACCAGCAGTTACTATCAACATTACCTTTTGCGAAACAATTGGGAAAGTACCCTCAATTAGAAACTAACAGACGTATCCTTGGGACAATTTTCGATTTTCTTGTCTTTGATCTTGTCTGTGATCCTTATTTCTGTGACAAAGGTGCCGTTTCTGTGATAAATTATAAGCAACGCACTTAATATACAAATTCATCTGTGAGAAATTGAAAATTACTGGGAGAAAGTAGTAAGAGAAAAAATGGAAGAATTGCTCGTAATAAGCTGGAATTTAAACGAAGACAAGAAGTTGTATAATGTGTACCTTTTTTAGCGTGTATTCACAAAACAGTTTTAATATAATAATAACTATATAATAATATAATATAATAATAATAATAACATAAACGTGTGATATTGACTGAAATGCCGCAGATCAAAAAATATTAGTTATAATCCAATCCAATGGCTTTAAAATTAGAGTACTCGCAGAGTATAATTTCTTATATTTAATTATAATATTTGCATTGATTATTTTATGCTTTCTTAGGGCATACGAAAATTGTGTTGATGAAATAAAATAATATAAGATAATATAAAAGGAAATGAAGTAATATATGATAATATAAATAAAATAAAACAAACTAATTAACGAACCAATTTACAAATAGAAAGTTTTTACAAGCTTGTAAGTAACATTATGTCTAATTACATTTTAAACTGTCTACGGTATTATCGCTACTGGTATAGCATTTTTAATTTCATCATTCAAAGAAATATGTTTACTGGATTTGATCCAGAATGTCAGTAGACGCCACTTTCTAATCACGAGTATGTATCCAAGTTTTGCCTATGATTATATTGTTCAAGTCTGGAATTTGGTAATTAATAGTGTAAATTTACTCAGTAATTCTGGTGTATATCAAATTTTTTTATCTATTTCGTTTTTGATTACATGATGTCAATGGATCAAACATCTAGATTCGCATCTAATATATTGTTCGAAATCCAATGCTCAAAAGGAAAAATTATTAGAAGCCCTCCGCGGTCCTTCCAAAGAAATCTGGTATGTGCCGCCGAAAGGCGACAGTGCTTTACCATTTATATATGTCTTCCATCCTTGTCTACGGGAGTGTTAAACGTCTCTCCTTTCATACTACAAAAAAAAATTTTTTTTTTTTTTTTTTTTACGTGGAGGAAATCTTCATAGACACCTACCACCCTTGCGCAGGTGGGCAGAAGGTAGTGCCGGATTCTTACCGGCTAAAACCTCCACGGGCGGGCCGACACGGTAGGCCAGTGCGCGAGTATAGTCCTCGGGCCCCTGTGTGCTTAACACCAAGCACGGTTATCCAAGTACTCCCAGAAGTACAACATCCACAACAGCACATGCAAGGGAGGGGCTTGGCCGCTTGCCTGTGGTATATTTGTTTCTTTTAAAAGAAACTTTCAAAGTCCTTGAATGCTAAGTTTTATCGATCTATATGCCGAGGATTCGAACTCGCGACGCGTCGTCTTCAAGTTCTGGGCTTTAACGAGCGTAGCTGGCTGCCCCGCCGAGGTTCTAGCTCGATTGGAAAGTATTTGATTCTTAATGTTTTTTTTTTTTTTTTTTTTTTATTTATTTGTTTTAAATTTTACAATTTGTCCAGTAGGACATTTGGTAAAATGTTATAGCTGCTTGATAATATAACATGTGGGTGGCTACCCCCAGTGGGGTACCATCTTCGTGCTTGTTAGGGTATATCCTTTATGAGATCTACTGGATGTTTCCTTTTTAATCTCCTTTCGATGAATGTGATGATCGTTTCCGCTGCCAGCCGGTTCGGGTGCGTTGCTAATCTTTCCCTGTACCTTCTTGCGAATCTGCGATTCTTAATGTGGCAATGTTCATCATAGGAAGTATTCTAATTAGCCTCTTGAAGCAGATGTACTTTTTTCATAGCCCTCTCAAAATACAAGGGGCAAAGGTAAATAATTCCCTTATTTAAAACTATTATTATTAAATCTATTATAAAGCTCTTAATATATTTTTGCTGCTATTATACTTCTTCTCAACGCGAGAATTGATTGTAATTTTAATAAACATAATAAATAAAAAAAAAATTATATTTCTTGTAGTAAGAGTAGTGTTGAGAGGCAAGGAGAGGATCCTGAGTGCTCTAAAAGTTCGTCAAAAAGTTTATTTAAATAATTATTATAGCACCTTAAAGTCTATTTTTTCTTTTTAAAAAACACATTTTTTTTAATCCTCGCCAAAATTTTTAATTACACACTATTTTCTGCCTTTTTTTTTAGTTCTGCAGTCTGCTAAAAGCAGTATACAAATAACTAATTTTTTCTACGTTACTTTTACTCATATTGTTAAGAATGATGTAAATAAAATTATAAGAAGAGCCTATCACAAGGGTCGTTCGAACGTGTACGCAAGTGAATGGTCAATAGCATGAAAATTCTTAATTAAACTCTTTGCATTAAATACTTTCACGTGACATTACTTTTTTATATGAAAAATTTGAATTGATACTAAATAAATAAGGGTTTAGCGTGGATAATGATTTTGATTAGCACCTGTTCATTTCTTAAAAATTAATTTACATACAAAATGTTACTCATACATGCATATCTGTATTTATCACATTTCTTCATTATTTTACTATTACATTATATTATATTTCAATTTTTGTATTAGATCTTTAAATCTTTAAATTAATTGTAAAATGCTATTACTGAAATATTCATTGCTGTTCTGCAAACATATTCAATTGTAAAACGAATAAAGCACGACTTGACCTTGTCCAATCTTTCTTTTCTCTCTTTCTTCCTACAAATTTAATTTTTTTCCATTCAACTGGCGTCTACTGATTTTCAATTACAATTCAGGTGTCTACATTCCCTCTTCACAGTGGTCAAATGTATTGCTTTTGAGTTCCGATTATATTGTGACAGTTTACTTGCCGTGTAAAAAATATCAG
>OU427025.1:24150191-24264022 GCA_911387925.2 Bombus hypnorum | reverse complement strand
CCAACCTAACCCCAACCTAACCCCAACCTAACCCCAACCTAACCCCAACCTAACCCCAACCTCACCCCAACCTAACCCCAACCTAACCCCAACCTAACCCCAACCTAACCCCAACCTAACCCCAACCTAACCCCAACCTAACCCCAACCTAACCCCAACCTAACCCCAACCTAACCCCAACCTAACCCCAACCTAACCCCAACCTAACCCCAACCTAACCCCAACCTAACCCCAACCTAACCCCAACCTAACCCCAACCTAACCCCAACCTAACCCCAACCTAACCCCAACCTAACCCCAACCTAACCCCAACCTAACCCCAACCTAACCCCAACCTAACCCCAACCTAACCCCAACCTAACCCCAACCTAACCCCAACCTAACCCCAACCTAACCCCAACCTAACCCCAACCTAACCCCAACCTAACCCCAACCTAACCCCAACCTAACCCCAACCTAACCCCAACCTAACCCCAACCTAACCCCAACCTAACCCCAACCTAACCCCAACCTAACCCCAACCTAACCCCAACCTAACCCCAACCTAACCCCAACCTAACCCCAACCTAACCCCAACCTAACCCCAACCTAACCCCAACCTAACCCCAACCTAACCCCAACCTAACCCCAACCTAACCCCAACCTAACCCCAACCTAACCCCAACCTAACCCCAACCTAACCCCAACCTAACCCCAACCTAACCCCAACCTAACCCCAACCTAACCCCAACCTAACCCCAACCTAACCCCAACCTAACCCCAACCTAACCCCAACCTAACCCCAACCTAACCCCAACCTAACCCCAACCTAACCCCAACCTAACCCCAACCTAACCCCAACCTAACCCCAACCTAACCCCAACCTAACCCCAACCTAACCCCAACCTAACCCCAACCTAACCCCAACCTAACCCCAACCTAACCCCAACCTAACCCCAACCTAACCCCAACCTAACCCCAACCTAACCCCAACCTAACCCCAACCTAACCCCAACCTAACCCCAACCTAACCCCAACCTAACCCCAACCTAACCCCAACCTAACCCCAACCTAACCCCAACCTAACCCCAACCTAACCCCAACCTAACCCCAACCTAACCCCAACCTAACCCCAACCTAACCCCAACCTAACCCCAACCTAACCCCAACCTAACCCCAACCTAACCCCAACCTAACCCCAACCTAACCCCAACCTAACCCCAACCTAACCCCAACCTAACCCCAACCTAACCCCAACCTAACCCCAACCTAACCCCAACCTAACCCCAACCTAACCCCAACCTAACCCCAACCTAACCCCAACCTAACCCCAACCTAACCCCAACCTAACCCCAACCTAACCCCAACCTAACCCCAACCTAACCCCAACCTAACCCCAACCTAACCCCAACCTAACCCCAACCTAACCCCAACCTAACCCCAACCTAACCCCAACCTAACCCCAACCTAACCCCAACCTAACCCCAACCTAACCCCAACCTAACCCCAACCTAACCCCAACCTAACCCCAACCTAACCCCAACCTAACCCCAACCTAACCCCAACCTAACCCCAACCTAACCCCAACCTAACCCCAACCTAACCCCAACCTAACCCCCACCCAAACCCCAACCTAACCCCAACCTAACCCCAACCTAACCCCAACCTAACCCCAACCTAACCCCAACCTAACCCCAACCTAACCCCAACCTAACCCCAACCTAACCCCAACCTAACCCCAACCTAACCCCAACCTAACCCCAACCTAACCCCAACCTAACCCCAACCTAACCCCAACCTAACCCCAACCTAACCCCAACCTAACCCCAACCTAACCCCAACCTAACCCCAACCTAACCCCAACCTAACCCCAACCTAACCCCAACCTAACCCCAACCTAACCCCAACCTAACCCCAACCTAACCCCAACCTAACCCCAACCTAACCCCAACCTAACCCCAACCTAACCCCAACCTAACCCCAACCTAACCCCAACCTAACCCCAACCTAACCCCAACCTAACCCCAACCTAACCCCAACCTAACCCCAACCTAACCCCAACCTAACCCCAACCTAACCCCAACCTAACCCCAACCTAACCCCAACCTAACCCCAACCTAACCCCAACCTAACCCCAACCTAACCCCAACCTAACCCCAACCTAACCCCAACCTAACCCCAACCTAACCCCAACCTAACCCCAACCTAACCCCAACCTAACCCCAACCTAACCCCAACCTAACCCCAACCTAACCCCAACCTAACCCCAACCTAACCCCAACCTAACCCCAACCTAACCCCAACCTAACCCCAACCTAACCCCAACCTAACCCCAACCTAACCCCAACCTAACCCCAACCTAACCCCAACCTAACCCCAACCTAACCCCAACCTAACCCCAACCTAACCCCAACCTAACCCCAACCTAACCCCAACCTAACCCCAACCTAACCCCAACCTAACCCCAACCTAACCCCAACCTAACCCCAACCTAACCCCAACCTAACCCCAACCTAACCCCAACCTAACCCCAACCTAACCCCAACCTAACCCCAACCTAACCCCAACCTAACCCCAACCTAACCCCAACCTAACCCCAACCTAACCCCAACCTAACCCCAACCTAACCCCAACCTAACCCCAACCTAACCCCAACCTAACCCCAACCTAACCCCAACCTAACCCCAACCTAACCCCAACCTAACCCCAACCTAACCCCAACCTAACCCCAACCTAACCCCAACCTAACCCCAACCTAACCCCAACCTAACCCCAACCTAACCCCAACCTAACCCCAACCTAACCCCAACCTAACCCCAACCTAACCCCAACCTAACCCCAACCTAACCCCAACCTAACCCCAACCTAACCCCAACCTAACCCCAACCTAACCCCAACCTAACCCCAACCTAACCCCAACCTAACCCCAACCTAACCCCAACCTAACCCCAACCTAACCCCAACCTAACCCCAACCTAACCCCAACCTAACCCCAACCTAACCCCAACCTAACCCCAACCTAACCCCAACCTAACCCCAACCTAACCCCAACCTAACCCCAACCTAACCCCAACCTAACCCCAACCTAACCCCAACCTAACCCCAACCTAACCCCAACCTAACCCCAACCTAACCCCAACCTAACCCCAACCTAACCCCAACCTAACCCCAACCTAACCCCAACCTAACCCCAACCTAACCCCAACCTAACCCCAACCTAACCCCAACCTAACCCCAACCTAACCCCAACCTAACCCCAACCTAACCCCAACCTAACCCCAACCTAACCCCAACCTAACCCCAACCTAACCCCAACCTAACCCCAACCTAACCCCAACCTAACCCCAACCTAACCCCAACCTAACCCCAACCTAACCCCAACCTAACCCCAACCTAACCCCAACCTAACCCCAACCTAACCCCAACCTAACCCCAACCTAACCCCAACCTAACCCCAACCTAACCCCAACCTAACCCCAACCTAACCCCAACCTAACCCCAACCTAACCCCAACCTAACCCCAACCTAACCCCAACCTAACCCCAACCTAACCCCAACCTAACCCCAACCTAACCCCAACCTAACCCCAACCTAACCCCAACCTAACCCCAACCTAACCCCAACCTAACCCCAACCTAACCCCAACCTAACCCCAACCTAACCCCAACCTAACCCCAACCTAACCCCAACCTAACCCCAACCTAACCCCAACCTAACCCCAACCTAACCCCAACCTAACCCCAACCTAACCCCAACCTAACCCCAACCTAACCCCAACCTAACCCCAACCTAACCCCAACCTAACCCCAACCTAACCCCAACCTAACCCCAACCTAACCCCAACCTAACCCCAACCTAACCCCAACCTAACCCCAACCTAACCCCAACCTAACCCCAACCTAACCCCAACCTAACCCCAACCTAACCCCAACCTAACCCCAACCTAACCCCAACCTAACCCCAACCTAACCCCAACCTAACCCCAACCTAACCCCAACCTAACCCCAACCTAACCCCAACCTAACCCCAACCTAACCCCAACCTAACCCCAACCTAACCCCAACCTAACCCCAACCTAACCCCAACCTAACCCCAACCTAACCCCAACCTAACCCCAACCTAACCCCAACCTAACCCCAACCTAACCCCAACCTAACCCCAACCTAACCCCAACCTAACCCCAACCTAACCCCAACCTAACCCCAACCTAACCCCAACCTAACCCCAACCTAACCCCAACCTAACCCCAACCTAACCCCAACCTAACCCCAACCTAACCCCAACCTAACCCCAACCTAACCCCAACCTAACCCCAACCTAACCCCAACCTAACCCCAACCTAACCCCAACCTAACCCCAACCTAACCCCAACCTAACCCCAACCTAACCCCAACCTAACCCCAACCTAACCCCAACCTAACCCCAACCTAACCCCAACCTAACCCCAACCTAACCCCAACCTAACCCCAACCTAACCCCAACCTAACCCCAACCTAACCCCAACCTAACCCCAACCTAACCCCAACCTAACCCCAACCTAACCCCAACCTTTTTTTTTTTTTTTTTTTTTTTTTTTTACTTGGAGAAATCCTCATGGACACCCGCCACTTCCAACACTGGGCGGGTAGTGTCGGACTCTTACCGACTAAAACTCCAAGGTTGTCTATCCTGACAACGTAGAAGGCGCCTGGGATCTCTTGCGAATTGCCACCAGACGTCCTTCGTGTCGTTCCCCCCGGTAGAATCTTCGGGGGAGGCTTCCTGTGGCCTCGGTGTAGAGGGAGGCTTCCTGCATTTTTTCCTCGATGATGTGAGGCTTCCTATGGTGCTGCGGCATCTCAACGTCCCCGGAGAAGGCCCCTCCTCCTGGGGCGGAAAATCATCGCAGCTTCCACCTTCGTCAACGCCTCGCGGCGGTCACCCATCCCAGACCGTGCCGCGACCACCGTTGCTTAACTTCCGTGATCGGACGAGAACGGGTGTTTCCAACGTGGCTAACCGGCGTTGACAACCTAACCCCAACCTAACCCCAACCTAACCCCAACCTAACCCCAACCTAACCCCAACCTAACCCAACCTAACCCCAACCTAACCCCAACCTAACCCCAACCTAACCCCAACCTAACCCCAACCTAACCCCAACCTAACCCCAACCTAACCCCAACCTAACCCCAACCTAACCCCAACCTAACCCCAACCTAACCCCAACCTAACCCCAACCTAACCCCAACCTAACCCCAACCTAACCCCAACCTAACCCCAACCTAACCCCAACCTAACCCCAACCTAACCCCAACCTAACCCCAACCTAACCCCAACCTAACCCCAACCTAACCCCAACCTAACCCCAACCTTTTTTTTTTTTTTTTTTTTTTTTTTAACGTGGAGAAATCCTCATGGACACCCGCATAAGGCGGGTAGTGTCGGACTCTTACCGACTAAAACTCCACGGTGGTCTGGCCTGACGTTGGTAGGGATGCACCCGGGATCTCTTGCGAATTACTACCGGGTGTCCCCTGACGTCTATCTCCCTGTCGTTCTTGAAGGGAGGCATCCTAGCGTTGCTGGGGCCGCTAGGGGGGGACCACTCCCCCTACGGCCTCGTTCCTGGTGCGACGCTCCTAAGGCGGCTGCGGCGGCGCCGCCGCGCGCCTGTGGCGTGTAGTGTCCCGTTGCTGCTGCGACGTCCTTGACGGATCGCGCGATCGTTCCCTGTTCCTTTCCGCGCGCTCTTTCGCGAGCATCACTTGCTCGCAGTAGGAGCGGACGGCCGCGAATTCCTGGCGCCCACTGAGCATGGCCTCGACGACCGCTTCGGGGGCTAAGCTCTCGCCTATGTCGAGCCGAAGGACGCGTCGCGGTTCCGCCCACGCCGGGCAAAACTCCAGCGTGTGTTGCGCCGTGTCCTCCTCTTCCTCGCAGTGGTGACAGATGGACGTCCCCTCTCGCCGAATCCTGAGCAGATACTCGCCGAACACTCCGTGACCGGTGAGCATCTGCGTCATCCTAAAGGTCAGCGGAGCCCCGCCTCGTTCCTTCCAGGCTTCCCAGTTGGGGAGCACGGCGCGGACGGCCCGGTGCGGCCGCGCGGCGTCCTCTTCGACCAGCTGAGAGCGCCATCGCTCCCAAGTCTCCGTCTTCGCCTCTTCTCGTACGTACGGGGCCGACTGGCTGGCGGACGGTGGCGTCGACGCGCGCCCGTCCGGGCCCAGCCCCCGTCGGTGTTCGTACACCCGTCGGAGCGCGAGGGCTTGCAGCTCGAACGGCGGGGACGCCGCCAGCACGGTCGCCGACGCGTAAGACGTCGTCCTGTACGCCCTTGCCACGCGGATGGCGATCGTCCTTTGCAGCCTCCGCAGCAAGGTCAGGCTGCGGCGGCTCGCCATCAGGTCTTCCGCCCAGACGGGCGCCCCGTAGAGGACTCGGGACCGGACCACTCCCTCGTAGAGTCGGCGGACTCCCAGTCCCGCTCCGCCGATGTTCGGTAGTAGGCCGCACAACGCGTTGGCCGCGGCCGTCACCCTCGGGACCAGGAGCTCGAAGTGCGGTCCAAACGTCCACCCGCTGTCGATGACGAGACCCAGGTACTTCAGCTGGCGTCCCACCGGTATCCTTTCCCCGCTGATGTCGAGGGTCAGCTCGGGAGGAGGCGTTCCTCTGCGGCGTTCGTCGAAGAACCAGAGAGCCTCCGACTTGGCCGGCGACACTCTCAAGCCGAGCCTCCCGATGGCGCGCACCGCGCATGCCACGGCGTCCTCCGCGAGGTTGGCGGTCCCCCGCCACCATCGTCCCCCGGCCAGCACCAGGGTGTCGTCGGCGTAGCAGATCATGCTGGCGCCCGGGGGCATGGGGCATCGGAGAACGGAGTCGTAGGCCGTGATCCAGAGAATGGGTCCCAGCACCGAGCCCTGCGGAACGCCGCGCTCGACTCGTCTTCTCTCCTCGCCGTCTCTTCCGGTGTATATTATATACCTGTTGTTTAGGTACGCCCTGATGACCCTGACGAGGTACGCCGGTACCTCGAAGTGGCGCAGGGCCTCCACTATCCTGTCCCAGGGGATGGAGTTGAAGGCGTTCGTGACGTCCAGCGATACCGCCAACGCCACCCCCTCTCGGGAGACCTTGTCTTCGGCCATCGTCCTGAGCCTCTTCACCGCGTCCACCGTCGAGCGGCCCCGGCGAAATCCGAATTGGCTGTCGTGCCAGCCGGGCGTCCTTTCCGCCATGTGAGCCTCCAGGCGGCCGGCTATCACCCGCTCGAACAGCTTGCCCGCTTCGTCGAGCAGGCATATCGGCCTGTACGCGGACGGCGAGTCCGGCGGACGACCCTCTTTCCGCAGCAGGACCAACCTCGCCGTTCGCCACGTCCGGGGATAGGCACCCTCTTCCAGGCATCTGGAGAACAGGTGTCGCAGGCGGGGAGCCATGGTATCGATCGACTCCGCCCAAACTCGGCCTGGAATTCCGTCCGGACCCGGTGCCACGTCGCGGGATGCCATCCTCCTCGTAGCCTCGAAGAGCTCCTCTTCGCTGACTCGCAGCTCTTCGCTCCATCCCGTCGTCGCCGGCGCCTCCTCGTCGTGGTCGGAGCAGGAGGATGGCGTCGATTCCCTCGCGTCCCTGTCTTCCGGCGGGAACAGGGTCCCGATGACGTTGGCCAGCAGCACCGGGTCCATGCTCGCGGTCAGCGGGGGGGCCGAAGGTCGTAGCTTCTTGGTAGCTATCTTGTAGGGCCGCCCCCACGGATCGGACTCGACCGCTTCGAGGAGCTCCGACCAGGACCGAGCTTTCGCCACTTTGATCTCCCGCTGGAGGGCGCGTCTCGCCTCTCTGTACGCCTCGTAGCGGTTGGCGATCTCCTCTTCGTCGCGCCCCAGCCTGCGACGGCGAGCCCTCAGGAATCCCCTGCGTGCCCGGATGCAGTTCTCTCGCATCTCCGCGATCTCCGGAGTCCACCAGTAGACCCGACGGTCGCGTCCGCCACCCGGAACGGAGCGCGGCATCGAGGCGTCGCACGCCGCGCTCATGTATCGTCGAAGCTCTTCGGCCTCCTCGTCGACGCTTCCCTGCGTGGCGGTTGGTCGCCGGGCGTCCCAGCTCCAGGCGGAAACGATGGCCGCCGCCCGAAGCATATCTTTGTTCCTTTCCTTCAGACGCCATCTCGGTGGTGGTGGCGGGCGGGAACGGTCCTCTCCTCGTCGTCGTCGGACGTTGTAGTCGTCGGGGGCCACCTCCATGAATATGTAGAGGTGGTCCGATAGGGTTTCCATCCCTTCGGCCACTCTCCAGTTGCGGATCCGCCTGAACAGCTCCGGGGTGGTCCACGTGACGTCGACCACGGACGACCCTCTCCATGCCACGCAGGTGCTCGCCGAGCCTCTGTTCGCCAGCAGTAGTCCGAGGCCCGCTGCCCAGTCGGTGAGCATCCTTCCTCGGGTGTCGGTTCCGCGGTTTCCCCATTGCGTCGAGTGGGCGTTAAAGTCCCCGAGGACGAGTACCTGGCGGGGGAAGCATCCCCGAACGCACTCGCCGACCCGATCCAGGAAATCCCCGTACGCTGCCAGTCCGATGTTGGGGGAAACGTACACCGCCACCACGGCTACTCCGGCCCGCTCGACCGCGACGAAGCCGCTGCCGCGGTCGAGCAAGACGCAGGGGGCGCCCGAGGCTGCCGTCCACGTTATGGCCGCGGATCCGTCCAAGTCGCCGACCCAGTTGGGGGCGTCGGGGACGCGATACGGCTCGGACACCGCCGCGAGGGCGACCTCGTTCTCTCGGATGGTCTGGAACAGCAGATCTTGCGCCCTTCCCGACCTGCCGAGGTTGCATTGGAGGAGACGATCGTATTATGCGGTCACCTCCATGGCCTCCTCCCGACCATCCGCCGCTGCTGGTTTGGCGGCGCTCCCGGGTGTCCTTTCCGCGGCTGGCTCGCGGGTGGGTCTCCTCTTCTTGACTTTGGGGGGGGCGCATGCCACCCCGCCCATCCTGTGGTTGGCTGGCGCCCCTAGCAGTTCGCACAAGGGGCACTTGGGAGCCGAGGCTGGACAGCCTCTGGCTCGATGTCCGCTTCCGCCGCATCTATAACACAGCTGCCCTCGGTCCACGGTGGACACGCACGTTGCGCGCACGTGCCCCAGTTCCAAGCACCTGTAGCACTGCAGGGGCCTCTTCGCGATGGCCGTGATCCTCGCGGTCGACCAGCCCAGGGGTATCTTCCCTGCCTGGGCTAGTTTGCGCGCTCCCGCCACCGGGCATTTCACCCATGCCGACCCGAGACCGCCTCTGGTGGCGCCGATCTCGCCGACGCGCACCTCCGCGTCCCCGCATCCCGCCGCCGAGGCCAGTGCTTTCCGCAGCTCTTCCTGCTTGACCGAGATGTCTATCCCGGTCACGCGCAGTTCCGCCATCCTGGTTGGCGCGGCGACTCTCACCGCCGTCGGGTCTAGCGTCTCGGCCAGACGCGTCGCCAGCAGCGTCGCTTTCCCCCTGTCCCTGTCCCCAGGGACCCTGATGATAATGGCGCCCGTCATCGCCTTCCTCATCTCGACGGACTCCACGCCGAGCTCCGCGAGCGGCACCTTCGCTCTGGCCGTTTCGAGGACGTCCGCGTACGACATCCTCGATCCCTCGTTCAGCGTGAGAGTCACCGCGGATGTCCGCGGTGCCCGAGGGAGCGTGGCCGTTCTGGCTGTCCGCGACGGTCCTCCGTCGATTGCGGCGGCGCTCGGTTTCGGCGCGCCTGTCGTCCTGGGCTGGGCTTGCTGCTGGCGTCCTCCGGTCGGTGGAGCCATGGTCGCCCCTCTTCTCGCCGTCCCTCCTTCTTCTCCGGCGGCGGCGACGACTGTCTTCCTTTGCCTCTTCTTTCTTCTCTTTTTCTTCTTCCTCGTCTCCACCACCGTCCACTCCCCGCCCTCCTGCTCCCTCGGGAGCGGTGTTTGGGCGGCACGGAGGGTGGCGCGGCGGTCCGCGCTTTGGCGCGCTTCCGGGGAACGTCGTCGCCGGTCCCTGGACCGCTCCTCGAAGGCCCGGAGAGTGAACGCTTTCAGCTCGTGTATCGCCTTCTCCATCGCGTCGAGTCGTGCCCCGTCGCTCCCGCCTTCCTGCGGAGGACGGCCGTACACGGACGCTTGAGCGCGCGCAGCCCGCAGTTCTTGGCGAAGGGCCGCGTTCTCCTCGCGTAGTGCGGCCACGATGTCGCTCTCGCGCGTCGGTCCGGTCCTCCTCGGGGAGTCGTTCCTCCACGCGGCGACGACGTAGCTTGCCGCTTCCTTTAGATCCCTTATGAACGTCCCCTTGAGGTTGGACGATACCGTCGCAACCCGCATGATGCGGGAGACGTGCATCATCAGCCCGGCGCTGACCTCCGCGGGCGAGCTCATCCTTAGCTGCGTTACTAGCTCTTCGGGCACGTCCGGGGTCGTTATCGCGACCCTCCTCTTCTTGCTCCTTGACGTCGCGGAAGCCATCGACGAGCGTGACGCGAACGACGCGACCGACTCCTCGTCGTCGGACTTGGCACGCGTCCGCGGTGCTACCGTCATCGGTGATAGGGCGTCGTCCACCGTGGCCGGGGCGAGAAAAACGCTCTCCGCGGCTCTCAGCGAACCTCTCGTCACTCTTCTCGGAGATTCCTCGACTATGTCCATGCCGATGCTCTCCTCCGCCTCGCCAGACGTGGAAACGCGTCCGGGGGCCTGGCGGTCCACCCCCGAACGGCCGTGGTCGTGAGATGACGACGCAGCGGGGCCCACTTGACTACCCACGACTGCGCCGGTACTGGGGTATCCCTCCCCTGCACCGTAAACTTTCCTTTTCTGTTTCTCCATATCCATTGTTGTTGCTTTTTATGTTCGCCCGGTCGTCAACGTATGTCTCCGTCCTGGTGCCACTCACTCTTTCGCACCCTGCCCCGGTCAAGGCCGGTGCAGGGTGACGGGGAGCCCCACGAGAAGGTGAGGTGAGTGGTCTTGGCAGATATGGGCCCACCGACTTCTCCGAAGTTCTCCGCACCGGATCGGCGAACTGACGGGTACCAAAGGCACCGACCAGCCGCCACCCGACTATAAGAGAACATCAGATCCATCGGGGTTTCCCAGGGCGTGGTCCTACGCCCCGAGAACCCATACCCGCCTCGTGCTCCCCAACCTAACCCCAACCTAACCCCAACCTAACCCCAACCTAACCCCAACCTAACCCCAACCTAACCCCAACCTAACCCCAACCTAACCCCAACCTAACCCCAACCTAACCCCAACCTTTTTTTTTTTTTTTTTTTTTTTAACGTGGAGAAATCCTCATGGACACCCGCCTAAGGCGGGTAGTGTCGGACTCTTACCGACTAAAACTCCACGGTGGTCTGGCCTGACGTTGGTAGGGATGCACCCGGGATCTCTTGCGAATTACTACCAGGTGTCCCCTGACGTCTATCTCCCTGTCGTTCTTGAAGGGAGGCATCCTAGCGTTGCTGGGGCCGCTAGGGGGGACCACTCCCCCTACGGCCTCGTTCCTGGTGAGAGACGCTCCTAAGGCGGCTGCGGCGGCGCCGCCGCGCGCCTGTGGCGTGTAGTGTCCCGTTGCTGCTGCGACGTCCTTGACGGATCGCGCGATCGTTCCCTGTTCCTTTCCGCGCGCTCTTTCGCGAGCATCACTTGCTCGCAGTAGGAGCGGACGGCCGCGAATTCCTGGCGCCCACTGAGCATGGCCTCGACGACCGCTTCGGGGGCTAAGCTCTCGCCTATGTCGAGCCGAAGGACGCGTCGCGGTTCCGCCCACGCCGGGCAAAACTCCAGCGTGTGTTGCGCCGTGTCCTCCTCTTCCTCGCAGTGGTGACAGATGGACGTCGCCTCTCGCCGAATCCTGAGCAGATACTCGCCGAACACTCCGTGACCGGTGAGCATCTGCGTCATCCTAAAGGTCAGCGGAGCCCCGCCTCGTTCCTTCCAGGCTTCCCAGTTGGGGAGCACGGCGCGGACGGCCCGGTGCGGCCGCACGGCGTCCTCTTCGACCAGCTGAGAGCGCCATCGCTCCCAAGTCTCCGTCTTCGCCTCTTCTCGTACGTACGGGGCCGACTGGCTGGCGGACGGTGGCGTCGTCGCGCGCCCGTCCGAGCCCAGCCCCCGTCGGTGTTCGTACACCCGTCGGAGCGCGAGGGCCTGCAGCTCGAACGGCGGGGACGCCGCCAGCACGGTCGCCGACACGTAAGATGTCGTCCTGTAGGCTCTTGCCACGCGGATGGCGATCGTCCTTTGCAGCCTCCGCAGCAAGGTCAGGCTGCGGCGGCTCGCCGTCAGGTCTTCCGCCCAGACGGGCGCCCCGTAGAGGACACGGGACCGGACCACTCCCTCGTAGAGTCGGCGGACTCCCAGTCCTGCTCCGCCGATGTTCGGTAGTAGGCCGCACAACGCGTTGGCCGCGGCCGTCACCCTCGGGACCAGGAGCTCGAAGTGCGGTCCAAACGTCCACCCGCTGTCGATGACGAGACCCAGGTACTTCAGCTGGCGTCCCACCGGAATCCTTTCCCCGCTGATGTCGAGGGTCAGCTCGGGAGGAGGCGTTCCTCTGCGGCGTTCGTCGAAGAACCAGAGAGCCTCCGACTTGGCCGGCGACACTCTCAAGCCGAGCCTCCCGATGGCGCGCACCGCGCATGCCACGGCGTCCTCCGCGAGGTTGGCGGTCCCCTGCCACCATCGTCCCCCGGCCAGCACCAGGGTGTCGTCGGCGTAGCAGATCATGCTGGCGCCCGGGGGCATGGGGCATCGGAGAACGGAGTCGTAGGCCGTGATCCAGAGAATGGGTCCCAGCACCGAGCCCTGCGGAACGCCGCGCTCGACTCGTCTTCTCTCCTCGCCGTTTCTTCCTGTGTATATTATATACCTGTTGTTTAGGTACGCCCTGATGACCCTGACGAGGTACGCCGGTACCTCGAAGTGGCGCAGGGCCTCCACTATCCTGTCCCAGGGGATGGAGTTGAAGGCGTTCGTGACGTCCAGCGATACCGCCAACGCCACCCCCTCTCGGGAGACCTTGTCTTCGGCCATCGTCCTGAGCCTCTTCACCGCGTCCACCGTCGAGCGGCCCCGGCGAAATCCGAATTGGCTGTCGTGCCATCCGGGCGTCCTTTCCGCCATGTGAGCCTCCAGGCGGGCGGCTATCACCCGCTCGAACAGCTTGCCCGCTTCGTCGAGCAGGCATATCGGCCTGTACGCTGACGGCGAGTCCGGCGGACGACCCTCTTTCCGCAGCAGGACCAACCTCGCCGTTCGCCACGTCCGGGGGTAGGCACCCTCTTCCAGGCATCTGGAGAACAGGTGTCGCAGGCGGGGAGCCATGGTATCGATCGACTCCGCCCAAACTCGGCCTGGAATTCCGTCCGGACCCGGTGCCACGTCGCGGGATGCCATCCTCCTCGTAGCCTCGAAGAGCTCCTCTTCGCTGACTCGCAGCTCTTCGCTCCATCCCGTCGTCGCCGGCGCCTCCTCGTCGTGGTCGGAGCAGGAGGATGGCGTCGATTCCCTCGCGTCCCTGTCTTCCGGCGGGAACAGGGTCCCGATGACGTTGGCCAGCAGCACCGGATCCATGCTCGCGGTCAGCGGGGGGGCCGAAGGTCGTAGCTTCTTGGTAGCTATTTTGTACGGCCGCCCCCACGGATCGGACTCGACCGCCTCGAGGAGCTCCGACCAGGACCGAGCTTTCGCCAGTTTGATCTCCCGCTGGAGGGTCCGTCTCGCCTCTCTGTACGCCTCGTAGCGGTTGGCGATCTCCTCTTCGTCGCGCCCCAGCCTGCGACGGCGAGCCCTCAGGAATCCCCTGCGTGCCCGGATGCAGTTCTCTCGCATCTCCGCGATCTCCGGAGTCCACCAGTAGACCCGACGGTCGCGTCCGCCACCCGGAACGGAGCGCGGCATCGAGGCGTCGCACGCCGCGCTCATGTATCGTCGAAGCTCTTCGGCCTCCTCGTCGACGCTTCCCTGCGTGGCGGTTGGTCGCCGGGCGTCCCAGCTCCAGGCGGAAACGATGGCCGCCGCCCGAAGCATATCTTTGTTCCTTTCCTTCAGACGCCATCTCGGTGGTGGTGGCGGGCGGGAACGGTCCTCTCCTCGTCGTCGTCGGACGTTGTAGTCGTCGGGGGCCACCTCCATGAATATGTAGAGGTGGTCCGATAGGGTTTCCATCCCTTCGGCCACTCTCCAGTTGCGGATCCGCCTGAACAGCTCCGGGGTGGTCCACGTGACGTCGACCACGGACGATCCTCTCCATGCCACGCAGGTGCTCGCCGAGCCTCTGTTCGCCAGCAGTAGTCCGAGGCCCGCTGCCCAGTCGGTGAGCATCCTTCCTCGGGTGTCGGTTCCGCGGTTTCCCCATTGCGTCGAGTGGGCGTTAAAGTCCCCGAGGACGAGTACCTGGCGGGGGAAGCATCCCCGAACGCACTCGCCGACCCGATCCAGGAAATCCCCGTACGCTGCCAGTCGGATGTTGGGGGAAACGTACACCGCCACCACGGCTACTCCGGCCCGCTCGACCGCGACGAAGCCGCTGCCGCGGTCGAGCAAGACGCAGGGGGCGCACGAGGCTGCCGTCCACGTTATGGCCGCGGATCCGTCCAAGTCGCCGACCCAGTTGGGGGCGTCGGGGACGCGATACGGCTCGGACACCGCCGCGAGGGCGACCTCGTTCTCTCGGATGGTCTGGAACAGCAGATCTTGCGCCCTTCCCGACCTGCCGAGGTTGCATTGGAGGAGACGATCGTATTATGCGGTCACCTCCATGGCCTCCTCCCGACCATCCGCCGCTGCTGGTTTGGCGGCGCTCCCGGGTGTCCTTTCCGCGGCTGGCTCGCGGGTGGGTCTCCTCTTCTTGACTTTGGGGGGGGCGCATGCCACCCCGCCCATCCTGTGGTTGGCTGGCGCCCCTAGCAGTTCGCACAAGGGGCACTTGGGAGCCGAGGCTGGACAGCCTCTGGCTCGATGTCCGCTTTCGCCGCATCTATAACACAGCTGCCCTCGGTCCACGGTGGACACGCACGTTGCGCGCACGTGCCCCAGTTCCAGGCACCTGTAGCACTGCAGGGGCCTCTTCGCGATGGCCGTGATCCTCGCGGTCGACCAGCCCAGGGGTATCTTCCCTGCCTGGGCTAGTTTGCGCGCTCCCGCCACCGGGCATTTCACCCATGCCGACCCGAGACCGCCTCTGGTGGCGCCGATCTCGCCGACGCGCACCTCCGCGTCCCCGCATCCTGCCGCCGAGGCCAGTGCTTTCCGCAGCTCTTCCTGCTTGACCGAGATGTCTATCCCGGTCACGCGCAGTTCCGCCATCCTGGTTGGCGCGGCGACTCTCACCGCCGTCGGGTCTAGCGTCTCGGCCAGACGCGTCGCCAGCAGCGTCGCTTTCCCCCTGTCCCTGTCCCCAGGGACCCTGATGATAATGGCGCCCGTCATCGCCTTCCTCATCTCGACGGACTCCACGCCGAGCTCCGCGAGCGGCACCTTCGCTCTGGCCGTTTCGAGGACGTCCGCGTACGACATCTTCGATCCCTCGTTCAGCGTGAGAGTCACCGCGGATGTCCGCGGTGCCCGAGGGAGCGTGGCCGTCCTGGCTGTCCGCGACGGTCCTCCGTTGGTTGCGGCGGCGCTCGGTTTCGGCGCGCCTGTCGTCCTGGGCTGGGCTTGCTGCTGGCGTCCTCCGGTCGGTGGAGCCATGGTCGCCCCTCTTCTCGCCGACCCTCCTTCTTCTCCGGCGGCGGCGACGACTATCTTCCTTTGCCTCTTCTTTCTTCTCTTTTTCTTCTTCCTCGTCTCCACCACCGTCCACTCCCCGCCCTCCTGCTCCCTCGGGAGCGGTGTTTGGGCGGCACGGAGGGTGGCGCGGCGGTCCGCGCTTTGGCGCGCTTCCGGGGAACGTCGTCGCCGGTCCCTGGACCGTTCCTCGAAGGCCCGGAGAGTGAACGCTTTCAGCTCGTGTATCGCCTTCTCCAGCGCGTCGAGTCGTGCCCCGTCGCTCCCGCCTTCCTGCGGAGGACGGCCGTACACGGACGCCTGAGCGCGCGCAGCCCGCAGTTCTTGGCGGAGGGCCGCGTTCTCCTCGCGTAGTGCGGCCACGATGTCGCTCTCGTGCGTCGGTCCGGTCCTCCTCGGGGAGTCGTTCCTCCACGCGGCGACGACGTAGCTTGCCGCTTCCTTTAGGTCCCTTATGAACGTCCCCTTGAGGTTGGACGATACCGTCGCAACCCGCATGATGCGGGAGACGTGCATCATCAGCCCGGCGCTGACCTCCGCGGGCGAGCTCATCCTTAGCTGTGTTACTAGCTCTTCGGACACGTCCGGGGTCGTTATCGCGACCCTCCTCTTCTTGCTTCTTGACGTCGCGGAAGCCATCGACGAGCGTGACGCGAACGACGCGACCGACTCCTCGTCGTCGGACTTGGCACGCGTCCGCAGTGCTACCGCCATCGGTGACAGGGCGTCGTCCACCGTGGCCGGGGCGAGAAAAACGCTCTCCGCGGCTCTCAGCGAACCTCTCGTCACTCTTCTCGGAGATTCCTCGACTATGTCCATGCCGATGTTCTCCTCCGCCTCGCCAGACGTGGAAACGCGTCCGGGGGCCTGGCGGTCCACCCCCGAACGGCCGTGGTCGTGAGATGACGACGCAGCGGGGCCCACTTGACTACCCACGACTGCGCCGGTACTGGGGTATCCCTCCCCTGCACCGTAAACTTTCCTTTTTTGTTTCTCCATATCCATTGTTGTTGCTTTTTATGTTCGCCCGGTCGTCAACGTATGTCTCCGTCCTGGTGCCACTCACTCTTTCGCACCCTGCCCCGGTCAAGGCCGGTGCAGGGTGACGGGGAGCCCCACGAGAAGGTGAGGTGAGTGGTCTTGGCAGATATGGGCCCACCGACTTCTCCGAAGTTCTCCGAACCTAACCCCAACCTAACCCCAACCTAACCCCAACCTAACCCCAACCTAACCCCAACCTAACCCCAACCTAACCCCAACCTAACCCCAACCTAACCCCAACCTAACCCCAACCTAACCCCAACCTAACCCCAACCTAACCCCAACCTAACCCCAACCTTTTTTTTTTTTTTTTTTTTTTTTTTTTTAACGTGGAGAAATCCTCATGGACACCCGCCTAAGGCGGGTAGTGTCGGACTCTTACCGACTAAAACTCCACGGTGGTCTGGCCTGACGTTGGTAGGGATGCACCCGGGATCTCTTGCGAATTACTACCGGGGTGTCCCCTGACGTCTATCTCCCTGTCGTTCTTGAAGGGAGGCATCCTAGCGTTGCTGGGGCCGATAGGGGGGACCACACCCCCTACGGCCTCGTTCCTGGTGCGACGCTCCTAAGGCGGCTGCGGCGGCGCCGCCGCGCGCCTGTGGCGTGTAGTGTCCCGTTGCTGCTGCGACGTCCTTGACGGATCGCGCGATCGTTCCCTGTTCCTTTCCGCGCGCTCTTTCGCGAGCATCACTTGCTCGCAGTAGGAGCGGACGGCCGCGAATTCCTGGCGCCCACTGAGCATGGCCTCGACGACCGCTTCGGGGGCTAAGCTCTCGCCTATGTCGAGCCGAAGGACGCGTCGCGGTTCCGCCCACGCCGGGCAAAACTCCAGCGTGTGTTGCGCCGTGTCCTCCTCTTCCTCGCAGTGGTGACAGATGGACGTCGCCTCTCGCCGAATCCTGAGCAGATACTCGCCGAACACTCCGTGACCGGTGAGCATCTGCGTCATCCTAAAGGTCAGCGGAGCCCCGCCTCGTTCCTTCCAGGCCTCCCAGTTGGGGAGCACGGCGCGGACGGCCCGGTGCGGCCGCACGGCGTCCTCTTCGACCAGCTGAGAGCGCCATCGCTCCCAAGTCTCCGTCTTCGCCTCTTCTCGTACGTAAGGGGCCGACTGGCTGGCGGACGGTGGCGTCGCCGCGCGCCCGTCCGAGCCCAGCCCCCGTCGGTGTTCGTACACCCGTCGGAGCGCGAGGGCCTGCAGCTCGAACGGCGGGGACGCCGCCAGCACGGTCGCCGACGCGTAAGATGTCGTCCTGTACGCCCTTGCCACGCGGATGGCGATCGTCCTTTGCAGCCTCCGCAGCAAGGTCAGGCTGCGGCGGCTCGCCGTCAGGTCTTCCGCCCAGACGGGCGCCCCGTAGAGGACACGGGACCGGACCACTCCCTCGTAGAGTCGGCGGACTCCCAGTCCTGCTCCGCCGATGTTCGGTAGTAGGCCGCACAACGCGTTGGCCGCGGCCGTCACCCTCGGGACCAGGAGCTCGAAGTGCGGTCCAAACGTCCACCCGCTGTCGATGACGAGACCCAGGTACTTCAGCTGGCGTCCCACCGGTATCCTTTCCCCGCCGATGTCGAGGGTCAGTTCGGGAGGAGGCGTTCCTCTGCGGCGTTCGTCGAAGAACCAGAGAGCCTCCGACTTGGCCGGCGACACTCTCAAGCCGAGCCTCCCGATGGCGCGCACCGCGCATGCCACGGCGTCCTCCGCGAGGTTGGCGGTCCCCCGCCACCATCGTCCCCCGGCCAGCACCAGGGTGTCGTCGGCGTAGCAGATCATGCTGGCGCCCGGGGGCATGGGGCATCGGAGAACGGAGTCGTAGGCCGTGATCCAGAGAATGGGTCCCAGCACCGAGCCCTGCGGAACGCCGCGCTCGACTCGTCTTCTCTCCTCGCCGTTTCTTCCGGTGTATATTATATACCTGTTGTTCAGGTACGCCCTGATGACCCTGACGAGGTACGCCGGTACCTCGAAGTGGCGCAGGGCCTCCACTATCCTGTCCCAGGGGATGGAGTTGAAGGCGTTCGTGACGTCCAGCGATACCGCCAACGCCACCCCCTCTCGGGAGACCTTGTCTTCGGCCATCGTCCTGAGCCTCTTCACCGCGTCCACCGTCGAGCGGCCCCGGCGAAATCCGAATTGGCTGTCGTGCCATCCGGGCGTCCTTTCCGCCATGTGAGCCTCCAGGCGGCCGGCTATCACCCGCTCGAACAGCTTGCCCGCTTCGTCGAGCAGGCATATCGGCCTGTACGCGGACGGCGAGTCCGGCGGACGACCCTCTTTCCGCAGCAGGACCAACCTCGCCGTTCGCCACGTCCGGGGGTAGGCACCCTCTTCCAGGCATCTGGAGAACAGGTGTCGCAGGCGGGGAGCCATGGTATCGATCGACTCCGCCCAAACTCGGCCTGGAATTCCGTCCGGACCCGGTGCCACGTCGCGGGATGCCATCCTCCTCGTAGCCTCGAAGAGCTCCTCTTCGCTGACTCGCAGCTCTTCGCTCCATCCCGTCGTCGCCGGCGCCTCCACGTCGTGGTCGGAGCAGGAGGATGGCGTCGATTCCCTCGCGTCCCTGTCTTCCGGCGGGAACAGGGTCCCGATGACGTTGGCCAGCAGCACCGGATCCATGCTCGCGGTCAGCGGGGGGGCCGAAGGTCGTAGCTTCTTGGTAGCTATTTTGTACGGCCGCCCCCACGGATCGGACTCGACCGCCTCGAGGAGCTCCGACCAGGACCGAGCTTTCGCCAGTTTGATCTCCCGCTGGAGGGTCCGTCTCGCCTCTCTGTACGCCTCGTAGCGGTTGGCGATCTCCTCTTCGTCGCGCCCCAGCCTGCGACGGCGAGCCCTCAGGAATCCCCTGCGTGCCCGGATGCAGTTCTCTCGCATCTCCGCGATCTCCGGAGTCCACCAGTAGACCGGACGGTCGCGTCTGCCACCCGGAACGGAGCGCGGCATCGAGGCGTCGCACGCCGCGCTCATGTATCGTCGAAGCTCTTCGGCCTCCTCGTCGACGTTTCCCTGCGTGGCGGTTGGTCGCCGGGCGTCCCAGCTCCAGGCGGAAACGATGGCCGCCGCCCGAAGCATATCTTTGTTCCTTTCCTTCAGACGCCATCTCGGTGGTGGTGGCGGGCGGGAACGGTCCTCTCCTCGTCGTCGTCGGACGTTGTAGTCGTCGGGGGCCACCTCCATGAATATGTAGAGGTGGTCCGATAGGGTTTCCATCCCTTCGGCCACTCTCCAGTTGCGGATCCGCCTGAACAGCTCCGGGGTGGTCCACGTGACGTCGACCACGGACGATCCTCTCCATGCCACGCAGGTGCTCGCCGAGCCTCTGTTCGCCAGCAGTAGTCCGAGGCCCGCTGCCCAGTCGGTGAGCATCCTTCCTCGGGTGTCGGTTCCGCGGTTTCCCCATTGCGACGAGTGGGCGTTAAAGTCCCCGAGGACGAGTACCTGGCGGGGGAAGCATCCCCGAACGCACTCGCCGACCCGATCCAGGAAGTCCCCGTACGCAGCCAGTCGGATGTTGGGGGAAACGTACACCGCCACCACGGCTACTCCGGCCCGCTCGACCGCGACGAAGCCGCTGCCGCGGTCGAGCAAGACGCAGGGGGCGCCCGAGGCTGCCGTCCACGTTATGGCCGCGGATCCGTCCAAGTCGCCGACCCAGTTGGGGGCGTCGGGGACGCGATACGGCTCGGACACCGCCGCGAGGGCGACCTCGTTCTCTCGGATGGTCTGGAACAGCAGATCTTGCGCCCTTCCCGACCTGCCTAGGTTGCATTGGAGGAGGCGCTCGTATTATGCGGTCACCTCCATGGCCTCCTCCCGACCATCCGCCGCTGCTGGTGTGGCGGCGCTCCCGGGTGTCCTTTCCGCGGCTGGCTCGCGGGTGGGTCTCCTCTTCTTGACTTTGGGGGGGGCGCATGCCACCCCGCCCATCCTGTGGTTGGCTGGCGCCCCTAGCAGTTCGCACAAGGGGCACTTGGGAGCCGAGGCTGGACAGCCTCTGGCTCGATGTCCGCTTCCGCCGCATCTATAGCAGAGCTGCCCTCGGTCCACGGTGGACACGCACGTTGCGCGCACGTGCCCCAGTTCCAGGCACCTGTAGCACTGCAGGGGCCTCTTCGCGATGGCCGTGATCCTCGCGGTCGACCAGCCCAGGGGTATCTTCCCTGCCTGGGCTAGTTTGCGCGCTCCCGCCACCGGGCATTTGACCCATGCCGACCCGAGACCGCCTCTGGTGGCGCCGATCTCGCCGACGCGCACCTCCGCGTCCCCGCATCCCGCCGCCGAGGCCAGTGCTTTCCGCAGCTCTTCCTGCTTGACCGAGATGTCTATCCCGGTCACGCGCAGTTCCGCCATCCTGGTTGGCGCGGCGACTCTCACCGCCGTCGGGTCTAGCGTCTCGGCCAGACGCGTCGCCAGCAGCGTCGCTTTCCCCCTGTCCCTGTCCCCAGGGACCCTGATGATAATGGCGCCCGTCATCGCCTTCCTCATCTCGACGGACTCCACGCCGAGCTCCGCGAGCGGCACCTTCGCTCTGGCCGTTTCGAGGACGTCCGCGTACGACATCCTCGATCCCTCGTTCAGCGTGAGAGTCACCGCGGATGTCCGCGGTGCCCGAGGGAGCGTGGCCGTTCTGGCTGTCCGCGACGGTCCTCCGTTGATTGCGGCGGCGCTCGGTTTCGGCGCGCCTGTCGTCCTGGGCTGGGCTTGCTGCTGGCGTCCTCCGGTCGGTGGAGCCATGGTCGCCCCTCTTCTCGCCGTCCCTCCTTCTTCTCCGGCGGCGGCGACGACTGTCTTCCTTTGCCTCTTCTTTCTTCTCTTTTTCTTCTTCCTCGTCTCCACCACCGTCCACTCCCCGCCCTCCTGCTCCCTCGGGAGCGGTGTTTGGGCGGCACGTAGGGTGGCGCGGCGGTCCGCGCTTTGGCGCGCTTCCGGGGAACGTCGTCGCCGGTCCCTGGACCGCTCCTCGAAGGCCCGGAGAGTGAACGCTTTCAGCTCGTGTATCGCCTTCTCCAGCGCGTCGAGTCGTGCCCCGTCGCTCCCGCCTTCCTGCGGAGGACGGCCGTACACGGGCGCTTGAGCGCGCGCAGCCCGCAGTTCTTGGCGAAGGGCCGCGTTCTCCTCGCGTAGTGCGGCCACGATGTCGCTCTCGCGCGTCGGTCCGGTCCTCCTCGGGGAGTCGTTCCTCCACGCGGCGACGACGTAGCTTGCCGCTTCCTTTAGATCCCTTATGAACGTCCCCTTGAGGTTGGACGATACCGTCGCAACCCGCATGATGCGGGAGACGTGCATCATCAGCCCGGCGCTGACCTCCGCGGGCGAGCTCATCCTTAGCTGCGTTACTAGCTCTTCGGGCACGTCCGGGGTCGTTATCGCGACCCTCCTCTTCTTGCTCCTTGACGTCGCGGAAGCCATCGACGAGCGTGACGCGAACGACGCGACCGACTCCTCGTCGTCGGACTTGGCACGCGTCCGCAGTGCCACCGCCATCGGTGATAGGGCGTCGTCCACCGTGGCCGGGGCGAGAAAAACGCTCTCCGCGGCTCTCAGCGAACCTCTCGTCACTCTTCTCGGAGATTCCTCGACTATGTCCATGCCGATGCTCTCCTCCGCCTCGCCAGACGTGGAAACGCGTCCGGGGGCCTGGCGGTCCACCCCCGAACGGCCGTGGTCGTGAGATGACGACGCAGCGGGGCCCACTTGACTACCCACGACTGCGCCGGTACTGGGGTATCCCTCCCCTGCACCGTAAACTTTCCTTTTTTGTTTCTCCATATCCATTGTTGTTGTTGCTTTTTTATGTTCGCCCGGTCGTCAACGTATGTCTCCGTCCTGGTGCCACTCACTCTTTCGCACCCTGCCCCGGTCAAGGCCGGTGCAGGGTGACGGGGAGCCCCACGAGAAGGAACCTAACCCCAACCTAACCCCAACCTAACCCCAACCTAACCCCAACCTAACCCCAACCTAACCCCAACCTAACCCCAACCTAACCCCAACCTAACCCCAACCTAACCCCAACCTAACCCCAACCTAACCCCAACCTAACCCCAACCTAACCCCAACCTTTTTTTTTTTTTTTTTTTTTTTTTTTTTTTTTTTTTTTTTTTTTTTCGTGGAGGAAACCTTCATAGGCGCCCCGCGCCCTCCGGGGAGAGGGCGCTGGGTAGTGCCGGATTCGTACCGGCTAAAACCTCCACGGTGGCCGTCCTTGGCGCATGGCGGAAGGGACCCTAGAAACGCTCATTAGCATGTCATCACGAGCCCCCTCCGCGCCGAGTTCACCTCGAGTTATGCAAGTCTAACTAACGGGCCGCCGTGCAAGACCTCCTGGTTCCCCGACCAGGCGATTTAGCGGCACCGTGGCGCCGAAGCAGCCGACGCCTAAGACCCACCTGACGGCGAAGCGGTCCGAGCTCGCTTGGAAGTGGTGTGCCCACGCCCCCCACCCCGCCGCCGCCGTCCGCGTATCCTTTCGGGATGGGAATCCCGTTCTCTCTCGCGCTCCGCCGCCTCCTTCCGCAGCATCACCTGCTCGCAGAATGTAACGACCGCCCTTCGACTCCTCTCGTTCGCCAGCAGCGCACCGAACACCGCCGGCGGGGAGAGGTCTCCCCCTATTTCAGCAACGAGGGCGCGGCGAGGCAACGCCCACGCCGAACAGTACTCCAGCGTGTGTTGCGCCGAGTCCACGCCCTCGTTGCAATGCTGGCAACGCGCGGTCGCCTCCCGTCCTATCCTGTGCAGGTATTCGCCGAAGCATCCATGCCCGGTAAGTACCTGCGTCGCCCTGTAGGTCAGGGCGGGCGCGCCGCCGTCCAACCACCCGTTCCAGTTTGGTAGGACGGCCTCGATGACCCGGAGGCCAGGCGCGCCGGTTCCCGTTGCGAGACTGGCCCGCCACGAATCCAACAATGTTCGTCGAGCCCGCACCACAGCGTCATCGCGTGCCGCCTCGTCCACCCCACCCGATGGTGCTCGCGTCCGCTGATAGATCTCTCGAGACCGTAGGGCCTCCAACTCGAACGGGGGTAACCCCGCGAGCAAGGCCGCCGCCGTAGCCGAGACTGTGCGATACGCCCTCACCGTCCTAACGGCCACCGTACGATGCAGTCTCCTGACCAGCCGGAGACTGCGACGATTGGCCAACAGGCTCGCCGCCCAGATCGGAGCACCGTACAGGAGCCTCGATCGCACCACCCCGGCCTACAACCGGCGCACCCCGACGCCCGGTCCGCCGAGCCGAGGCAACAGACGCCCCAGGGCGTTAGCTGTAGCCTCGACGGACGGTACCAGACGCTCGAAGTGATCGCCGAAAGTCCAATGGCTGTCGAGCGTTAGACCAAGATACTTCATCCGGGTACCGACCTCGACGTCGACCCCTCCCAACCGCAGCCGGTAACCCGCCGGAGGCGTCCCGTGATCGGCCCTCTTGCACAACCACATGGCTTCCGACTTTTCCGGGGATACCTCCAGCCCCAAATCCCTGATGGCGGCGACGACGCAGGCCACCGCTAACTCCGCCAAACGGACAGTCCTACCCCACGCCGAGCCCCAAACCAGCACCAACGTGTCGTCAGCGTAGCACGTCAGCGCTACGTCAGCGCTAGTCAGGGGGCAACGGCGATACGTCATACGCGAGAACCCACAGTAACGGTCCTAGGACTTAACCCCAACGGTGTCCAACGTTATCCAACGTTGTCCCATGGTGTCCAACGATGCAGTCCAATCTAGATCATCCAAAATTCTTTCCGTGGCTTTTGGAGATCCACACTGGAACAATGGTGTACCACGGTGCAGTTCAGTCCCGATCATCAAAAAATCCTCTTAGAAGCTTTTGGTGATCCAAACTGGACCGTTGCGTAGTTCTTGGCTTGGTATCCTTTTCCAAAGATTAATCAACTGATTAATTTTTGCAAAACGATACCAATTACCAGGTCTCACCACGAGGAGGTGACTACGCAAGAGACCCGCCCATGGGTTATTTCACATTACATATCGATCTAGACATTCAAACCATTGGCAGAATGTCGAGCTCCGACTCTACTTGACCATGGGCCTGCGTAAAGAAATAGTTGTTTCGTAGCCTAACTGCGAAACACATATCTCCAACGCAGCGTTTACATCAATCTTTACAAACGTAGAACAACATATATCACTCAACATGTATCTCACACACAACGAATACATCGATCAGTACAAATATCGTACAATAATTCGCATCCCTACTGGCAGCATTCGGTATCAAACACACATTTATCTAACGTGGAACGAAAAGAAGAAAATGAAGCTACTGACACTGTATATACCATTTCGTATCCTGCAACAGGGACATACGAGTCGCTGTACAAAACTGTATAACGTTCTACTTTTGCGACACTATAGGATATTGAAGATATTGAAAAATTATCCCTTAAAAATGGGAAAACAAGAAGATGCCCGATGAATCAGATGACAAAGGAAAAAATCGCGGCGCACCCGAAACGAACGAGATGGCGATCTCTCGAAAGAACTAACAAACCTATGCGACGTACCCCCGTACACGAGATAACCCCGAGGTTCAGCGGAAGGCCCAAGAATTGGCCGCAACTCGATTCCTGTTTCGCCGTTCGAAACTTACACGAGTCGCGGTCGATGGCGCCGACCGATGATGCCAGTGATCCACTGGTAATTCAGCCGTGGATCCAGCACATAGGCCAGCAACTTATCACACTCCAACTGAGCAGTGGAACCCGGGGATGGATCGCTGAACAGGATTACGAAGGCAAGAGGCCCCAACTGAACAGTGGGGTCCACTCACGGGGAGGGACCGCTGAACAGGATTACGAAGGCATTACCCCAACTGAACAGTGGGGTCCACTCCCGCGGGGCCGAACAGGATTACGGAGGACGTGAAATTGCAGGTCCCTGACCGAGTACCGAAGTACCAATCGGACAGGACTGCAGATCAACACGACTGGATCCCCAAGAGAATCGCAAGCATCACCGGCGCGACGACAACTCCCGTGATCCGATGCAAACGTCGAGCAGTCATCAAGACAGAGGGGTCCTTGGGGCGACTTACGAATCCGAAAGAGTTGTCTAGTGAACGTTGACCCGCACACACCCGAAATATGCGCGAGCGAGTACGCCACGCAACAGTTTGAAAGAACTGAGTGATCGCGAACCGATAAATCGCGAGTGCAATACCTCCAATGTGGTAAGCGAGTGGAGGGAGACGAGATTTTTCTTTTTTCGTTCCAAGGTGGATAAATATCGTTGTACAGAATGAGCTCACAATGCACTTAACATAGGTATCTACCTTACGATTAATTAATGCTACAACGCACGCATCCCACGGTATCCCACGGTGTCCCACGGTGCCCCGGGGTGTCCAACGCTGTCCCACGGTGTCCAACGGAGTCCAACGGTGTCCAACGGTGTCCAACGGTGTCCAACGGTGTCCAACGGTGTCCATCGGTGTCCAACGGTGTCCAACGGTGTCCAACGGTGTCCAACGGTGTCCAACGGTGTCCAACGGTGTCCAACGGTGTCCAACGGTGTCCAACGGTGTCCAACGGTGTAAAACGGTGTCCAACGGTGTCCAACGATGTCCAACGATGTCCAACGATGTTCCACGGTGTCCCACGTTGCAGTCCAGTCTAGATCATCCAAAATTCTTTTGGCGGCATTTGGAGATCCACACTGGACCGACGATGTCCCACGTTGCAGTCCAGTCTAGATCATCCAAAATTCTTTTGGCGGCATTTGGAGATCCACACTGGACCGACCATGTCCCACGTTGCAGTCCAGTCTAGATCATCCAAAATTCTTTTGGCGGCATTTGGAGATCCACACTGGACCGACGATGTCCCACGTTGCAGTCCAGTGTAGATCATCCAAAATTCTTTTCGCGGCATTTGGAGATCCACACTGGACCGACCATGTCCCACGTTGCAGTCCAGTCTAGATCATCCAAAATTCTTTTGGCGGCATTTGGAGATCCACACTGGACCGACCATGTCCCACGTTGCAGTCCAGTCTAGATCATCCAAAATTCTTTTGGCGGCATTTGGAGATCCACACTGGACCGACGATGTCCCACGTTGCAGTCCAGTCTAGATCATCCAAAATTCTTTTGGCGGCATTTGGTGATCCACACTGGACCGACGATGTCCCACGTTGCAGTCCAGTGTAGATCATCCAAAATTCTTTTCGCGGCATTTGGAGATCCACACTGGACCGACCATGTCCCACGTTGCAGTCCAGTTTAGATCATCCAAAATTCTTTTCGCGGCTTTTGGTGATCCATACTGGACGAACGCCGTCCCACGGTGTCCAACGGCGTCCAACGACGTCCTATGGTGTCCAACGGCGTCCAACGGCGTCCAACGACGTCCTACGGTGTCCAACGGCGTCCAACGACGTCCTACGGTGTCCAACGGCGTCCAACGGTGTCCAACGGCGTCCAACGACGTCCTACGGTGTCCAACGGCGTCCCACGTTGCAGTCCAATTTAGATTATCCAAAATTCTCTTCGTGGCTTTTCGTAATCCAAACTGGACTGTATTAGCGTGGTTCTTAGCTTGATATCGAATTATTGTGCAATGTTTGTACTTATCGATGTAGTGGTTTTACAAAAATTAATCAACTGATTAATCTGCGAAAACGATTACATCGATCAGTACAAACATTGTACAATAATTCGCATCCGTACTGGCAACATTCGGTATCAAAGATACATTTGTCTAACTTGGAACGAAAGAATGGAAATGAAACTATTGACACTGCATATACAATTTAGAGTCTTGCAAAAGAGACATACGACTCGTTGTACTTAACTTATGAAGATATCGAAAAGTTATATACTCCAACGTGACCGGAATATGCTTCTTTTAAAAATGGGGAAATGGGAAGAAGCCTGAACAATCAGACAATGGAAGAAAAATCATTTGGGTATCTAGCATACATATTTAATATGCTATGAAATGTTCATATATGTAATTGAAATGTACTTTCTGTAAATTGATAAATTTGAAACAAACTCATTTACTTGATTTGGTATATGAAAGAAACAGGTATCTTCAAAACGAGAACATTTTATACATGAAAAATAAACTACTAATAATGGTTAATTATAGATCAAATTACTATTGATTAAATTTTAGCAAATATAGAGAATCATTTGTATCTTTTTAATCGAAATCAGAGTTACGTTGAAAACAAGAATTTTAAGTAATTGAATTTAATCTGAATTAAAAATTCAATATGAAATTCGAATATTTATAAAATTCTACATTACTGTTAAAAGATTGAACATATCGCGGTCGAAAAAATGTTAAAAGTTATGGTTCTAAGAACGAATAATCACCAGCACTAATTCCAATTGCAATGAATTAAATTTTAAACAATATTTTAAGCCTTCATAGCAACATTAAGATATTTCATTATAACTCTTTGTTGCGCATAAAATCGCTCACAGATTCATGTATGTAAATATATATACATATTATACATTCGTAGTAAAGTTCTGTATTTTAGCAGTCATGGTAACGTTAACGCTGACAAAGAAATATGGCTTATAGCAGTATTTTCAGTAATAAACGTGGTAATAAGGGGTGCTGAAAAGGAAACAAAGCAGTAGCCAGAAGGGCTAATAAAATTCAATCGTCTTCCACTCTATATAAACCCGATCAACACGCCGAGAGTGGAACTGAATATTCTTGTTTCGCAACACTAATTTACTACTAATATTTATGAAGCAGAAAATTCTCAAAATCAAACGCGATGAGTGCTTCGTTATATCTGCAATATCAATTAATCTACCATTTAAAGAAAAAGAAAAGTCTGAAAATTCCCGATATTTGATACGTAACGCTAATAAATATAAATCTACGCACTCGTATTTAATCAATACGCGACACTAATAGCGAGAGATCGAAGTGCAACCATTTAAGAGGTTGCTGATGAACGATCACACTTGCACAGCTCTTGCAGCTGTACGTGTGATCCAGGAACAGTGTCCGACAATTGCAGTCGAAGGGTTGGGGCAGTTTGTGAACGCAACTCTACTTAACAAAACGCGATCATTTATTATCGCAACGCTAAAAGGAAAAATAAGCAGAACTCGCGATGGAACAATATCGCAACGCTAACTCTTATAGTGAATTTAATAAAAATTACTATTTACTATATAAAAAAAGCTGCTTTAAATATTCTGGTATTGCTACTTGCAATACTATAAAATTAATTGAAAACTAACACTTTTATAATCTAATTTTGAATAATAGAAAACAGGAAAAATTCTAAAAATTGCAAAAGACAATCGCGATATCGTAATTCGCAACTCTAAAGCAAACGCGATTATCATTTTATCGCAACTCTAATTCAAACCGTAATCATTTTCTCGCCACACTAATGAAAAGCCGCGATGTTATTTCGCAACTCTAATACAACCCGTAATTAATTTATCGCAACACTAATATGAAAAATCGCGAGTGGAGGGCTGACATATCGCAGTGCAACCATGTAGGAGGTTGCCGATGAATGATCACACTTGTACAGCTCTTGCAGCTGTACGTGTGATCCAGGAACAGTGTCCGACAATTGCAGTCGGAGAGTTTGGGCAGTTTATGAACGCAACTCTACTCAACGAAACGCGATCATTCATTATCGCAACGCTAACAGGAAAAATTAGTAGAACTCGCGATGGAATAATATCGCAACGCTAACTCTTATAGTGAATTTAATAAAAATTACTATTTACTATATAAAAAAGCTACTTTAAATATTCTGGTATTGCTACTTGCAATACTATAAATTTAACTGAAAACTAACACTTTTATAATCTAATTTTAAACAATAGAAAACAGGAAAAATTCTAAAAATTGCAAAAGACAATCGCGATATCGTAATTCGCAACTCTAAAGCAAACGCAATTATTATTTTATCGCAACTCTAATTCAAACCGTAATCATTTTCTCGCCACACTAATGAAAAGCCGCGATGTTATTTCGCAACTCTAATACAACCCGTAATTAATTTGTCGCAACACTAATAAGAAAAATTCGCGATTTTCCCAATGGGACGATGGACCGATATATACATCGGCCAAAAAAGCAAACTACTATTACTACTATTACTACTACTACTCTATGTATTACTATGTATTACTACTACTACAAATACTAAAATCGAGCATAGTGACAAAGTAGTAACAATAATGATTTCCCATGCTCTGGATGACCCAGAGGATGGGGAGCCATTAGTAGTTGCCCTCTTGAGTGGCAGTTTGCCGGGCCTCTTCAGCTTATAGCCTCTTCTTTCTTCGGGCGCAATGCCCGCTGAAACTTAAATCTAAGCTCGAGACTTCTAAATCGCAAACAAAAAAAAAACTTGAAAATAAAAATATAAACCGCGAAGCTGATTGAAGTGCACATGGACTGACCAACGATCACTGCTGTGATCGTTGCTCACTCGCATGTGCGTGCTCGAGCAATAAACGTTCGTTTCGAGCCCATTCGCGACCGCGACCGCGAAATTCGAAAAATCGAAAGGCAAAACCAGAGACGAGTGCATGCTCTACTCGTGCCAGTTTCACCGTCGATTTTTCAAATTAGATTTCCAGAAACAGGTTGATCACACGAAAACGCGCCTACCCGACCAGAGACTGTGCCAACCTGCCCGGCCCTACCTACTTATAATTAACAGACATACCAGAAAGTATACTACCTATCCTACCTAGCGCTATATTTAAAAATGGCAAAACAGACACACCAACACACTCGCTCCACGGTTCTCACACAAACGCTCGGGCGCAAAGGTCCTACACTAGAGAGGACGTCCCGGGACGCCTCCGACACCCGAGCTTAACACACACCATGCACACTCTAAGGTACGTACCGTTTTCCTGAAATCGACTGACGAAGGCTAGTGACCATTGCGTAAAACGTGATAAAACACGTCTGAGGAAATGATATCGTTAAAATAAATGTAAGTAAACTTGGAATTATAATTGTAATTTACGGCAATATTAAAAGCGTGGTTACACTTAATCGCGTGGACGATATTATCACAAATTGTGATTGTATCGAGACGTAAATTGAATCGATATATGTCTAGACATTTTTAATATTTGAAGTTTTAACGAATGAGAAAAAGCGACGCAGTTCCACGGCCTAACAACACACACACATAATGTGGAAAATACGTCGTGCACGATACACTAACACATCGTCAGTCGCTGACAAATTATTACATTACTTAATTCTAGATCATCGTGCCCAATGTCTTTCTCCCATTCAAGTAGCACCTGGGCACGTGAATGAGATCCTGACAATGGGCACGGAAAGGGTTAAACCTGAAAATCCTGATCTAAAAAAGAATGATTAGTTTGTGTAATTTTTATTTAACGGACTAACGTTCTTTGATTTTATATTTTACTACTTCGTATCTGATTAAATCTACTTTATTAATTTTATAGTAACTAAGTAACTCTACTTTATTAATTTAATAAATCAGAACAAGATTTTAATATTGCAAAAAAGGTAGCGTCAATTAAAAAAAACTGAGACTCGATCAAATGGAATAATTGACTCTAAATATATTACTAAGAAAGAAATAATCTCAGGCGATCTCTTTATCAAAGCATATACTCGAAAGTGCAGAAGCAGTGTTCAAAATTATTGCTTTGATTCAAAAATCTGCCTGTCGCGAAGTGTCTTCTTGCACGTAATATTTCACGCATTCTTGTACGGGAAAAAATGAATTTTAACTCATATTTTAAATTCTAGCCAAAGTGACATAAACGAACGTGACTTAATATTGTCACGATTAATTCATTGCTTAAGATCAAGTATATTTATGTTAAACAGGTATATTCGTGTACATATTTGCCATTTGCAAATATTCATACGGAATATTAACATGCATATTTATAAATAACACGAATATATTCTCAAGTGTATATGTTTAAACTAATTATTAAAAAACTAATTATTATAATCGCGATGTGCAAGAAGACCTATCCTAAACTAATAAATTTGAAAAAAGTGCGTTACTACTCACGGGTATAAAAAATACCTGCGGTCACTATGCTCGCAAAAAATTCTACGTAATACAACCGGTCACTCGTGCCGATTCAGACCTTTCATCCTACGACATGATTGAGTGACCGGAGGAACAAAAATGCATGCGACTCACCGTTCGAAGCGGAGAAACAGAGGACGTACCATGGATCAGGCAGGAACCGTGTAAGGTCCAGTGGTGGAAACGGAGGTTGCGAAAAATCTGTTACAGAACAAAACACGATTAGTGATTGCTGATTATTTAAAAAGATGGAAATAATGAAAAATGAAGGTTTATTAACTTTAGTAATTTTAGTAGTAATAAAGATTGAGATTCTAATAAACTTTGATTAGTATAAAAACTGAAAAACTATTATGAAAGTTTAAAATCTAAAAATTAAGAATCTAATGATTTTTTAATATTTTAGTCATTTGTTTCATAATTCGGTATTAAGACTTTAACACTTATTTTATTTTAATGAAAGAATAACCTCAGAAAATGCTAAACTCCCAAATTTTCTTTCCCAAACTTTAGCAATTCAGTGATTTTTGATACGTATCAGACAGTTTTATTGTACTTTAATGTTAAGACTTTAAGACTTTATTTCAATTAAAAAGAACATTTACAGCTTTCTAAATTATCAATCGTTTTTATTTTATAATTAACAATATTTCAAATAAAATATAATTAATAAAACAAATTGAAATACAATATATAAAACTACTTACATTCTTGAGCTCCTGGAGAGGCTTTATCCTCTTGAGGGAGGCACTGACTCTAATACCGAAAACGAATATTCAAAAAATTAAATATATAAAAAAAAAAAAATAAAAGACTACGTTACCGCGACCGCTTACATTATGATCGGCGAACAAGAACTCTAATATCGCGTACAAATTTAATTGATAAAATTTTATTACTTTCGTGTGTGATTATTCGATCGAAATGAATCAAAAATATCGTGATTTTAAAATATTGAAAAGAGATTACTGCGTAGCAAACACTGACTCTACAACCGCATTGCGCGCGGCCACAAATATTCCCTGTAAATGAAGCAGTTTAAGGGCGGGGGCAAGTGGGAGGGTGGAAAAGAATCGAAACGTCGTTTCGACAATTTTCTTCTTTTTCCTATCGAACGTTTATTTAGAAAATACTGCTACTTTTTTAGACTTAAAAATTATTATTAAGAAATTGGAACAAGTTTGCAAAATATTATTTAGTTGAAAATTCTGAGATATTTCTCGATAGCGAACAAATGCTTACGAATACCGTGAATGCAATGCAATCGTTTGCAAGAATTATACTGTGAATTTTCGTTATTAGAATACGAAATATACATTCCATTAATACACTATAGTCGCGTGTTATAAATATTGGAAAATATTTGCAAGAATTCAAAAGTTCACCACTTAAATATACTTAAAGAATACTGCACAAACGCGCGCGAAACCTTGTTTCGAGGTATTTGAATCCAACTGTTACAAAGTTGCAAGTTTATGACGTTATAACTCAATTTGAAACAATAAGATAATACGTTAAAAATTCATTTGAAGTAAGAGAATAATTTCATACATCGGGATCTTTCAAAAGAATCAATGGAGTCACGCGACGCACTCTTGTGCACAAAATAACTGCAAGATTCAGTGGAAAAGAAAAATAGATTTTTATATCTCGTTCCAAGTCAGATAAGTATCATTGTACAGAATGGGCTCAGAATGGGTTCGACATGTCAAGACATATCCCACGGTGTCCCACGGTGTCCCACGGTGTCCCACGGTGTCCAGCGGTGTCCAACGGTGTCCAACGGTGTCCAACGGTGTCCAACGGTGTCCAACGGTGTCCAACGGTGTCCAACGGTGTCCAACGGTGTCCAACGGTGTCCAACGGTGTCCAACGGTGTCCAACGGTGTCCAACGATGTCCCACGGTGCAGTCCAGTCTAGATCATCCAAAATTCTCTTAGAGGCTTTTGGTGACCCAAACTGGACTGTTGCGTAGTTCTTGGCTTGGTATAGTTTTCCAAAAATTAATCAGTTGATTAATCTTTGAAAAACGATACCAATTACCAGGTCTCACCACGAGGAGGTGACTACGCATGAGACCCGCCCATGAGTTATTTAACATTATGCATCGGTCTCGACATTCAACCTATTGGCAAGAATGTCGAGTTCTGACTCTACTTGATCATGGGCCTGCGTAAAGAGATAGCTATTTCGTAGCTTAATCGCGAAACACCTATCTCCTACGCAGCAGTTACACGAATCTTTACAAACGTAAAAAAAAAGCTTACACAACGCAATATCTATCTCCCACACAACGCAACATTCATCTCCCATACAACGATTACATCGATCAGTACAAACATCGTACAATAATTCGCAACCCTATCGGCAACATTCCGTATCAAAGACACATTTGTCTAACTTGGAACGAAAGAAACAAAATGAGGCTACTATGGAAAAGGAGCCTCAACAATCAGACGAAAAACCGCGGCGCGCCCGGAACGAACGAAATCACGATCTCTCGAAAGAACTAACAAACCAACGTGACGTACTCCCGTGTACCAGATAACCGTAAGGTTCAGCGGAAAGCCCAAGCATTGACCTTCGCCCGATTCCTGTCACGTCGTCTGGATCTTATCACGGTCGATGGCACCTACCGATGATACTAGTGACCCAGCAAATAGGCCTGCAATTTAACCACTCCAACTGAACAGTGGAACCCGGGGAGGGACCGCTGAACAGGTTTACGAAGGCAAGAGGCCCCAACTGAACAGTGGGGTCCACTCACGGGGAGGGACCGCTGAACAGGATTACGAAGGCATTACCCCAACTGAACAGTGGGCTCCACTCCCACGGGGCCGACAGGATTACGGAGGACGTGAAATGCAGGTCTCTGCCCGAGTACCGAAGTACCAATCGGACAGTATTGCGGATCGCAGGTATCACCAGTGCGATGACAACTCCCGTGATTCGAGGCAAACGACGAGCAGTTGTCGAGTAGTCACCAAGACAGAGGTGTGCTTGGGGCGACTTACGAATCCAAAGAGTTGTCTAGTACACGTTGACCCGCACGTACCCGGAATACGCACGAGCGAGTACGTCGCGCTACGGTTCGAAAGAACTGAGCGACCGTGAACCGATAAATCGTGGGAACAATATTTCCAGCGTGGTAAGCGAGGGGATGACGAGAGACGAGAGTTTTATTTTTCGTTCCAAGATAGATAAGTATTTTTGGTCAGAATGAGCTTACAATGCACATAACATAGGTATCTATCTTATGATTAATTAAGGCTAAAACGCTCGCATCCCACGGTGTCCCGCGATGTCCCACGATGTCCCACGATGTCCCACGGCGCCCCCGCGGGGGAGTCTTAGTCCAGTCTAGATCACCAAAACTATTTTGGATGATCAAGACCAGACTATATTCAAGTAGTTTTTAGCTTGATATCGTTTCTCAAATAATAATACTAATATTCAAAATGGTACTTGGTGTATTATTATTTCGGAAACGATACCAATTACCGGGACCCACCACGAGGAGGTAACTACGCTCGGGTCCCATTTACATAATCAGTTTTTAAGCATTGGAAGCAGAGATGTAAAATTATTTTATAATAAAGCGACATTGTAGCGGCGACATTGTTTTGCCCGGAGTTTATTTGTTCTTACATTACTTGTAATCTAACGGTCTTGATACTCCGAGGCAAAACAACATGATTTGAAATGTCCTCTGACTCATGTGCAGCTACAGATAAAATGTGGTTGCCTTCGGTTAAATTGCACTTGCTTCCTTGATTCCATGAATATGGTGTTGTTTCCTTGGTTTTGAGCAGACATGGAAAATTACATCTTAAAATTACACTCTGTGTTACCACTGGTTTTATACGAAATAGTGAAATGAGAAATTAAATACTGTATTTAAAATTAAAAAATAATGCTATATACAAATAAAATAGCACTTCAAAGACTTGATAGATTTCGTTAATAAAATAAAACAAAATAAATCATTAATTCACTCAATACTAATTGATGGTATTGATTTAAATAAATGAATGTAGAGTTACCTCCGATTAACGGTACAACTGTTATAAATTAAGAGCATAATTACTTTGAATTAATGCGACAATGTGGTTATAAATTATTGGTATAACTGTTAAGAATTAATGGAGTAATTGTTTTAGATTAATGGCTTAAATGTTATAAATTAATGGCTTAGATGATATAAATTAATAGCTTAAATGCTATAAATTAATGACTTAAATGTATAAAATAACAGTTCAAATGTTGTAAATTAATGGCTTAGATGTTGTAAATTAATAGCTTAAATGTTATAAATTAATAGCATAAATGTATAAAATAACAGTTTAATGTTCTAAATTAATAGCATAAATGTTATAAATTAGTAGTTTATACGTTATAAATTAATTGCTTAAATGTTACAAATTAATGGCTGAAGTGCTATAAATTAATGGTTTAAATGTTGTAAATTAAGAGCTTGGATGTTATGAATTAATAGTTTGAATGTTAGAAATTAATGGTTAAAAGGTATAAATTAATACTTTAAATGTTAGAAGTTAATGACTTAAATGCATAAAATAAGAATTCAAATGTTCTACATTAAGAGCTTAAATGTTATTATTTAATAGTTCGAATGTTAGAAATAAATGGTTTAAATGTATAAAGTAATAGTTCAAATGTTGTAAATTAATACCTTAGATGTTGCAAATTAATAGCTTAAATGTTATAAATTAATAGCTTAAATGTATAAAAAGATCAGTTCAAATGTTGTAAATTAATGGTTTCGATGTTGTAAACTAATAGCTTAAATGTTATAAATTAATAGCATAAATGTTATAAATTAATAGTTTAGACGTTATAAATTAATTCCTTAAATGTTATAAATTAATGGCTTAAATGTTATAAATTAATAGCTTAAGTATTGTAAATTAATGGTTTAGACGTTATAAATTACTTGTTACAATGTTGTTATTTGATATTTTTTTTGTTTACCTTTTATTTAAATTCTTCTTCGATGTTCACTCTCCGGAATTTCAGGCACAAAAGAGCTCGCGCGCGACTTCCGTGTTCCTTATATACCTTGGCAAGGTGTCGGTTTGTTAATCAAACGGTGACGATTTTTTGACATAGCAGGAGACGGTTTTTCCATTATAACAAAATCAAACTGAACGATTTCTTAATTTTTATCACAAATTAGCATCCTTAACGATTTAATACGATATCCATTTTTATCATTTTAATAGTTTCTACAAACTAAGACTAAATTCAAACCTCCTTGATACTAGTTTTCGACCATCAATTAGTTTGAACAAAAAGGGAAAAGAGCCTAAGGGCAGTCGATGACGTTACTGTGAAATAAGTGAAGCTATTAAATAATCAGACAGATAAAATTCATATTAAGCGTTATATTATATTATCGATATTCGTTCATTTACTCGTAAATTAAAAAATAAAATGTTCTTTTTTCTTGCATAACACCTACAGCACTGCTTGCGATATTTAAAATTCTTATTTAATGCTTATTTAAAAGTCATGTACCTTTTTAATTCTTCTCAAGTTAAACATAGTTGAAACATAAAATGGCTTTATTTCTTCAATACCGCCTGCATCGCTGTACGTGATGCAGTTATTAATTCTGTAGCGAATAATATGAACTAATTGACTATAATCCCGGTTAGATACTTCTTCGTTAGATCTATCAAAGGATCTATTAGGCTATTAGCGAGACTTATTGATTCCTTGAAGAAATATCAAATCCTATGAAGATTAACTAAATGATTTTATTCAATTAGTATTCGACAATGTCTGTCATATTCAACAACCTTCTTTTATAATAGATTCTGCTCGGATCAATTATTTTATAATAAATTGCAGATTATGCCACTGTATATTATAAGATATTTGCCTACAGCTCTATTTTTCTAATTCATTGATTTTATTATTAGTCCCGTTGGTTTTTCACACGAGTATTTGTTGTACGTATATCTCCATTATGCTCAGATTTTTAACATCGTCGGATAACTACCTTTTTCGTAACATAGTTCGTGCAACCGTAAACTCGTACTGTATTTAAAATCATTCGGTAATTAATCATTACAGGAGTGAACTTGTCAGGGATTTCATGGATGCGAATATTCGTAGGAAGGTATAAAATGATTCGATCTATTGAAACTGGTCTTTTTTTTAATAAAAATTTATTTCATGATATTCCCGGCAAATCACGTCGCACGATTAATAACTATGATAAGGACCCCAGGTTGTTGCGACTAGATCATCGAAAAATTAACGAAAAACGGAGAGAGAGTAACGATCATTCTCGAATCTGGCGAAAGCCTGACGAGTCTTCATCTTTATCTCAAATTGACTAGTTTCAAGTTTCCAGTTGACTAGTCTAGATACAATTTTAATTTATTTTAATGCGCAGGGCTAAAAATTCAATTCAACGGATCTCCGCTGTTTTTCGGGATACATGGACAAAACGAAGCGTATTGTACTCCCCATTTCCTGCTTTATACAGCGCACATCAGAAGGTTTGCACTGCGTCAACACTGGTCCCTGTCAAGTCCGATACAATTTTGAGTTTTTTTAATGCTGCATGCTAAAAATTCAATTCAACGAATGTCCGCTGTTTTTCGGGATACATGGACAATTCGATGCGCGTTGTACTCGACATTTGCTGCTTTATACAGCGCACATCAGAAGCTTTGCACTGTGTCATCACTGGTCCCTGTCAAATCCGATGCAATTTTAACCCGTTGCGTAGTTCTTGGCTTGGTATAGTTTTCCAAAAATTAATCAGTTGATTAATCTTTGAAAAACGATACCAATTACCAGGTCTCACCACGAGGAGGTGACTACGCATGAGACCCGCCCATGAGTTATTTAACATTATGCATCGGTCTCGACATTCAACCTATTGGCAAGAATGTCGAGTTCTGACTCTACTTGATCATGGGCCTGCGTAAAGAGATAGCTATTTCGTAGCTTAATCGCGAAACACCTATCTCCTACGCAGCAGTTACACGAATCTTTACAAACGTAAAAAAAAAGCTTACACAACGCAATATCTATCTCCCACACAACGCAACATTCATCTCCCATACAACGATTACATCGATCAGTACAAACATCGTACAATAATTCGCAACCCTATCGGCAACATTCCGTATCAAAGACACATTTGTCTAACTTGGAACGAAAGAAACAAAATGAGGCTACTATGGAAAAGGAGCCTCAACAATCAGACGAAAAACCGCGGCGCGCCCGGAACGAACGAAATCACGATCTCTCGAAAGAACTAACAAACCAACGTGACGTACTCCCGTGTACCAGATAACCGTAAGGTTCAGCGGAAAGCCCAAGCATTGACCTTCGCCCGATTCCTGTCACGTCGTCTGGATCTTATCACGGTCGATGGCACCTACCGATGATACTAGTGACCCAGCAAATAGGCCTGCAATTTAACCACTCCAACTGAACAGTGGAACCCGGGGAGGGACCGCTGAACAGGTTTACGAAGGCAAGAGGCCCCAACTGAACAGTGGGGTCCACTCACGGGGAGGGACCGCTGAACAGGATTACGAAGGCATTACCCCAACTGAACAGTGGGCTCCACTCCCACGGGGCCGACAGGATTACGGAGGACGTGAAATGCAGGTCTCTGCCCGAGTACCGAAGTACCAATCGGACAGTATTGCGGATCGCAGGTATCACCAGTGCGATGACAACTCCCGTGATTCGAGGCAAACGACGAGCAGTTGTCGAGTAGTCACCAAGACAGAGGTGTGCTTGGGGCGACTTACGAATCCAAAGAGTTGTCTAGTACACGTTGACCCGCACGTACCCGGAATAAGCACGAGCGAGTACGTCGCGCTACGGTTCGAAAGAACTGAGCGACCGTGAACCAATAAATCGTGGGAACAATTTTTCCAGTGTGGTAAGCGAGGGGATGACGAGAGACGAGATTTTTATTTTTCGTTCCAAGATAGATAAGTATTTTTGTACAGAATGAGCTTACAATGCACATAACATAGGTATCTATCTTACGATTAATTAAGGCTAAAATGCTCGCATCCCACGGTGTCCCGCGATGTCCCACGATGTCCCACGATGTCCCACGGCGCCCCCGCGGGGGGGTCTTAGTCCAGTCTAGATCACCAAAACTATTTTGGATGATCAAGACCAGACTATATTCAAGTAGTTTTTAGCTTGATATCGTTTCTCAAATAATAATACTAATATTCAAAATAGTACTTGGTGTATTATTATTTCGGAAACGATACCAATTACCGGGACCCACCACGAGGAGGTAACTACGCTCGGGTCCCATTTACATAATCAGTTTTTAAGCATTGGAAGTAGAGATGTAAAATTATTTTATAATAAAGCGACATTGTAGCGGCGACATTGTTTTGCCCGGAGTTTATTTGTTCTTACATTACTTGTAATCTAACGGTCTTGATACCGTTAGATTACAAAACAACATGATTTGAAATGTCCTCTGACTCATGTGCAGCTACAGATAAAATGTGGTTGCCTTCGGTTAAATTGCACTTGCTTCCTTGATTCCATGAATATGGTGTTGTTTCCTTGATTTTGAGCAGACATGGAAAATTACATCTCAAAATTACACTCTGTGTTAACAATGGTTTTATACGAAATAGTGAAATGAGAAATTAAATACTGCATTTAAAATTAAAAAATAATGCTATATACAAATAAAATAGCACTTCAAAGACTTGATAGATTTCGTTAATAAAGTAAAACAAAATAAATCATTAATTCACTCACTACGAATTGATGGTATTGATTTAAATAAATGAATGTAGAGTTACCTCCGATTAACGGTACAACTGTTATAAATTAAGAGCATAATTACTTTGAATTAATGCGACAATGTGGTTATAAATTATTGGTATAACTGTTAAGAATTAATGGAGTAATTGTTTTAGATTAATGGCTTAAATGTTATAAATTAATGGCTTAGATGATATAAATTAATAGCTTAAATGCTATAAATTAATGACTTAAATGTATAAAATAACAGTTTAAATGTTGTAAATTAATGGCTTAGATGCTGTAAATTAATAGCTTATATGTTATAAATAAATAGCTTAAATGTATAAAATAACAGTTCAAATGTTGTAAATTAATGGCTTAGATGTTGTAAATTAATAGCTTAAATGTTATAAATTAATAGCATAAATGTATAAAATAACAGTTTAATGTTATAAATTAATAGCATAAATGTTATAAATTAGTAGTTTATACGTTATAAATTAATTGCTTAAATGTTACAAATTAATGGCTTAAATGTTATAAATTAATGGCTGAAGTGCTATAAATTAATGGTTTAAATGTTGTATATTAAGAGCTTGGATGTTATGAATTAATAGCTTGAATGTTAGAAATTAATGGTTTAAATGTATAAAGTAATAGTTTAAATGTTATAAATTAATGGCCTTGATGTTATAAATTAATAGCTTAAATGTTAGGAATCAATGGTTTAAAAGTATAAATTAATACTTTAAATGTTAGAAGTTAATGGCTTAAATGTATAAAATAAGAATTCAAATTTTCTACATTAGGAACTTAAATGTTATAATTTAATAGTTCGAATGTTAGAAATTAATAGCTTAAATGTATAAAATAACAGTTCAAATATTGTAAATTAGTGGCTTAGATGTTCTAAATTAATAGCTTAAATGTTATAAATTAATAGCCTAAATGTATAAAATAACAGTTTAATGTTATAAATTAATAGCATTAATGTTATAAATTAATAGTTTATAAGTCATAAACTAATTGCTAAAATGTTATAAATTAATTGCTTAAATGTTATAAATTAATGGCTTAAGTATTGTAAATTAATGGTTCAAACGTTATAACTTACTAGTTAGAATGTTGTTACTTGATTTTTTTTTTATTTACCTTATATTTAAATTCTTCTTCGATGTTCCCTCTCCGGGAGTTCAGGCACGAAAAAGCTCGCCCGCGATTTCCGTGTTCCTTATATACCTTGACAAGGTACCGGTTTGTTATTCAAACGGTAACGATTTTTTGACATAGCAGGAGACAGTTTTTCCATTATAACAAAAACAAATTAATGGCTAATCAAATTAATTAAATTAATTGCTTATATGTTGTAAATTAATAGCTTAGATGTTATAAATTAATAGCTAAAATGTATAAAATAACAGTTCAAATATTGTAAATTAGTGGCTTAGATGTTCTAAATTAATAGCTTAAATGCTATAAATTAATGACTTAAATGTATAAAATAACAGTTTAAATGTTGTAAATTAATGGCTTAGATGCTGTAAATTAATAGCTTATATGTTATAAATAAATAGCTTAAATGTGATAAATTAATGGCTTAAATGTTATAAATTAATGGCTGAAGTGCTATAAATTAATGGTTTAAATGTTGTAAATTAAGAGCTTGGATGTTATGAATTAATAGTTTGAATGTTAGAAATTAATGGTTTAAATGTATAAAGTAATAGTTTAAATGTTGTAAATTAATGACCTTCACGTTATAAATTACTAGCTTAAATGTTATAAATTAATGGCTTAAATGTTATAAATTAATAGCTTAACTGTTATAAAGTAACAGTTCAAATGTTCGGAATTAATGGTTAAAGGGTATAAATTAATACTTTAAATGTTAGAAGTTAATGGCTTAAGTGTATAAAATAAGAACTCAAATGTTCTACATTAGGAGCTTAAATGTTATTATTTAATAGTTCGAATGTTAGAAATAAATGGTTTAAATGTATAAAGTAATAGTTCAAATGTTGTAAATTAATACCTTAGATGTTGTAAATTAATAGCTTAAATGTTATAAATTAATAGCTTAACTGTATAAAAAGATCAGTTCAAATGTTGTAAATTAATGGTTTCGATGTTGTAAACTAATAGCTTAAATGTTATAAATTAATAGCCTAAATGTATAAAATAACAGTTTAATGTTATAAATTAATAGCATAAATGTTATAAATTAATAGTTTATACGTCATAAACTAATTGCTTAAATGTTATAAATTAATTGCTTAAATGTTATAAATTAATGGCTTAAGTATTGTAAATTAATGGTTCAAACGTTATAACTTACTAGTTAGAATGTTGTTACTTGATTTTTTTTTTATTTACCTTATATTTAAATTCTTCTTCGATGTTCCCTCTCCGGGAGTTCAGGCACGAAAAAGCTCGCCCGCGATTTCCGTGTTCCTTATATACCTTGACAAGGTATCGGTTTGTTATTCTAACGGTAACGATTTTTTGACATAGCAGGAGACAGTTTTTCCATTATAACAAAAACAAATTAATGGCTAATCAAATTAATTAAATTAACTGCTTATATGTTGTAAATTAATAGCTTAAATGTTATAAATTAATAGCTAAAATGTATAAAATAACAGTTCAAATATTGTAAATTAGTGGCTTAGATGTTCTAAATTAATAGCTTAAATGTTATAAATTAATAGCTTAAATGTATAAAGTAATAGTTTAAATGTTGTAAATTAATGACCTAGACGTTATAAATTAATAGCTTAAATGTTACAAATTAATGGCTTAAATGTTATAAATTAATAGCTTAACTGTTATAAATTAACAGTTTAAATGTTAGGAGTTAATGGTTAAAAGGTATAAATTAATACTTTAAATGTTAGAAGTTAATGACTTAAATGCATAAAATAAGAATTCAAATGTTCTACATTAGGAGCTTAAATGTTATTATTTAATAGTTCGAATGTCAGAAATAAATGGTTTAAATGTATAAAGTAATAGTTCAAATGTTGTAAATTAATACCTTAGATGTTGTAAATTAATAGCTTAAATGTTATACATTAATAGCTTAAATGTATAAAAAGATCAGTTCAAATGTTGTAAATTAATGGTTTCGATGTTGTAAACTAATAGCTTAAATGTTATAAATTAATAGCATAAATGTTATAAATTAATAGTTTAGACGTTATAAATTAATTCCTTAAATGTTATAAATTAATGGCTTAAATGTATAAAATAACAGTCCAAATGCTGTAAATTAATGGCTTAGATGTTGTAAATTAATAGCTTAAATGTTATAAATTAATGGCTTAGATGATATAAATTAATAGCTTAAATGCTATAAATTAATGACTTAAATGTATAAAATAACAGTTTAAATGTTGTAAATTAATGGGTTAGATGCTGTAAATTAATAGCTTATATGTTATAAATAAATAGCTTAAATGTATAAAATAACAGTTCAAATGTTGTAAATTAATGGCTTAGATGTTGTAAATTAATAGCTTAAATGTTATAAATTAATAGCATAAATGTATAAAATAACAGTTTAATGTTATAAATTAATAGCATAAATGTTATAAATTAGTAGTTTATACGTTATAAATTAATTGCTTAAATGTTACAAATTAATGGCTTAAATGTTATAAATTAATGGCTGAAGTGCTATAAATTAATGGTTTAAATGTTGTATATTAAGAGCTTGGATGTTATGAATTAATAGCTTGAATGTTAGAAATTAATGGTTTAAATGTATAAAGTAATAGTTTAAATGTTATAAATTAATGGCCTTGATGTTATAAATTAATAGCTTAAATGTTAGGAATCAATGGTTTAAAAGTATAAATTAATACTTTAAATGTTAGAAGTTAATGGCTTAAATGTATAAAATAAGAATTCAAATGTTCTACATTAGGAACTTAAATGTTATAATTTAATAGTTCGAATGTTAGAAATTAATAGCTCAAATGTATAAAATAACAGTTCAAATATTGTAAATTAGTGGCTTAGATGTTCTAAATTAATAGCTTAAATGTTATAAATTAATAGCCTAAATGTATAAAATAACAGTTTAATGTTATAAATTAATAGCATAAATGTTATAAATTAATAGTTTATAAGTCATAAACTAATTGCTTAAATGTTATAAATTAATTGCTTAAATGTTATAAATTAATGGCTTAAGTATTGTAAATTAATGGTTCAAACGTTATAACTTACTAGTTAGAATGTTGTTACTTGATTTTTTTTTTATTTACCTTATATTTAAATTCTTCTTCGATGTTCCCTCTCCGGGAGTGCAGGCACGAAAAAGCTCGCCCGCGATTTCCGTGTTCCTTATATACCTTGACAAGGTACCGGTTTGTTATTCAAACGGTAACGATTTTTTGACATAGCAGGAGACAGTTTTTCCATTATAACAAAAACAAATTAATGGCTAATCAAATTAATTAAATTAATTGCTTATATGTTGTAAATTAATAGCTTAAATGTTATAAATTAATAGCTAAAATGTATAAAATAACAGTTCAAATATTGTAAATTAGTGGCTTAGATGTTCTAAATTAATAGCTTAAATGCTATAAATTAATGACTTAAATGTATAAAATAACAGTTTAAATGTTGTAAATTAATGGCTTAGATGCTGTAAATTAATAGCTTATATGTTATAAATAAATAGCTTAAATGTGATAAATTAATGGCATAAATGTTATAAATTAATGGCTGAAGTGCTATAAATTAATGGTTTAAATGTTGTAAATTAAGAGCTTGGATGTTATGAATTAATAGTTTGAATGTTAGAAATTAATGGTTTAAATGTATAAAGTAATAGTTTAAATGTTGTAAATTAATGACCTTCACGTTATAAATTACTAGCTTAAATGTTATAAATTAATGGCTTAAATGTTATAAATTAATAGCTTAACTGTTATAAAGTAACAGTTCAAATGTTCGGAATTAATGGTTAAAGGGTATAAATTAATACTTTAAATGTTAGAAGTTAATGGCTTAAGTGTATAAAATAAGAACTCAAATGTTCTACATTAGGAGCTTAAATGTTATAATTTAATAGTTCGAATGTTAGAAATAAATGGTTTAAATGTATAAAGTAATAGTTCAAATGTTGTAAATTAATACCTTAGATGTTGTAAATTAATAGCTTAAATGTTATAAATTAATAGCTTAAATGTATAAAAAGATCAGTTCAAATGTTGTAAATTAATGGTTTCGATGTTGTAAACTAATAGCTTAAATGTTATAAATTAATAGCCTAAATGTATAAAATAACAGTTTAATGTTATAAATTAATAGCATAAATGTTATAAATTAATAGTTTATACGTCATAAACTAATTGCTTAAATGTTATAAATTAATTGCTTAAATGTTATAAATTAATGGCTTAAGTATTGTAAATTAATGGTTCAAACGTTATAACTTACTAGTTAGAATGTTGTTACTTGATTTTTTTTTTATTTACCTTATATTTAAATTCTTCTTCGATGTTCCCTCTCCGGGAGTTCAGGCACGAAAAAGCTCGCCCGCGATTTCCGTGTTCCTTATATACCTTGACAAGGTATCGGTTTGTTATTCTAACGGTAACGATTTTTTGACATAGCAGGAGACAGTTTTTCCATTATAACAAAAACAAATTAATGGCTAATCAAATTAATTAAATTAATTGCTTATATGTTGTAAATTAATAGCTTAAATGTTATATATTAATAGCTAAAATGTATAAAATAACAGTTCAAATATTGTAAATTAGTGGCTTAGATGTTCTAAATTAATAGCTTAAATGTTATAAATTAATAGCTTAAATGTATAAAGTAATAGTTTAAATGTTGTAAATTAATGACCTAGACGTTATAAATTAATAGCTTAAATGTTACAAATTAATGGCTTAAATGTTATAAATTAATAGCTTAACTGTTATAAATTAACAGTTTAAATGTTAGGAGTTAATGGTTAAAAGGTATAAATTAATACTTTAAATGTTAGAAGTTAATGACTTAAATGCATAAAATAAGAATTCAAATGTTCTACATTAGGAGCTTAAATGTTATTATTTAATAGTTCGAATGTTAGAAATAAATGGTTTAAATGTATAAAGTAATAGTTCAAATGTTGTAAATTAATACCTTAGATGTTATAAATTAATAGCTTAAATGTTATACATTAATAGCTTAAATGTATAAAAAGATCAGTTCAAATGTTGTAAATTAATGGTTTCGATGTTGTAAACTAATAGCTTAAATGTTATAAATTAATAGCATAAATGTTATAAATTAATAGTTTAGACGTTATAAATTAATTCCTTAAATGTTATAAATTAATGGCTTAAATGTATAAAATAACAGTCCAAATGCTGTAAATTAATGGCTTAGATGTTGTAAATTAATAGCTTAAATGTTATAAATTAATAGCATAAATGTTATAAAATAATAATTTAGACGTTATAAATTAATCGCTTAAATGTTATAAATTAATGGCTTAGATGTTAGAAGTGAATAGTTTAAATGTTATAAATTAATGGCTTAAATGTATAAAATAACATTTTAAGTGTTATAAATTAGTAGTTTAAATGTTAAAAATTAATAGTTTAGACGTTCTAAATTAATTGCTTAAATGTTTTAAATTAATGACTCAACTGTTATAAATTATTAGCTTATGTGTTGTAAATTAATGGCTTACATGTTGTAAATTAATAGCTTAAATGTTATAAATTAATAGCCTAAATGTATAAAATAACAGTTTAATGTTATAAATTAATAGCATTAATGTTATAAATTAATAGTTTATAAGTCATAAACTAATTGCTTAAATGTTATAAATTAATTGCTTAAATGTTATAAATTAATGGCTTAAGTATTGTAAATTAATGGTTCAAACGTTATAACTTACTAGTTAGAATGTTGTTACTTGATTTTTTTTTTATTTACCTTATATTTAAATTCTTCTTCGATGTTCCCTCTCCGGGAGTTCAGGCACGAAAAAGCTCGCCCGCGATTTCCGTGTTCCTTATATACCTTGACAAGGTACCGGTTTGTTATTCAAACGGTAACGATTTTTTGACATAGCAGGAGACAGTTTTTCCATTATAACAAAAACAAATTAATGGCTAATCAAATTAATTAAATTAATTGCTTATATGTTGTAAATTAATAGCTTAGATGTTATAAATTAATAGCTAAAATGTATAAAATAACAGTTCAAATATTGTAAATTAGTGGCTTAGATGTTCTAAATTAATAGCTTAAATGCTATAAATTAATGACTTAAATGTATAAAATAACAGTTTAAATGTTGTAAATTAATGGCTTAGATGCTGTAAATTAATAGCTTATATGTTATAAATAAATAGCTTAAGTGTGATAAATTAATGGCTTAAATGTTATAAATTAATGGCTGAAGTGCTATAAATTAATGGTTTAAATGTTGTAAATTAAGAGCTTGGATGTTATGAATTAATACTTTAAATGTTAGAAGTTAATGGCTTAAGTGTATAAAATAAGAACTCAAATGTTCTACATTAGGAGCTTAAATGTTATTATTTAATAGCTCGAATGTTAGAAATAAATGGTTTAAATGTATAAAGTAATAGTTCAAATGTTGTAAATTAATACCTTAGATGTTGTAAATTAATAGCTTAAATGTTATAAATTAATAGCTTAAATGTATAAAAAGATCAGTTCAAATGTTGTAAATTAATGGTTTCGATGTTGTAAACTAATAGCTTAAATGTTATAAATTAATAGCCTAAATGTATAAAATAACAGTTTAATGTTATAAATTAATAGCATAAATGTTATAAATTAATAGTTTATACGTCATAAACTAATTGCTTAAATGTTATAAATTAATTGCTTAAATGTTATAAATTAATGGCTTAAGTATTGTAAATTAATGGTTCAAACGTTATAACTTACTAGTTAGAATGTTGTTACTTGATTTTTTTTTTATTTACCTTATATTTAAATTCTTCTTCGATGTTCCCTCTCCGGGAGTTCAGGCACGAAAAAGCTCGCCCGCGATTTCCGTGTTCCTTATATACCTTGACAAGGTATCGGTTTGTTATTCTAACGGTAACGATTTTTTGACATAGCAGGAGACAGTTTTTCCATTATAACAAAAACAAATTAATGGCTAATCAAATTAATTAAATTAATTGCTTATATGTTGTAAATTAATAGCTTAAATGTTATAAATTAATAGCTAAAATGTATAAAATAACAGTTCAAATATTGTAAATTAGTGGCTTAGATGTTCTAAATTAATAGCTTAAATGTTATAAATTAATAGCTTAAATGTATAAAGTAATAGTTTAAATGTTGTAAATTAATGACCTAGACGTTATAAATTAATAGCTTAAATGTTACAAATTAATGGCTTAAATGTTATAAATTAATAGCTTAACTGTTATAAATTAACAGTTTAAATGTTAGGAGTTAATGGTTAAAAGGTATAAATTAATACTTTAAATGTTAGAAGTTAATGACTTAAATGCATAAAATAAGAATTCAAATGTTCTACATTAGGAGCTTAAATGTTATTATTTAATAGTTCGAATGTTAGAAATAAATGGTTTAAATGTATAAAGTAATAGTTCAAATGTTGTAAATTAATACCTTAGATGTTGTAAATTAATAGCTTAAATGTTATACATTAATAGCTTAAATGTATAAAAAGATCAGTTCAAATGTTGTAAATTAATGGTTTCGATGTTGTAAACTAATAGCTTAAATGTTATAAATTAATAGCATAAATGTTATAAATTAATAGTTTAGACGTTATAAATTAATTCCTTAAATGTTATAAATTAATGGCTTAAATGTATAAAATAACAGTCCAAATGCTGTAAATTAATGGCTTAGATGTTGTAAATTAATAGCTTAAATGTTATAAATTTATGGCTTAGATGATATAAATTAATAGCTTAAATGCTATAAATTAATGACTTAAATGTATAAAATAACAGTTTAAATGTTGTAAATTAATGGGTTAGATGCTGTAAATTAATAGCTTATATGTTATAAATAAATAGCTTAAATGTATAAAATAACAGTTCAAATGTTGTAAATTAATGGCTTAGATGTTGTAAATTAATAGCTTAAATGTTATAAATTAATAGCATAAATGTATAAAATAACAGTTTAATGTTATAAATTAATAGCATAAATGTTATAAATTAGTAGTTTATACGTTATAAATTAATTGCTTAAATGTTACAAATTAATGGCTTAAATGTTATAAATTAATGGCTGAAGTGCTATAAATTAATGGTTTAAATGGTGTATATTAAGAGCTTGGATGTTATGAATTAATAGCTTGAATGTTAGAAATTAATGATTTAAATGTATAAAGTAATAGTTTAAATGTTATAAATTAATGGCCTTGATGTTATAAATTAATAGCTTAAATGTTAGGAATCAATGGTTTAAAAGTATAAATTAATACTTTAAATGTTAGAAGTTAATGGCTTAAATGTATAAAATAAGAATTCAAATGTTCTACATTAGGAACTTAAATGTTATAATTTAATAGTTCGAATGTTAGAAATTAATAGCTCAAATGTATAAAATAACAGTTCAAATATTGTAAATTAGTGGCTTAGATGTTCTAAATTAATAGCTTAAATGTTATAAATTAATAGCCTAAATGTATAAAATAACAGTTTAATGTTATAAATTAATAGCATAAATGTTATAAATTAATAGTTTATAAGTCATAAACTAATTGCTTAAATGTTATAAATTAATTGCTTAAATGTTATAAATTAATGGCTTAAGTATTGTAAATTAATGGTTCAAACGTTATAACTTACTAGTTAGAATGTTGTTACTTGATTTTTTTTTTATTTACCTTATATTTAAATTCTTCTTCGATGTTCCCTCTCCGGGAGTGCAGGCACGAAAAAGCTCGCCCGCGATTTCCGTGTTCCTTATATACCTTGACAAGGTACCGGTTTGTTATTCAAACGGTAACGATTTTTTGACATAGCAGGGGACAGTTTTTCCATTATAACAAAAACAAATTAATGGCTAATCAAATTAATTAAATTAATTGCTTATATGTTGTAAATTAATAGCTTAAATGTTATAAATTAATAGCTAAAATGTATAAAATAACAGTTCAAATATTGTAAATTAGTGGCTTAGATGTTCTAAATTAATAGCTTAAATGCTATAAATTAATGACTTAAATGTATAAAATAACAGTTTAAATGTTGTAAATTAATGGCTTAGATGCTGTAAATTAATAGCTTATATGTTATAAATAAATAGCTTAAATGTGATAAATTAATGGCATAAATGTTATAAATTAATGGCTGAAGTGCTATAAATTAATGGTTTAAATGTTGTAAATTAAGAGCTTGGATGTTATGAATTAATAGTTTGAATGTTAGAAATTAATGGTTTAAATGTATAAAGTAATAGTTTAAATGTTGTAAATTAATGACCTTCACGTTATAAATTACTAGCTTAAATGTTATAAATTAATGGCTTAAATGTTATAAATTAATAGCTTAACTGTTATAAAGTAACAGTTCAAATGTTCGGAATTAATGGTTAAAGGGTATAAATTAATACTTTAAATGTTAGAAGTTAATGGCTTAAGTGTATAAAATAAGAACTCAAATGTTCTACATTAGGAGCTTAAATGTTATAATTTAATAGTTCGAATGTTAGAAATAAATGGTTTAAATGTATAAAGTAATAGTTCAAATGTTGTAAATTAATACCTTAGATGTTGTAAATTAATAGCTTAAATGTTATAAATTAATAGCTTAAATGTATAAAAAGATCAGTTCAAATGTTGTAAATTAATGGTTTCGATGTTGTAAACTAATAGCTTAAATGTTATAAATTAATAGCCTAAATGTATAAAATAACAGTTTAATGTTATAAATTAATAGCATAAATGTTATAAATTAATAGTTTATACGTCATAAACTAATTGCTTAAATGTTATAAATTAATTGCTTAAATGTTATAAATTAATGGCTTAAGTATTGTAAATTAATGGTTCAAACGTTATAACTTACTAGTTAGAATGTTGTTACTTGATTTTTTTTTTATTTACCTTATATTTAAATTCTTCTTCGATGTTCCCTCTCCGGGAGTTCAGGCACGAAAAAGCTCGCCCGCGATTTCCGTGTTCCTTATATACCTTGAAAAGGTATCGGTTTGTTATTCTAACGGTAACGATTTTTTGACATAGCAGGAGACAGTTTTTCCATTATAACAAAAACAAATTAATGGCTAATCAAATTAATTAAATTAATTGCTTATATGTTGTAAATTAATAGCTTAAATGTTATAAATTAATAGCTAAAATGTATAAAATAACAGTTCAAATATTGTAAATTAGTGGCTTAGATGTTCTAAATTAATAGCTTAAATGTTATAAATTAATAGCTTAAATGTATAAAGTAATAGTTTAAATGTTGTAAATTAATGACCTAGACGTTATAAATTAATAGCTTAAATGTTACAAATTAATGGCTTAAATGTTATAAATTAATAGCTTAACTGTTATAAATTAACAGTTTAAATGTTAGGAGTTAATGGTTAAAAGGTATAAATTAATACTTTAAATGTTAGAAGTTAATGACTTAAATGCATAAAATAAGAATTCAAATGTTCTACATTAGGAGCTTAAATGTTATTATTTAATAGTTCGAATGTTAGAAATAAATGGTTTAAATGTATAAAGTAATAGTTCAAATGTTGTAAATTAATACCTTAGATGTTATAAATTAATAGCTTAAATGTTATACATTAATAGCTTAAATGTATAAAAAGATCAGTTCAAATGTTGTAAATTAATGGTTTCGATGTTGTAAACTAATAGCTTAAATGTTATAAATTAATAGCATAAATGTTATAAATTAATAGTTTAGACGTTATAAATTAATTCCTTAAATGTTATAAATTAATGGCTTAAATGTATAAAATAACAGTCCAAATGCTGTAAATTAATGGCTTAGATGTTGTAAATTAATAGCTTAAATGTTATAAATTAATGGCTTAGATGATATAAATTAATAGCTTAAATGCTATAAATTAATGACTTAAATGTATAAAATAACAGTTTAAATGTTGTAAATTAATGGCTTAGATGTTGTAAATTAATAGCTTAAATGTATAAAATAACAGTCCAAATGCTGTAAATTAATGGCTTAGATGTTGTAAATTAATAGCTTAAATGTTATAAATTAATAGCATAAATGTTATAAAATAATAATTTAGACGTTATAAATTAATCGCTTAAATGTTATAAATTAATGGCTTAGATGTTAGAAGTGAATAGTTTAAATGTTATAAATTAATGGCTTAAATGTATAAAATAACATTTTAAGTGTTATAAATTAGTAGTTTAAATGTTAAAAATTAATAGTTTAGACGTTCTAAATTAATTGCTTAAATGTTTTAAATTAATGACTCAACTGTTATAAATTATTAGCTTATGTGTTGTAAATTAATGGCTTACATGTTGTAAATTAATAGCTTAAATGTTATAAATTAATAGCCTAAATGTATAAAATAACAGTTTAATGTTATAAATTAATTGCATAGATGTTATAAATTAATAATTTATACTTCATAAACTAATTGCTTAAATGTTATAAATTAATTGCTTAAATGTTATAAATTAATGGCTTAAGTATTGTAAATTAATGGTTCAAACGTTATAACTTACTAGTTAGAATGTTGTTACTTGATTTTTTTTTTATTTACCTTATATTTAAATTCTTCTTCGATGTTCCCTCTCCGGGAGTTCAGGCACGAAAAAGCTCGCCCGCGATTTCCGTGTTCCTTATATACCTTGACAAGGTACCGGTTTGTTATTCAAACGGTAACGATTTTTTGACATAGCAGGAGACAGTTTTTCCATTATAACAAAAACAAATTAATGGCTAATCAAATTAATTAAATTAATTGCTTATATGTTGTAAATTAATAGCTTAAATGTTATAAATTAATAGCTAAAATGTATAAAATAACAGTTCAAATATTGTAAATTAGTGGCTTAGATGTTCTAAATTAATAGCTTAAATGTTATAAATTAATAGCTTAAATGTATAAAGTAATAGTTTAAATGTTGTAAATTAATGACCTAGACGTTATAAATTAATAGCTTAAATGTTACAAATTAATGGCTTAAATGTTATAAATTAATAGCTTAACTGTTATAAATTAACAGTTTAAATGTTAGGAGTTAATGGTTAAAAGGTATAAATTAATACTTTAAATGTTAGAAGTTAATGACTTAAATGCATAAAATAAGAATTCAAATGTTCTACATTAGGAGCTTAAATGTTATTATTTAATAGTTCGAATGTTAGAAATAAATGGTTTAAATGTATAAAGTAATAGTTCAAATGTTGTAAATTAATACCTTAGATGTTGTAAATTAATAGCTTAAATGTTATACATTAATAGCTTAAATGTATAAAAAGATCAGTTCAAATGTTGTAAATTAATGGTTTCGATGTTGTAAACTAATAGCTTAAATGTTATAAATTAATAGCATAAATGTTATAAATTAATAGTTTAGACGTTATAAATTAATTCCTTAAATGTTATAAATTAATGGCTTAAATGTATAAAATAACAGTCCAAATGCTGTAAATTAATGGCTTAGATGTTGTAAATTAATAGCTTAAATGTTATAAATTAATGGCTTAGATGATATAAATTAATAGCTTAAATGCTATAAATTAATGACTTAAATGTATAAAATAACAGTTTAAATGTTGTAAATTAATGGCTTAGATGCTGTAAATTAATAGCTTATATGTTATAAATAAATAGCTTAAATGTATAAAATAACAGTTCAAATGTTGTAAATTAATGGCTTAGATGTTGTAAATTAATAGCTTAAATGTTATAAATTAATAGCATAAATGTATAAAATAACAGTTTAATGTTATAAATTAATAGCATAAATGTTATAAATTAGTAGTTTATACGTTATAAATTAATTGCTTAAATGTTACAAATTAATGGCTTAAATGTTATAAATTAATGGCTGAAGTGCTATAAATTAATGGTTTAAATGTTGTATATTAAGAGCTTGGATGTTATGAATTAATAGCTTGAATGTTAGAAATTAATGGTTTAAATGTATAAAGTAATAGTTTAAATGTTATAAATTAATGGCCTTGATGTTATAAATTAATAGCTTAAATGTTAGGAATCAATGGTTTAAAAGTATAAATTAATACTTGAAATGTTAGAAGTTAGTGGCTTAAATGTATAAAATAAGAATTCAAATGTTCTACATTAGGAACTTAAATGTTATAATTTAATAGTTCGAATGTTAGAAATTAATAGCTCAAATGTATAAAATAACAGTTCAAATATTGTAAATTAGTGGCTTAGATGTTCTAAATTAATAGCTTAAATGTTATGAATTAATAGCCTAAATGTATAAAATAACAGTTTAATGTTATAAATTAATAGCATAAATGTTATAAATTAATAGTTTATAAGTCATAAACTAATTGCTTAAATGTTATAAATTAATTGCTTAAATGTTATAAATTAATGGCTTAAGTATTGTAAATTAATGGTTCAAACGTTATAACTTACTAGTTAGAATGTTGTTACTTGATTTTTTTTTTATTTACCTTATATTTAAATTCTTCTTCGATGTTCCCTCTCCGGGAGTGCAGGCACGAAAAAGCTCGCCCGCGATTTCCGTGTTCCTTATATACCTTGACAAGGTACCGGTTTGTTATTCAAACGGTAACGATTTTTTGACATAGCAGGAGACAGTTTTTCCATTATAACAAAAACAAATTAATGGCTAATCAAATTAATTAAATTAATTGCTTATATGTTGTAAATTAATAGCTTAAATGTTATAAATTAATAGCTAAAATGTATAAAATAACAGTTCAAATATTGTAAATTAGTGGCTTAGATGTTCTAAATTAATAGCTTAAATGCTATAAATTAATGACTTAAATGTATAAAATAACAGTTTAAATGTTGTAAATTAATGGCTTAGATGCTGTAAATTAATAGCTTATATGTTATAAATAAATAGCTTAAATGTGATAAATTAATGGCTTAAATGTTATAAATTAATGGCTGAAGTGCTATAAATTAATGGTTTAAATGTTGTAAATTAAGAGCTTGGATGTTATGAATTAATAGTTTGAATGTTAGAAATTAATGGTTTAAATGTATAAAGTAATAGTTTAAATGTTGTAAATTAATGACCTTCACGTTATAAATTACTAGCTTAAATGTTATAAATTAATGGCTTAAATGTTATAAATTAATAGCTTAACTGTTATAAAGTAACAGTTCAAATGTTCGGAATTAATGGTTAAAGGGTATAAATTAATACTTTAAATGTTAGAAGTTAATGGCTTAAGTGTATAAAATAAGAACTCAAATGTTCTACATTAGGAGCTTAAATGTTATAATTTAATAGTTCGAATGTTAGAAATAAATGGTTTAAATGTATAAAGTAATAGTTCAAATGTTGTAAATTAATACCTTAGATGTTGTAAATTAATAGCTTAAATGTTATAAATTAATAGCTTAAATGTATAAAAAGATCAGTTCAAATGTTGTAAATTAATGGTTTCGATGTTGTAAACTAATAGCTTAAATGTTATAAATTAATAGCCTAAATGTATAAAATAACAGTTTAATGTTATAAATTAATAGCATAAATGTTATAAATTAATAGTTTATACGTCATAAACTAATTGCTTAAATGTTATAAATTAATTGCTTAAATGTTATAAATTAATGGCTTAAGTATTGTAAATTAATGGTTCAAACGTTATAACTTACTAGTTAGAATGTTGTTACTTGATTTTTTTTTTATTTACCTTATATTTAAATTCTTCTTCGATGTTCCCTCTCCGGGAGTTCAGGCACGAAAAAGCTCGCCCGCGATTTCCGTGTTCCTTATATACCTTGACAAGGTATCGGTTTGTTATTCTAACGGTAACGATTTTTTGACATAGCAGGAGACAGTTTTTCCATTATAACAAAAACAAATTAATGGCTAATCAAATTAATTAAATTAATTGCTTATATGTTGTAAATTAATAGCTTAAATGTTATAAATTAATAGCTTAAATGTATAAAGTAATAGTTTAAATGTTGTAAATTAATGACCTAGACGTTATAAATTAATAGCTTAAATGTTACAAATTAATGGCTTAAATGTTATAAATTAATAGCTTAACTGTTATAAATTAACAGTTTAAATGTTAGGAGTTAATGGTTAAAAGGTATAAATTAATACTTTAAATGTTAGAAGTTAATGACTTAAATGCATAAAATAAGAATTCAAATGTTCTACATTAGGAGCTTAAATGTTATTATTTAATAGTTCGAATGTTAGAAATAAATGGTTTAAATGTATAAAGTAATAGTTCAAATGTTGTAAATTAATACCTTAGATGTTGTAAATTAATAGTTTAAATGTTATAAATTAATAGCTTAAATGTATAAAAAGATCAGTTCAAATGTTGTAAATTAATGGTTTCGATGTTGTAAACTAATAGCTTAAATGTTATAAATTAATAGCATAAATGTTATAAATTAATAGTTTAGACGTTATAAATTAATTCCTTAAATGTTATAAATTAATGGCTTAAATGTATAAAATAACAGTCCAAATGCTGTAAATTAATGGCTTAGATGTTGTAAATTAATAGCTTAAATGTTATAAATTAATGGCTTAGATGATATAAATTAATAGCTTAAATGCTATAAATTAATGACTTAAATGTATAAAATAACAGTTTAAATGTTGTAAATTAATGGCTTAGATGTTGTAAATTAATAGCTTAAATGTATAAAATAACAGTCCAAATGCTGTAAATTAATGGCTTAGATGTTGTAAATTAATAGCTTAAATGTTATAAATTAATAGCATAAATGTTATAAAATAATAATTTAGACGTTATAAATTAATCGCTTAAATGTTTTAAATTAATGGCTTAGATGTTAGAAGTGAATAGTTTAAATGTTATAAATTAATGGCTTAAATGTATAAAATAACATTTTAAATGTTATAAATTAATAGTTTAAATGTTAAAAATTAATAGTTTAGACGTTCTAAATTAATTGCTTAAATGTTTTAAATTAATGGCTCAACTGTTATAAATTATTAGCTTATGTGTTGTAAATTAATGGCTTACATGTTGTAAATTAATAGCTTAAATGTTATAAATTAATAGCCTAACTGTATAAAATAACAGTTTAATGTTATAAATTAATAGCATAAATGTTATAAATTAATAGTTTATACGTCATAAACTAATTGCTTAAATGTTATAAATTAATTGCTTAAATGTTATAAATTAATGGCTTAAGTATTGTTAATTAATGGTTCAAACGTTATAACTTACTAGTTAGAATGTTGTTACTTGATTTTTTTTTTATTTACCTTATATTTAAATTCTTCTTCGATGTTCCCTCTCCGGGAGTTCAGGCACGAAAAAGCTCGCCCGCGATTTTCGTGTTCCTTATATACCTTGACAAGGTATCGGTTTGTTATTCAAACGGTAACGATTTTTTGACATAGCAGGAGACAGTTTTTCCATTATAACAAAAACAAATTAATGGCTAATCAAATTAATTAAATTAATTGCTTATATGTTGTAAATTAATAGCTTAAATGTTATAAATTAATAGCTAAAATGTATAAAATAACAGTTCAAATATTGTAAATTAGTGGCTTAGATGTTCTAAATTAATAGCTTAAATGCTATAAATTAATGACTTAAATGTATAAAATAACAGTTTAAATGTTGTAAATTAATGGCTTAGATGCTGTAAATTAATAGCTTATATGTTATAAATAAATAGCTTAAATGTGATAAATTAATGGCTTAAATGTTATAAATTAATGTCTTAAATGTTATAAATTAATGGCTTAAATGTTATAATTTAATAGCTTAAGTATTGTAAATTAATGGTTTAGACGTTATAAATTACTAGTGACAATGTTGTTATTTGATTTTTTTTTTTTATTTACCTTATATTTAAATTCTTCTTCGATGTTCACTCTCCGGAATTTCAGGCACAAAAGAGCTCGCGCGCGACTTCCGTGTTCCTTATATACCTTGACAAGGTGTCGGTTTGTTAATCAAACGGTAACGATTTTTAGACATAGCAGGAGACGGTTTTTCCATTATAACAAAATCAAATTGAACGAATTCTTAATTTTTATCGTAAATTTGCATCTTTAACGATTTAGTACGATATCCATTTTTATCATTTTAATAGTTTCTACAAACTAAGACTAAATTCACACCTCCTTGATACTAGTTTTCGGCCATCAATTAGTTTGAACAAAACGGGAAAAGAGCCTAAGGGCAGTCGATGACGTTACTGTGAAATAAGTTAAGCTATTAAATAATCAGACAGATAAAATTCATATTAAGCGTTATATTATATTATCGATATTCGTTCATTAACTCGTGCTAATTAAAAAATAAAATGTTCTTTTTTCTTGAATAACACCTACAGCTCTGTTTGAAATAATTAAAATTCTTACTTAATGCTTACTTAAAAGTCAGGTTCTTTATTAATTCCTCTCAAGTTAAACGAGTAAATTTACTGGTTATAGTTGTAACATAAAATGGCTTTATTTCATCAATACCGCCTGCATCGCTGTACGTGATACAGTTATTAATTATTTAGCGAATAATATGATCTAATTGGCTGTAATCGCGGTTAGGTATTTCTTCGTTAAATCTATCGATGTATTAGGCTATTAGCGGGAGACTTGTTGATTCCTCGAAGAAATATCAAATTCTATGAAAATTAACTGAATGATTTTATTCAATTAGTATTCGTCAATGTCTGTCATATTCAACAACCTTCTTTTATAATAGATTCTGCTCGGATCAATTATTTTATAATAAATTGCAGATTATGCCACTGTATATTATATTTGCCTATAGCTCTTTTTTTTCTAATTCATTGATTTTATTATTAGTCTCGTTGGTTTTTCCCGTGAGTATCTGTTTTACGTACATCTCCATTATGCTCAGATTTTTAACATCATCGGATAACTATCTTTTTTAAAAATAGTTCGTACAACCGTAAACTCGTACTGTTTTTAAAATCATTCGGTCAGTAATCATTACAGGAGTGAACTTGTCGAGGATTTCATGGGTGTGAATTTTCGTAGGAAGGTATAAAATGATTCGATCTATTGTAGCTGGTCCTTTTTTTAATAAAAATTTATTTCATGTTATTCCTGGCAAATCACATGGCGCGATTAATAACTATGATACACGTTCAGTATGGACTCCAGCTTGCTGCAATTAGGCCATTGAGTAATTAAACGAAAGACGGAGAAAGAGTAACGATCATTCTCGAATCTGGCGAATGTCTGACGCATCTTTATCTTCATCTCAAATTGACTAGTTTCCATTCTCACTCTAAAACGAGTATCGCAGAGAGGTTCGAAAAATGATTTTTCGTTGAAAAGTCAGATTTTATTCAATTTTCATTTCTCCAATTTCTACGGAGATTTTCGTTCTTTCAGAATTTTCTTCTTATTTAACAAGTGCCTTGACGAAATATTTCTATAGTACCAGCCATAATAGAGAGAACTCGTTTGAAACAGTTTATCGCTAGAAAGCAAACACATCATTGGGCTTTTGCACGCTTAGACTTGATATGACAGATTTTAGCTTATTTTTTTGTAATAATAAGTTACAGGTGCTTGGATAGATCTCTTTCTCAATCGAAGTCCTTTAATGTCTCGACGAAAGAAATTTTATATGTCGGAGATGAAAGAACATCGGAGCCTTTGGAATTTTGAATAATCCCGCAACATTGTAATCTAGAGTCTACTATAGCTGTAATTAAACAATTGTAGTTATTCAATCCGATTGTAATTGTTCGAGAGTTGTGATAATGAGCTTGGGCTCGAGGCGACAGTCAGTCGCCGAACGTAGCCGCGGTCACGAGATGAACGCTTTGTCTAACAAAGGTATGGAGTAATTCTATAGCCCTTCTTAAAAGAAATATTTGTGGCGGCACGCGACAGTAAACATTCCAACGGTTTCTGCCCCGTGGCTCGCCACACGCAGACCCTATTCTTCGAGTAAGATGATTGCCAGATGTCGATGCGTCTCCGCAGTACATATTCAGCTAGCCTGAGGGCCCGTTATAAATCTTAGGATTTAGTTGACTAAAGTCCTTCAAACAAACAGTCTTTATCCCAGCTACGGGAAGATAGGAGAGACCTATTTTTCAACGAACGGCGTCTCCCACTAGCAACTTTTCCCCGAGGGTGGCTAGCATCTTTTTCTAACCACCGATATGGAGATTGACCAATTAGCAGCAACGCCAAATTCCCTCGCCTTCTGAACGAAGGCTATGTTCGACGAATCCGATGATCTCGTGTCCTCAGACACACCCCTCATAGTTTTCCTCTGCAGCATCATCGCGACGGAGAGTCATTCTCTCGTGAGGTCGTATTAGCGAGTTACTTAGAGTCTGTACGCTCGGTGGATATTCCACGTTTTAACAAAAAGTCCGACTTAGATTTTTGTGAGCACGTACATCTATCATCCCGTTGACCGCGGATTCGTTATTGAGCCTAAGATCAACATGACTAGTATTGCGAGTGTCCAACCGCCACGGTTGATTGTCGAGTCTGTAGTATCCCTACTCGTGTTAGCAAGCCGCGCCTTTGTTATATCACAACGATGGTCAAGTCCAACGGAGATTTATCAAACGCCTACAACCCTATTCCTGACGCTTCTCCGACAAGTATAATATTTTATTAGGAAGGGAGAAATGGTACGTTCGTATACGATTTTATATTTTTAATCGGTAAAAATGAAGTTGAAAGGGTAGAAAAGCTATTGAAAAAAATTTGGATATCATCGAAGCATCTGCAGGTCGATCTTAATTCGATCTATCGAACGATAGGCTCGCGGTCGGTTCGATCGTAACGTCGATTAACATTTATGAACGGCTGGATCCGCTAGCAACATCAAAATACAATTTCTTTTGCCAAGAGGAAACATTGAATTATAGGCTCGCCCTATCAACTCAAAATCAACTTCAATTGACGACTAATTAGACTCTTTGAAAAGTTTCACATCCCTCACGATCACGACAGACATTACGCACAACGATTTATTCGTTTCGAAGTTTTTCTTTATACAGAACCAAAGCCGCGACCGATGAGTTCGCGGTGGGAAATGGTAACAAGAAAGGCTCGCCGCAGGAAATCCCCGACTCTAAACCCGCGAGCAAGGAGGTTGGAGCGGAGAAAGCGATGGAAGCCATGAACTTAGGGGATTAAGAAGATGCGCATCCTCCAGGCCAATCTGGGACGGTCAAGACGGGCACAAGACCTGCTCTTTCAAACCATCCTGGAGAGCACGATGGCCCTAACGGTGGTGGCGGAGCCATACAGAGTCCTGGACCCTCCGGACTGGGCCGGAGATACAGATGGCTGTCACCTGGACATCAGCGCCGGGGACGTCCGCCCACGGGGATCCACTGGAACGCGGCAACGGATACGTAGCGGTCGAATGGGCAGGAATGGTGGTAGTGGACATGTATGTGTCGCCCAACAGCGTATCGATTATTAATTTAATTTTCATGGAAATTTGGTAACGTTTAATTTATCTTAACTAAGACAGCCGTGTATAAACGATTCTATCGTTCTTTTTATTCGAACATGGGTAACATTTGATGTACGATTTATATTTGTCGGAGATGAAAGAACACCGGAGCCTTTGGAATTTTGAATAATCCCGCAACATTGTAATCTAGAGTCTACTATAGCTGTAATTAAACTATTGTAGTTATTCAATCCGATTGTAATTGTTCGAGAGTTGTGATAATGAGCTTGGGCTCGAGGCGACAGCCAGTCGCCGAACGTAGCCGCGGTCGCGGGATGAACGCTTTGTCTAACAGAGGCATGGAGTAATTCTATAGCTCTCCTTAAAAGAAATATTCGTGGCGGCACGCGACAGTAAACATTCCAACGGTTTCTGTCCCGTGGCTCGCCACACGCAGACCCTATTCTTCGAGTAAGATGATTGCCAGATGTCGATGCGTCTCCGCAGTACATGTTCAGCTAGCCTGAGGGCCTGTTATAAATCTTAGGATTTAGTTGACTAAAGTCCTTCAAACAAACAGTCTTTGTCCCAGCTACGGGAAGATAGGAGAGACCTATTTTTCAACGAACGGCGTCTCCCACTAGCAACTTTTCCCCGAGGGTGGCTAGCATCTTTTTCTAACCACCGATATGGAGATTGACCAATTAGCAGCAACGCCAATTTCCCTTACTTTCTGAACGAAGGCTTTCCTCGACGAATCCGATGATCTCGTGTCCTTAGACACACCCCATCATAGTTTTCCTCTGCAGCATCATCGCGACGGAGAGTCATTCTCTCGTGAGGTCGTATTAGCGAGTTACTTAGAGTCTGTACGCTCGGTGGATGGTTCACGTTTTAACAAAGAGTCCGACATAGAATTTGCGAGCACGTTAATCTATCATCCCGTCGACCGCGGATTCGTTATGGAACCTAGGATCATTGTCACTAGTTTCTCGAGTAACTAATTACCGCGGTTACTTGTCCAGTTCTATGATAATCGTACTTGCACTAGTCAATGTCTTCCCTATTGCATATCGACACATGTAATCCAAACGAAGATTCGTTTCACGCCCCTAACTCTAATTCTAATGTAAACCCGACAAATATATTTCTGGGTTATAGTTACTACCTTTGCTAATGGTACTCTATACCATTGTCCGTACATTTTACTACATGTTTCTTAGCCTAACCATATCCTTAACCTTTCAAGACTATTCTATCTATCTATCATCTATATTTCAACCCTAATTTCACACTTTATGGTCAATAATGGTTGAATAAACAACATCTTCTAAATATACATCTTCTAAATTTATTTTTTCTTTATTTATTCTTTAGTCTCCCAAATTCCAAACAAATCTGTTCTTCTACCATCCACAAAATCCAAAATATTGCCTTACGTATTACCTATTAACATTTTATACTCTCTTTTCATTCCTTTCTCACTTATGTCAACTTCCAGAAGTCTAACGTCTACAATCTTTTTACACATTTTACAATCTTAATTCATCATAATTTACGACATCTTTATTACACACCTCGTCTCCTCATCTCACCTTATACTTTTACGCTTTCATCATTACCTGCTTTACGCAGAACGCTTTACATTACCAAACGTTCTTATTTACACATCTCATTTGCGCATTCACGCGTTATTCGAATATTCGAAGGGGCGTTTGCTCCTAACATGGACCGTCTTTTCGGTATATCAAGCAAATTTATACCAGAAAGAAAATAAACGCAGATACGCACAGATACACGTCGCAGTCCAATTCTTGGTTAAATTTCGCCCATAAGCGTTGGTCATCTCTCTACTTACTCATCTCTGCTTGTAGGGAGCAGGAAATGATTGCATATCGTGTCTATTCAATTCTTAGTCAATGATAAAAGCCAGACAAATAAGGTTAAGTGTTCATATTATACTGTGCAATGTATAAATAGTAAACAGATTAGCAGCAGATTGTCTTTATATTTTGTGAACATAAAATAATATACAATCTATTCATACATTGCATATATTATTTATATATTATAATAATAACTCGTGATTTTTTAAAATATCAATATGAGGCCACAAGTAATTGACACGAAAACTAATTCTCACGCATCCGGAGAAGCTGATGAATGCCTTTTCGAATATTTACACGCTGAGATAGTTAATTATACTCTGACTAAATCATGCAAAAATAAGGTAATTATGCACAATACGATAAATTTTACATAATTCAAGAATTTTGCACTACGTGATATTATATAGGTATTTCTCCCTATTCTTTTTTTTTTTTTTTATATCCCTTATATCCCTTATTATTTTATATATATTTGACTAACAGTTTTTGTTTAAATACAGTAAAATAGTTTGAATCTTTCTTAAAACATTATTTTTACAACTATCTTTTAAACTCTTAAATGTTATATTTTATTGTATACTTTAATTTTGTTGACATATTTAAAAATACACATCACTAGTTGAGCAATATACAAAGAAATGTGTCAATCCTATAAATGTACGATTAATACATTTTTTATCACTTGTTATGATAATATATTTTTAGATTTTTAAATCCTACGATAAAGCATTAGTCACTCAGTGAAAGAGAAACTACAAATGTCTTATTATTTTTTGTAATTATCAATTTATAAATACATCAAATTAACGAATTTTAATATCAAATGTTAAAACTCTCATTTTAATATTCAATTTTGTTGGATCAAATCCTGATACTTTGATATTAAAATTTAAATATTATAAAAACCTTATAACTTGTACGATAATATTTACATAATATCTAATGTATAAAGGAAGGGGAAGAAGAGCTGTCTCGACTAGAATGGATGGGATTCAGTGTTGGCTACAGAATCATTGAACGATTGACGAGGGAATGGAATCGATTTAAAGATGAATTGGATATGATAAAATTTATTTGTACTGATTTTTGGTCTGGTCTTTATCATAAACAAATTGATAATTTAAGGACAAATCACCATGGTGTATATGTATTACAAGACAACTCATTTCGATTATTGAATAAAGTAGGTACTAATAGTAATAAACAATATCTTCAGGAAAGTCCTCGTTTATTGACATTTACTTGTGGACTTTTAAGAGGAAGTTTAGCTAATCTCGGAATTATTAGTACCGTTAATGCAGAAATTTCTACGTTACCAAGTTGTAAATTTCATGTACAAGTTCAGAGAATTTAATGCTCGTAAATACAATGCAAAATCATGTTCAATAAAAGTTAATACATATTACGAAATAATATCTAACGACTAGGTTTTTCATAAAAATCAGAGAATCAGAAAATAACGTTTCGTCTAGTTGTAACAACAGGTAGTGCGTTAAAACGTACATTTGATTGAAATTTCATAAACCATATATTTTAATGCAAGATAATTTTTATAAGGATTTATTTATTAAAAGTATATATATGTATGTATATATTTTTTTTTCTACAAATATGTAAAATTGATCATATGATAAGTTTCACATTTTTTTCAAAATGAGTACCTATATACCTTAAATGCGTTGTATAATATTTAATTTAAATGCATAAAATAACCGGAGATGCTAGTTATAAGTATCCAAGTATATACATCCAATTTTACAGCTACAGAATATAATAAAAGTAAAAATTATGAAAAACATAATTATAATGAAACAAACGAGTAAGATAATCTTAAAAGTGGTTTAACGATTGTATGTTAATGTTTAAGACCTGATACATCGAATGATTATTAGATGTTGTATCCATTATTTTTTAGTAATAAAATTCAAAATATGAAATTGGTTTATGACTCCAACAAAAGCATCATCGCGTTCATCATTTAAAATTACCGCATACGGTTCTTTTTCAAGAATCCGTGATAAATATCCAAGAGATGCTGAATACTTAACTTTAACATATTGTTTAACCATAGTCTTTTCTACAAAGTCTGTATAGTTTACTGCACCAGATACTATGTTTGACAAAATTCTATTCAAACTAATAACACCTTTTATATGTATATCATTATCGCTAATAAGCAGTAGTTGTATATCTGTATTTTTAATCATTTGAATAGCTTCTTGACATGTTACTGTATTTTCCTTCAACAAAGGTTGTTTATCAAAAGATAAATTTGAAACTTTCATATTCCACCACCACTTATTTGTTTCAATTTGACATGTAGCTTGCTGCAATTTATTCAATGATACATCATTTTAATTTCTAATAAAACAGTACAGTATTTGTATAGATTGACATTATGTATAATTTACCAAAAATCCTCTAGCTTCCATCCAGTGGTTGGATACAAATTTAGTTAAATAATTTCGTATTCCATCGGGTAAAACAATAACTATACGTTTTCCTTCGGGAATATCTTTAGCTATCTTTAGGGCAGCTATAAGCGCAGAGCCGCTGCTACCACCACATAGTAAACCTTCTTCACGTATAAGCATTCTAGCAGCATTTAATGATTCGTAATCCTCGGTTTTTACCCATTTATCGATTACGTTACGATCTAACACTGTAGGTACAAAATCATAGCTAAAAACAATTTCATCGATCATCCAAAATACAAAAAAAAGATACTGTATCTTGATATAACGGAAAAGGGTGTTATACCCACCCAATTCCTTCTACTTCGTAAAAGCCAACTTCTGAATCTTGCGATTCAGGATCTAAAATACTTCCTTTGGGATCTACGGCAATGATCTTTATATCTGGCGATAATTCTTTCAGTTTTCGCGCAATACCTGAAACAGTACCGCCAGTGCCTGCACCAGCTACTACATAATCTAATTTCCCCTCGCATTGTTTCCAAATTTCAGTTGCAGTTTGATCATAATGAACCAATGGATTTCCAGGATTAGTATACTGAGCGATATAATATAAATAGAAAGTAATAAAGTTGTACGATATTCAATAATATACAAACGCGTGTACACATATATGTGACATTACCTGATCAAGAATAATACTATTTGGTATCTCTGTTTGTAACTTTTGTGCAACACTGATATGAGCTTCTGGACTATCCCAACTTGCTTCTGTTGGGGTTCGAACAATTTCAGCACCAAGTGCACAAAGTGTTGACGCTTTCTCATCAGACATTTTTTCCGGCATAACAATAATGCATCTATATCCCCTAACTGCAGCAACCATTGCTAAACCAATTCCAGTATTACCACTTGTAGGTTCGATGATGGTATATCCTGGCTTTAGCAAGCCTTTCTCTTCTGCATCCTGCACCATCCTATATGCGATTCTGTCTTTCACAGAACCACCAGGATTAAGAAATTCACATTTTACATCTAAAAGTAAACTAATATTTAATTATATCAAATTTCCAAATTACATATTGAATAAACGAAACTAATACTAACACATTTCACATTTAATCCCATAAGATTTTGGGATGTTATTTAATTTTATAAGTGGAGTTTGTCCAATAGTAGTTAAAATATCAGGAAGTATCTTGGTACGGTCGCCATTTCTGAAATAAAAATCATTTTAATACAATGTAAAAAAAAATCAACATTGAAATTCAAAAAAAGGAAAGAAAGCTTCATATAAAATATAAACACTTACATAACAAAGTAAATAAGCATACTATACAAATATTAGGAATAACGGTATTATATTTGATTTAAAATCTTCCAAGTATTTCTTATTTTTAAAGAATAGGCTAAGTATAATAAGAAAGACAAAAAGAATTATTTATTTGAATTTTTGAACCAAAACTTTTACAGTTGTCTTTTAGATCTTTGAAATAAATATTTTCTACTATCTCAAATGATTATAATATGTTATTGATTTAAGAATTTAAACTTTCTATAACTAAAATTTAATTAAAAAAACAAATTTTTATAATAAATTATAGTCTTCTTACTCTAATTTTTAAGTACTTATTATCCCAATTTCGAAAGTAATAATCTTATAATCATGGATCATTCGATGCTAGTCTAACAATATAGTATAACGATGGACAAATATATATGAATAAAATTTAAAGAATATATAGACAGACAGATGTGTTCAATTTTTAAGTCACGTAACTACGTAATTGTAAGAAGTTAAATAGAAAACATACATACGGATGTGTGTTTCTCCTACTATACAATGTTATCTAAATCAAGAATTCTGAAATTTATTCACAGAAAAATATAACCTACATTAATAGAAAAAATTATATAATTATGTAATTATTATATGTATAATGGACTTAATCAACGATATGGTTGTAGATTGTAATTTTTATGTTATAATTACATTTTTATTATACCGCAAGATATTATTTTTATTATACCTTCTATCTTTTCACTGAGTATGACGATGACGTATCTATGACAATAATTTCAGTTACACTAGATTAATACTTCTAATCTATTTCTTTTTTGGTTAATACTTTTGTTATAAACTTACTCCATTCTACATGTATGTGGTGAATTTGTTGCGTTTAACTCCCATGTGCAGCTACTAGATCGATTAGGCTTCTTAAATTCCATGATCAAGATTCAAATTACACTTTAGTTTCTTGAATAAAAAAATAAAAATAATCTTCAAACCCGATACCACCAAACAATTTAAATATTATATGTACAAGACTTTTTAACCAATATGTCTCAAGATTAATAAAAACGATGATGCTTGAGATGAATGCTACATACATGTGCTTTATCTAATCATCTATCATCTAAGTGTTGCAACAACTGCTTATTTAACATTATAGGATATGTTTTTGTAATCATGATTTTTTATTTCGTTTTTTTTACTAATAACGTACTCGCTATTACAAGTGAAATGCAATTACTAAAGTATAAAAATAAGATATATATATACATATGCGCGCGCGCGTGTGTGTGTGTACATATAAACGCACGTATATACACCTATACGTAATCAATTAATGAATTTGCAATATTTATGAAAACTATTATGCAAATGTCACAATAAGGACATTACGCTAAAATTTAAGTACTAATATATTTGATCATTTCTCGATAATTGATGATTACATACCATACATAAGGCTTTTGCAAAGAATGTTGTTTCTACGCGTAACTACTAACTGTATTATTTAATATATACATTGATTAAATAGAAAAAGATACAACTACATTCACGAGATTTATCCAGCTTTTATTTTACGTAATTGATACATTTTATTTTATGTTACTAAACGATTATTGACTAAACTATGTTATAATATTACGTTCATGCTAATTTTTTGAAAATTTTGATTCGTATCGGACCGGAAAAGAGAATATGCCATTTCAATATGGTGGATCGTTTTTGAAGCACTCATTGTCGGTACTTTTTGTTTCTTTTTAAACATTGATATACATTGATAAAAATTTTGTTAAGGAAGTACGAACTTGATAATTAAACAGTAGGTTAATAGTTATTATAAGTCTACATGAATGACAACGATTGATGCGTGTTCGGTAACGGTTCACGTTTTTAGTTGAAATGGATTGTCGTTGCCGCAACGATTATACAGTTCGTAAAAAGTCACACGTATGTTCTGCTTCTAAAATGTATTAACAGTAAAAAATAGTGCATTACATTATCGGTACCTATTGTATTGTAATGCCATCGTTCGGTAGAAATTGTTGTATTCTATTCTAAAATTGTGACAAGTTCATAGCATTCATCAAACAAAACTTACGAGTACACTGTATAATTACATATTATGCACTTTGAAGTGGAATCTGTTCAAAAATATCCAACCACAAACATGTATGTAATTTTACAAAGAATTTTACAGTGATATTCTTATTTCACATTATTTTGTATTCTTTTTCTTTTTTTTTTTATTGTTTATTCATTTCTTTTGCGTATATATTTTAAAATAGCTGTTTTAATATATTTTTATTTTTAATGATTTGCAACTTTAATTTGATAGGAATAAGTCAATGGAGGACTTATTAATATACAATCGTGAAGTTATGACCGAGTTGGAAAATCAGAATCCAACAGCAACAAACATAGGCAATGGTATATTAGATAATGTACAAGAGAGTGGCGCAAGTGGAGAAAAGAAAGATAGTCCAGTTTCAAGTCCAAATTTATCTCCACGCCCAAGTCCAAAAGTGCGTAATAAACGAGATCACTCCAAAACAAGTCATGATTCAAGTACCAAGGAATCTAATAGTGTCAACAAATTGGATGATCATCAAGTACATTTTAAGATTTTAGCATTAAAACATCTTTTGTTATGAAATTTCCTTTGTCTCAAATTAATGCATAATTCATTTTAAAAACATGATATAGCAACAACAAGATATAGCAAACAAATCGTCAGATTCTTCTCAGGCTGTAAAAAGTTCACACGAGGGTAAAAAGGAAACACGGAGTAGTGAACGAAATAAAAAAAAATCTTGGTATCACGTTTTATATCCAACATACAAGTCTAGATCTGATGATTTTAGGCGTATATTTAAAGATGTACCAGATGATGAAAGATTAGTTGTCGGTAAGTAATTAATTTTCATATAAGATTTTTTGATAATAAAATATAGTATATGGTGCTGTCAATACTGATACTTCATTTTTCTTAATGCTTTTGTCGTAAGCTTGCTCCAAATTTTAAATCATTTTTATCACTGTTATAATAATATTAGTATATTAATCATATCAGATTGCAAATATATTTAAACATAACAGAAAATATATAATTTCTAGATTATTCGTGTGCACTGCAACGTGAAATATTAGTTCATGGAAGACTCTATGTATCTCAAAATTACGTATGCTTTTATGCAAATATTTTTAGTTGGGAAACTCTAGTATGTTTACGCTGGAAGGATGTTACATCTATCACCAAAGAAAAAACTGCACTTGTGATACCTAATGCAATTTTAATATGCACTGCCACTGACAAGTTTTTCTTGACATCTTTCGGTGCAAGAGATAAAACATATGTAATGTTATTTCGTGTATGGCAAAATGTTCTTATTGGTGAGGTACGAAAATTATGTGATATCGGAACATATTACAAATATTTATTCGTATTAATTTTATATAAAATGATATAAAACTTTCAATGTAATTAGACGTCGAGGTGTCTAAATAAGAAATTAATTGTTTAAGCCTATGAGTGCATCTGAAATGTGGCAACTTGTACATTCTTGTTATGGAGATGAATTGGGTTTAACATCGGATGATGAAGATTATGTACCGCCGTTACCAGCACCTGATGAAGAGAAGTTATCAACAAGATTATCCGTAGAATCATTTTCTGAGGTAATTTATATATTAACATATCAGAAATTAATGCACGATTAGTGTTAGAGTGTATTATCAATCACCGTTTATGCTATTTTTGTTTCTCTATATCATGTATTAATTTTAATTTAATTTTTTTTATGAAATGATGTGTTTTATATCAAAGGTAGAAGGTGGTAATACAGAACATGCAGTAACTCGAGTGCCAGATACAATCTCTGAAACAAAAGCAGAAGTTCATCATTTGCCTCGGCCAGATCCTATTATCGATGCAACAGACCTAAGTGATACAACAGAAAGTGAAGCAGAAAAGCATGCATGTAAGTTTTTGATAGTGGTGTCTTTTTGTTAAATCTCTTTTTGAAACTCCTCCGCTACAAAAGACATTAACATTAGGAATGTATGTTACTTACCTTATAAATGTGAAGAATATAATATTAAGATAGATCTCAAAACATGTCCCAAAGATATAAATATATTTTACCATATAAAAATACAATTTTTATATCTACTTAAAAGAATAAATGATAATATTTGTAATCGCGTGAATTAGTTCAGCATTGAGATGATGATGTCCACTGTACATTTGTCGTTTATTAGATATTCTTAGCATCAGCATCAATTTTCGTGCGATATGTGGGTTGTTACTATTACAGAATTTCTTATTAAACCAATTTTTTTCTACCTACGCTCCATAGTATAGTAATTATACCCAGCCTTTAAAAATAAAACTGCTTAGTTATTCTTTCAACATTTCATTGAAGATATGCGCTTGGTGACATGTGATTCGTATCTAACAGATATTATTCAAGAGGTTTCAAATAATGTTCACATGGATAAGCAAGAAAGAATTAATTGTATGGTTTGTACATTTTACTGATTCCAGTATCATGGACTTCTATTTACTATCATTTTTATTTATTATATTACAGTTTCCTATACCATTTGATGAATTTTTAAAACATTTATGCCAGATATACTGTAGAAAAAAGTTATTTCCAATAATTTTCATACCAAATTATTTTTATGATACTCTGTTATAGATTAATTCATGTTTATATGATCCTCCTTTAATATTCTTAAAATACAAAAACACGTGATTTTTTAAGATGGTTAAAATATTCTTTGAAAGTTTGAAAGTTAGATTATTTTTAAATACATTGCAAAAAAATCCAAAAGTATCTTTTGATATTTTGATATCAATTATCCTTTGATCTCAATAACACAATATCATTTAAATTTAGAGGAATATAATTATCAACTAGTTGCATTTTACTTCAACTTTAGAAGCTATTGCTATCTATGTTCCATTAATAATGATTAAATTATTCTTCGTACTGTTATATAAATGTTTTAATCATTATGATTTCAGTAAAATTAGGCGTTCGAGGCAGTGTAGTGTGTAGCTCACCACATGAAGGCCGTCAAATAAGCAAGGCTACATTCCCTATCCATATTGATCAATTATTTACCTTGCTATTTACAAACTCAAAATTTTTCTTAGATTTTCAAACTGCTCGTAAAACTACTGGTGAGATATACAAATTCACATATCTAGTGTTATAAGAAGTCTATAAAAATGATAAAATTAATATAGAAATATTTTTATGACTTACTTATTATTAACATATTTAACCTTAATTTATGGCGTTATCTTATCAGACATATTCATCTATTTAGATTTAGTACAATCAGAATGGACTCAAAACGAGCAAACTGGCCAGAAAGTTAGAAATTTATCGTTTACAATAGCACTGTCTCAGGCTATTGGACCAAGAACCTCTCATATTTCAGAAACTCAGGTTGTTATTTTCATAAAACTATTATCAATTAAATATATATTAATTACAGAGTGCTTTTATATTTACTAATACCCTATTAAAATAGTTCTCTCAAATTCGTTTATATATAATAATGATGACTTATAATGGAATTTTTAGATAATGTTACCATGCAGCAGACCTGGTCATTTATACAGTATTGATGTAGAAAGCGTAAATGCTGGAATCCCATATGCAGATTCATTTTCTGTATTACTCCATTATTGCATTACGAGCGCTTCTGAGAATGAAACAAGTATCGCAATTTATGCTCAAATAAAGTACAAAAAGAATGTATGGGGTTTTGTAAAAAGTAAGAACTTGTGACATGTGTTTTTCTTATTTATAAGTGATAATTATATATTTTGAACAATAACAGGCGTTATTGAGAAAAATTGTTGGGCTGGAATAGATGAATATTTTACGAGCTTGATAAAAGCACTAACGGTAGAATGTGAAGAAACTACTGGAAGCGGAGGAGTGAAAAGAAAAGCAAGAAGACGACGTCGTGCCACCGGCCCTGGTATTTCTTTACAAACTCATTCTTCAGATCATACGTCTTCCGCTCTACAAAACTCTTTAAACATGCCACATATTAATGATAATACTGGTATGAAATCAATGGTACAATAAGATATTAAAATACAGTATATAAGAATAGAAATTCATAAAACTCAATACATGCAAATTTTTCATGTGCAGTTTCTGCTACTCGAGGCGACTCAAATATGATAATCAGTTCAATGCTATTAATTGCTGTCTTATGTTTGATGGTAATTAATGGTTTATTGTATTATAAATTATGGGGCTTAGAAGAAGCAGCAGCCTATACTATTATGGATTTACATGTATTAAAGTACGTATTAGTACATTAAATGTTTAATGATAAATTACTACATAAAATTGATGTTTATATTAGTATTTCTAATTTTTCAACATGAAGAAATACACCAAAAACCGAAGAAGATTGGATTCACTTATTGCAACAGCAAGAAAGTTTGCATAATATAGAAATGAGAAAATGGCAAAGAGTATTACATACTGCTGCACAATTACTTAGACAAGTAAAATTCCTATTCCATTACAGATTATATACATAATATATATATTCTATTTGTATAGAATTACAATAGTAGATTATAACCGATTAAAGTTGTCTTCTTAATTTTAAAGACAGAGGAATCGTTAACAGAATTACAAATGAGTATTCATCCAACTGCGACGGAAAAAATGTTCTCTGTATTAAAACCGAGCTTGAAAAGCTTTAATTCGCGTACAACAGAGCAGCGAAGTCACTCAGAAATGTAAAAAAGAATTGTGTAAAAATATTCCGATAAAAGTAACGTGAGTATTATAATGCGGATAAGTCATTAAAAGTCATGATTCTAGTAAACTTCAATTAAGTGTACTTAATAAGAAGAATATAACACTAATTATTGTTGTACTTGCATATAACTTATAATTAGGTACACAAGTGCGCTCTGTGATGATGATGATGATGATGATGATGATGATTGTTGATAACTCCAAATGCACAACAATACACACGCAAACTGTTTATGATCAATAGGAAATGCAATTTAAATTTGTTCGTTTTTATTACTTTTAATGTTTCTAGTATATTGTATATGTACGTAAATTTTTTCCATGTAGAATACTAAATTAAACTAAGTTACATTTTTAATATATTCTTTATATTATACACAAAAACATTATATATATATATATATATATATATTTATATATATATATATATATATATATATATATATATATGTGTACATGAATTTATATTTATATGTTTGTTTGTGTGAATGAAAGTTGTATATTAGCACAATGTAAAGAAAGAATAAATAATTTTTAGAGCATTATAGTCTTAAGAATTGTGCTTCTCCCTATCATTTCAACAAAATTTTTTACTTTTCTATTTTATCAATATGATAATACCTACGCAGTATATGGGGGGAGGGGGGAGGGTATACGGAATAACATAAGACATTGAAATTACTTTACGAAATTTCTTCAATTAAGTGAAGTCATATATTTTGAATTTACTTATCTTCCGGCTTGTTAAATACAAGAGTATAACCGCATTTTCCACAATAATGACGGTCTTCCATTGCAGCCATAAAAACACCTGCTCCACATTGTTCCATGGGACATTCTCTTCTCAGACGATGAATTTTTCCATTTTCATCCACCTATTTAACAATATATTTAAAGAATTTGAGCAATAAAATTTTGCAACTGATGATGAATAATAAACATAATTTCTTCGTTTAAAATTTGTTTAAATTTTATTTAAAGAACTGTATTTTGCAATCGCTCTATTGTTTTGAAATCTGCACAACCCGATTCAAAATACATATAAAGTTATAACACGCGCAAGTTTTTCATGAGCAATCATACATTCAACTAGAGCAAATACAACGAGTCATCCAATCATTTATGATGCAATTAAATTGCAATATATACAGGGTGTTCACGTAATTAGTTCCCGGCTATCATGATGAATTCAATGTGACCTCCTATACGATAGGGTTTAGTGCCTTAAAAGTGCAGGGACAAAGGGAACATTTTAGAAGGTTTGTAATTCTAGAAAATTGTTATATTCAATTAGCAGGTCGTTGGATTAACTTTAACTTAATGATTTTCACTATATATATATATATTACTCCAATATATTATTCCTTATATATTATTAGCTATGCATTAAATTAAAGCTAAAAGAGTTATTAAAATACCTTATAAAATTTGAGTACAGCAAGCTTGACCTTCTTCTTCTTATGCTTGATTTTCTTTGGGGTTGAATAATTCTTCTTCTTGCGCTTTTTAGCTCCACCTCTTAAACGTAGCACTAAGTGTAATGTAGATTCCTTCTGAATATTATAATCTGATAAAGTTCTACCATCCTCTAATTGTTTTCCAGCAAAGATTAATCTTTGTTGATCTGGTGGAATTCCTAAAATTTAAACACAGATTTGTTTAAAAAATTATTTAAGAAATATTTAATGCTTTGGGGACTGTACGCTCTGAGAAGTATATAGCCTGAATTCCCGCGTTTATTTGGAGTGATTGAAAAGATTCAAAACGACCAATATTATATTCAATATATTAATATATTGGTATAGTATTATTCAAGCACTTAATGTAAAAACACATTTATAACATTTTGTTTATAGCATCCATTGCTTTTTCTTGTTTTACTGTTTTATTTAACAGTAGTTAACATTTTTGTAGCATACCGCGTGAAATATGTAAGACGCGAATTCGCGTCTCCAGTCCTCAAAGTGTTAAAATATGTGTTTAATATAGATTGTCACCTTCTTTATCTTGAATTTTTGCTTTAACATTTTCGATAGTATCTGATGCCTCGACCTCAAGAGTGATAGTCTTGCCTGTTAGAGTCTTCACAAATATCTGCATGGTAAACGTTTATAACTGCAAAACATACAAAAAATTTACATGTTTTTCTTTTTGTAGTTTCAAGTTCTACCTTCAAGATAAAGACCTATTTATACCATCTATGGAACTTCATTAAAAGTTATTTGAAAAAATATTTAAAAAACATAATAACAAACAACAATTTACATTTAAACAATTTTTATTACAGACATATTATCAGCATACATAATGCAATAATTCAACAAAAGGAATTTATACAAGTAATACAGCATTGATGCAGCCATCGTTTTCAGGATTATTTGTAACTTGAGCATATTTTCCCCATACTACTTTTCCAGATTGAGTTACAAGACCTAATTCTGAAATATTCACTTCAATAATTGTTCCTTTAGTAATAACACCTAAGCTTGTATACATTGGTGAACTTGGATTCTTTTTAACTCCAATAATAGGTAAACAAAATGTGGCTTTTAGCTCAGGATGAGTTACATGTGCCTTTTTGAAACGGAGTGCCATTGGTCTAATAAATCTTTCAAATTTTGGTGGTTTCCTAGTAAAGTTCTCACCAACAAATGTCACTTTTGTTACCATTCTTTTCCAAGATTTGCGTTTAGACTTTCCACTTCTCATTACTTTGAAGACTTCAGATTCTGACTGTGTTTTAACTTTAGGTATTGGTACATCCCATTTCCCAACTTTTTCTTTACGTTTCTGTTTTATCATATTTGACAATACTTTCGCATCTTTTTTAATGTCACGATCCAATAAATATACAGGTAGTGCTCCTTCTGGTACATTGGAAGATTGTTCTTTCACTTTCTTTACCATATGAGATTTAATCTTCTTTTTCATTTGGATCTTTTCATTTCTCCGTTCTTTATTGAAAATCTTTGCTTTTATACCACGTAAAGTACGAGCACGTTCCGCACGTTTATGAGGCTCACGGGCCTCTCTTTTTCTTTTCCTTTCTTCATAATCTAAACGTCGTCCATATAGTTTACGATGCCTCTCGATATACTCGTTCTGTGGCATGTTGGATCTTCCTCTTTACTTTATAAATTTCTTTTATCTACAAAATAACTTTTTTTCTGTACAAAAGTTTCTAGGAAAGCTAAGGATGTACAAGCCAAAAAAAATATTATACATATCGTCCCAAAAGTTTACCTTACAAATGTCGCATAATTTATATTTTGACAATAATCCACTTTTAAAATACTTTCTTACAATGATTAGAAAGAAATGTATTACTTATCATTAGTGTAATTAATGTTTTCCCAATAATATGATAACCTTCTTTATTCAATTACAGACTTAATAACTTACTTTCTCTCTCTGTTTATTGCAAATTATGTATGATATATTGGAAATATTTATTATATACCTACCTCCTATATTTTTTTGTTTCCCAGTAATTTGTATACACCGTATCCCGATTATTATTCAATAACACTATATTTTCATTATCCTCGATATCCAATAGTTTGGTATAAAGAAACGTGGATATCAAAAAGATAATAAGCAAACAGAGATAGGACTATAGCATCCGCACTTCACGCTTTTGTTCGGTATAATGTCACTACATATTTAAAACATTCATGATACTTTAAAAGGTCCTTCATTCTTAAATAATTTATTTTACAGAATTATATATGATGTTATATTAAATTATATATGATGTCTGTAACAGCTACAAAATCGTGTTCATGCGATTTCCTTGGAAAACACACAACCACGTTTATTATAACGTGCCATGTGTGCAACTTCTTTCATGTTATAAATATTGAAATATTACCATTAAGAGTATTATAACAACTTTAAACTTTTTAAGAAATTTTAACAGAACATCAAATATAATCAGTTAAACAGATGCTGGAATAATTGCAATTTATTAATAATTTTAAACATCTCTAATTTAACGTACCTTCGTCTACTCCATACACGTATAAAAAGAAATTGAAAGACGAGACAATCTAATGTTGAAAAAGAAACAGCGTCATCTGGTGTTATGTTACTTAAGTATCTCACATAAAAAATAATTAATATACTAATATTCATTAATTAATACAGTATTTATATTATTATAATAGTTATAGTAATTCAATTCCACAATTATAATGATATATATTGCAAAAAAAAAAAAGAATAGTTTATGGTAACCAATTTAATGGTAACTTTTTGTCACGAAACCTAACTATGATTTGACATCAACAATTGTATGTAACATTAACAATTTTTTACGTATTAATACATTTAAGATGTAAAAAAACGTAAAAGCTTATAAATGATAAACAAAAATGATTTATTCCCAATAAATATTGTTATTGCAAAGCCATAAAACACAGCATCTATTATACATATACTTAATGGACATGCGCGAAACGCGAAAAACGAGCGCGAAATTTGAAACTGGATACCATTCGTATTTTTGAGTACGGAGAATTTTAAGATTTAACTCATCATTGCTCAACTTTAGGTAACTAGTCCCTATCACCGCGCGCGGTCGGTCATAGGTGCAGTAAATGACATTCGAATTCTTCATGGAGTTTATAGAAAATTTACTGTTCAAAACGATTGGTAGACAATGTTACTTCTCAAATGTCGCATCTTACATTTTTTTATAACAGAGGAAAAAAGAAAAAATTATTTATTTAAAAAAAAATAAGAAATAAGAAATTAAATCATATTATTTCTCGTGGAATTCTTTAAAATGGTCAATACAATAAACTGATATAGACGAGATGCTGACAAACGGGTCAAACGTGAACTCTCACATTTGAAGAATACTTAGCAACTGAAATAAAAAGCAGTCGCAGCGCGCGGATTAATCCGCGTTTAGATGCAAATGGGTTAAGAAAACGCAGATAAATTTACACATTTTAAACTACTTAAAGACATACATATATTTTTCTTTTTACACTGTACTTTATTACTGTTGAGGTTGGCTGATAGAAGAACGAGTGGATGAATTTGTAATAGAAGAATATATTGAAATAAATAAAGGTATAAGTATAAGTATAATGTATAAGTTTATGCTGATCCGGATCCTTACTCTCTTAGTGTTACAATACAATAGAATCGATAGGGATCGATATATCGATATATATATATATATATAGCAAAAAGGTTAACCTTGTAGCTCTAGCTAAAGGCTACAAGGAACATAAATAGGAATCTATTTATTAGTTCCTTCGTTCTTAGACCTTGTATCCCGAGATATAATTTATATTCAAGGGGACAATAATATGGATCTCTCCTTATTTAGAATATTTTTGTTTCACTAAATTCTATTTTCTGCGTAATAGCTGTCTCCAGGTCGCGGATATACATAAATAAAGATATAAAGTTTTTCTTGAAGTAATTACTTCAACAATTACAAATATTCATTCTTGTCAAAAATAATTATAGATTTTATATTGGTCAATAAATTCTATACAGGGCGATCTCTCTTTCTAATCCACAATCAGTTTAGCACTGTATAATGCATATTTTCAGCTAAAAATTTTTTTATTATAAGCATTATCCCTAATCCCAATCCTTCCTTATTAGAACGTAAGAGATCTGTAAGAGTCCAAATGTTTCTTAAATTAAGGAACTTAACTATTAATATTGCTAGTTTTTCTCTTTGTTCTGAAGTAGCTTCGTATAAAATAATATATGGAACAGATTTAAATTCGTTATGTCCAACAGCTGCTGATATAATACTACTAAGTATACCACCTAAGAATAGAAATTTATTTTCATATTGAATAATTTTTATATACAACCCAAACAATAAATAATTAAAAAGTAGATTATAATTAAATAACTACCCGCTGCAAGTCCGACAGGTCCACCAATTACACCACCAAGAAATGTCGATCCACCGACTATTAATGCATATTTTCCACAGGAATTTACGGTAACCTTCATATTTTGCACAGCTGGGTACTGTAAAACTTCTTCTAATAATTCGTCTGTTGAAAAACCCATTGTAACTAAATTGAACAGAAATGAAAAATTAAATAAATTCTAACGACTGTTTAAAACGCTTTATGATCAAACTCCGTGTCGAAACATTCAATCCTGCGACTTATATACACTTTGCAACTTGCAAAGCGGTGAATCCCATTTATAATTGTAGAGATACAAGGATAGAGTGTGTTAGTCATATGTTACCGTATAAGTGGGTAGATACATGAAAATAGGAAGATAAGAAGGAAAGAATATATGAGTCATATGTTACTATAGAGTATGATGATGTCTCTATGGGTCTCTATAAGTGAATACGATATGAGAATATAGATAGAACGCTGCGTAGAGGCTCCTTCTATCCTCGTCTGATCAGACATGCACACAGATGCCGTTCGTTGATCGTTGAGTATTATTACTCACGTATAATTTGTCCAACGAGACGACGCAGTAAATGTAAAGGGAATTTCATTGACTACCCAACTAGTGATACTCAAGTTTCAATCATTGGACAGACTGTACATACTTTACTGTACGAATATGCGCATGCATTATTAGCGTTTGTCCAGCGTTCTATTTCTATTCTTATATTACCCTTTCATCTCGCTCATGCATACTCACTCTATCTTCGTATCTCTATATTCTCATAATTGTCATCGTAATGAATAATACTGTCCAGCTGGACAAATTGTAAACTACAAATTAAATAATAACAAAAAGAAAGAAAAATATGAATAATACCTATCTAGTGATATAATATCTGCTATTGCCCAACCTTCGGCTCTGCTTTTCCTAACTCAAAACTTAATAAATAAAAAACTTCCTAATTTTAGCAACTTTTGGCAAGATTCAGTTTTACAATGTGTAATTTTATGATGACTTAATTAGCAAATGTTGTGAGATTGAGATACATCTGTATATCTTTTATGGACATAAGAATACATATGTATACATATTGATATTTTTCTATACATCATTTATCTCTTTCAGTTACATGCGACCGACGACCAAACTAGCGCATACACTGCCACAGATGCAATACTATAGGCAGAATTCACTATAGAGATACGATGAGATAGAGAAGATTTGAAAAATCATGATCGTCTTTCCTGAATTATCAGAATGATTAAGACACATTTGTCGATAGTAATTGTTTCGTTTTGATAATCTTCTGCTACTTATATAACTATATAAAATATTCGAATAGAGAAGGAAATAAAATATTTTCTAGCTAATCCTTGTATATTTAAAACATTAAAGATACATAGACAAAATAATATGTGGGAAGATTAACATAAATAAATTTTTATTTAGACAATTTTTATTAAAAAAATAACATATTTAAATTATGTTTATAATTAGCGATGATACATTTTTTACTTATTATTTACAATTAAGATAGCTTTGGTCACTTTGCCTACGGTGCAAATAAGTTAATGGCACAACAAGACGACTATCTTTACTTTTATAATATTCATTAAAGTCTAAACGTACACTTAACAACTGTAAAGACACATCTTCGGCTGATGCAAGCATTATAAGAAACTTTTTCACTCTATCCTGTTAAAGAAAATTTTTTAATAAAATTATGTTTAAGTAATAGAAATTGAACGTTTCTTATTACAATAAGTAAGAAAGAAGTGAAAGTGTACGTAATTTCATGATTTATTTTATATAGTATTATGTATATGTATGTGTAAGCTTATATCCAGCTTAAGAACCGCTATACTTGGACTTAATTTGACGATAAAGAAATAAAAGAAATAATTGTAATTAATAATATAAATGACATGTTACCTGATATGTTCTCGAGAGCAATCTAAGCTGAATTGAAAGTGTGTTTAAATATTTCGAAAATGCGGCTTGACGTTTGGTAATTTCTGCATCATTAGTTTCTGACAAATCTAACTGATTTGACATTGCTAGAGTTACATTTAACGTATTGTTATCCTTTAATCGTGCTTCGTACTCGTGCGTTGCACGTGTAAGAAACGTTTCTTCAAGATTTTGTAAGTCTAAAATTGGGCCATATACGGAACGTAAGTGATCCATAAGTTCCTGTCGAAAGTAGCATTTATATATTACACATATATTTGTTTGTTTTATATCAGAAATGTCAATTGTAAATTTATTACAATTAATCTGAGCGAATATTTCTATATAAGGTATGTCAATAACAGGGAAAATTATAGAAGAGCATAGAAGAGGATTACGATAAGATAATAACTTCTTAAAAAGTTATATACGTGCTCACCTGTGATCTTTCGTCTAACAGTGTACCACGTCTTACAGCATCTATGAAATGGGTATGTGCTGTGATAATATCATCCAATGATGCTGCTTGTGCTAATTGTTTTGCGAATGCATCCCAAGAACACTCGATTACCTTAAAATTTGTTAATAATCTTAACATTTTAAATTAATTAAAACAGTTAATTAGAACCAAAATTAAAATATTCTATCTTACCTCAAATAAGAAAAAATATTGCATTTGATGAACCAAATGAACCATACTACTTGTAATTAAATGAATGTGAGTTTGAATTGGCAATACTTCAGGCATTTTACGGAACATCTTTGCTGAAGTTATTTGACGTTTCCAAATTGCAGATAATATAGATTCCATTCTTTTTGCTCTCCATAAAGCAAAAAATACAGTCTGATATATTTGCCTGCAAGGTTCTAAAATCTAAACAGATAAAATATTCTTATTCGTTTTGTTGTTATAAAAAAAATGATATTTCAACGCCAAGATTTTTAAAGATAAGCAAAGAATATTTTTATAAGTTCTCAAGCAAATTTAAGATACTCTCTATTTATACATTTTATTGTTAGTACTGATTACTAAATGTAACGTCTGTTTTTAAAAGATACAAATTATTTTCATACGTACCGTTCCAATAGGACCTCCTACATTATAATCCAAAATAAAAACATCCCATCCCCTTTCATTTTCCGAAGGTGCTAATAATCTTACATCAAGTCGCCTATGTATATCTAAATCATCTATCTTTGTAACAGTCGCTCTTATTCCAGTTTCCAAAATAGAAGAGATGTTGTGTGGATATACAGAACTGGCTGGTTTATCTAATTCTGGTCTACAATATAAATACATTAATAAAAAATAATTCAAAGATTAGAAATAATAGGAAGAATGATAAAAGATAATATTATTTACTCTAATAAATGCATAAGATATTGAATGAAGTTTCCTTGTCCTAATAACAGATAACCTTTGATTGCATGTAAATGTTCCATGAGGTGATACTGCTTTGTTAACACTTCAACTACTCTAGTTGAAGTTTCTTTATAAGCTGTGTCCATCATCGTCTGTAATCGACCATCGGGGTCCATATCGAAAAGAACGTCAACTAAACAACATGTAAATTTTGCAGAAAAATGTACATACATTTCATAGAGAAAACTACAAAACATGCAAGGAAATTTCAAAAAATTGTCTTTCATTTGTAAGTTAAACGATTTCCAAATTATTAAAACTACAGGAGATATTCTATATTATTAACAAGTAAATAAAATTTATTTTGTCATGTAATGCTGTTATGCTTCTTTTCTGTACAAGATCTGCAATCCTAAATAATATTTACTTGAATCGAAGTTATCAGAGTTGTTATAAACAAAATATATATCCTTATTAAACAATTCTAATTTATGCTTTGCTTTGGCAATTTTATAAAACTGTATAATTGTATTATAATATTCGCTAAAATCATATATGTTTCATAGTTTTGTTGCAGAAGATACATACGGATATGTATATGGAAAAGTATAAGCAAATGTATCGAAATTTATGTATTTATTTAGCAAGGTTTTAATTATTACATATAATTACCTTTATATTCCTCGCTGAAATTTTTGAACATTTTTGTATGTTTTCCTTGCCATGGAGTAAAATCTTTACACACTTCACGCAAAAAGTTAATACTTTTCCCTGTTCCTAAAATTTTTCTAGCTTGCATTTTTGTAATAAAAGATGGTAGCATATTATTGCGAACTTGATATTTCTCATGCCACATTCTCTCTCCGGTAATATCAGCACAAGCTTCAATGAAAAATTCTCTATACGGATCATCTAATTCACCGTCTGCTATCCATCTTATCAACATATTGTACAGAGGATCACAAACACTTTGTAAAATCCTTTTAACTAATTTTTTCACACTGGCATCACCATGGTTGCTAAATTCATATACTGCAGAAGCTAATGCACCACCTTTTTGTCCTTGGCAAGCTCTTACTATACCTGCTAGCCATTTTAAAGTTTCTAAAGGATCATATGCCCAAAGATGCAAATGGGACAGTGTAACTCTGTATATTCCTGATTCAGATTGAACTCTATTACACATTTAAACGCATTATTATTTATAATAAACTGATAGAATATTATATGTCATCAGATTACATTTTTATCAATACCTGCTCACTTCTTCTTGAATAAGGGCTATAAACCTGTAGTATTCCGATAACTCAGAATGTAACGATGCAATAAAACTATCAGCCACTTGGCCACTCGAAGCAACTGACATTCTTTCTAAACCTTTTTGAATTATGTTATGTAAATATCCAAGTTCACTTAATCTCAATGTAGCTTGTTTCCGTGGCCTATCAATGCTAATCATTGGATCTATTTGGAAACCATAATTGGAGTCTAACTTTAATATCTTTCCTTCAATACCTAGGAAAGAATATATAAGATCTTGAACCAATATATCTTCTGAAATATACTCTTCTCCATATATTTTATTAGAACTGGTTAAAAAATCTCTTGTATTTTTGTCTGTGTTATTTATAGATACAATTTGTGGTGGTGCAGAAATTTCAGATGATTGTCCTAAATAACAAAGTATATTAAATATTAAATATTCTAAATTGCATTAAAATTCTAAGCCAGTTAGAAAATGAAAGAAGATATAGATTGTAAAAATATATTGCTTACCACTAGTGGATGCAGAAGACGAGCATAAACCTAATTTCAAATCAGGAGCTGAGAAAACTCTATCCCTTAACTGTTCTGCTGATTGACACATGTTTAACAAAAATATCAGGATTTGTGCTCTGTTCTTCAATGACTAAACATATATAAATATATATAAATGGTAACCTGTCATTTTTAACAATATAAACAATTTTCTTTAAACTGTCATAATACGATTATCAAATATTTTATAACTGTATAAAGAAGTAGATAAATAATTAATTTTAAAAAACTATATGTCATACCCCAGATCTTAACTCATTATATAATTTATCAAACTGTGCTGCATCACATACTGATAACTTTTCTCTTATTTGGCTTCCTACAGTAATTTCATCTTCTTGTAATGTTTCTACTCCTTGGGTTGATGACAATAATCCAAGGCAGAAGCGCATCCACTTCCTAATTATTTCTAAAATCATTGATTCAAAACGTATATGTTTCTTTGAAAGATTCTTACAGTTTCATTAATGAAATATTTGCATTTAATACATAAAGTTTATTATTGTTTAATTACAAGATTTGCCATTTCATTCTTAATAAACAAATAAAATTTTAATGTTCAGCCGTTTATTTACATTTATACTGCAACTTTTAATTTTGTTGTATGATTATAGGATTTATCCTTGTTTGTAATAATAGAGCGATAATACCTATATTTTTGTCTTACTTTAGTTTGGGTTAATGGGAAAACAAAATGAAAGTAAAAAGTAGAGTAGAAACACCCTGTATACATAGAAAAAGAGCCAAATAAACTGAAAAAGTATACAAGTGAAAGTAAGAAATATTTGGTTTATAATTGATATTATTTAGTAAAATATTTTTCGAGTGTAGGAAGAAGCTAAAAATTATGTTTCATACCTGGTTTTTGTTCCCCAAAAAGTGAAATAATCATCTTTTGAACGAGATTACCAACCGTTTCAGCCTCCATCATGCTTGTATATCGTATTTATTCCAATAACATTTAATACTGTTTCATTCAGGCAAACTTTGTACATAAACTTATAGTTATGACATTCGAACCGTCACTAAATAATAAAAACTTCTTAGTATTGCTTCGTGTAGCCGACAAACGTAAGTACGAGGACTAGTTTTATCATGGAACTACGATTATATAGAGTGAATACGACTTAGCTTTCCTAATGTATTTTAAAATAACAATTTATATAAAATACAATAAAATGAAAATCGTACTGAAAGAAGATACATATTACAATAATTTTTTAAGTTTAACCTATCTTCTTTACGCGATGTACTGTAAAATCTAGTTAAAATTAAAATTAGAATGTAAATTATTTATTAGATTTATTTTAACATAAACAATTTAATATTGATCGTACGTATTCTTGTAGAAAATAATAATGTGCTCTAGTAGGAGTAGTAATAGAATGATTAAATTCCTATTTCATGTAACCTAAATATGAACAATAATTTAATAAACATATGAAAGAACATATCAAATTAGTAATATATTACTACTAGTTTAGTTAAAAATAATACGAATTAATTCATTAATGACATTAATTTGAGTTAATAATAAAAGTTACAAAACATTTTCGCGTTTATAAATGTTTTTAATAATATTGAATCGTAACCAAATTATTAAAATCTTCAAAGATGGGGTTTAAAGATGTATACTAATGGTGCAAGCAGATAAGTATCAACATGGACATAGGAATAATGCTTCACGGATGCCTCACGATGGTCAGATAAAGTGACACCTAACCGAAATCTATATCAACTATAAACAAAAGATAAAAATTAGACTTGTGTTACGTGTTATTTTATTCGGCCGCCAGCAAACATTACTAACGTATATCCTGATACGGCATGATATGAAAAAAAAAAAATATATATATATATATCAGTGTGCTACGAATGCGTGTTTATAGGCATATAATTCACTGTAGCGGTACCAACACTGTAGTTTACGAATATCTCGAAAACTAAGCAATATATACCGTCGATTATACGTATAAGAAAATGTTGTTCAAAATGTTGATTTCTATAATACATTTCAAAATCATTGAAATCAAAGGTGCTTTTCTGCAATTTCATCAAAAAAGTTAAAAAAAACAAGGTGATTCCCCGAAACAAAGTTTAACCGATTAACGTGTTTATTTTGTTTCTGTAATTAATTTTCCGTGAGCTTTCACTTCGGTCATTTACTTGCCAAACTTTCGGTTCAGGTCATGTCAAAATCATGGTATGTGCCATGATCGGATGCGTTTTGATCTCACCTTTTTAATGGTGTAAACAAACAAACAAACAGACAAAAAAAAGAAAAAAAGGAAGGAAAATATGAGATAAACCGCCTAGAAAAACGTTAGTATTAATAAAATCTCACAAGATATGACCTTGAGATGATTTTCCACTCTCAGAGCCTAATGTACTCGAATACAGTACAACACTCATGAAACATTTTTTTGTGTTACGACAAATAAGAAAATAATTAAGGGTGGCATAGTTAGATGGGACACCCTGTATATTACAAGATACATATTTAGAACAGTTTGGATAATTACTATACTACTGTAATACAATCAAACATTGATTTTAGTAGCAGTATAAAGGAATTAAGAATAATATTTCAATATACTTGTGATTGTAATATTGCTTTTTGTAATAACAAACAAAAGGTTTCATTAACTTCTTGACATAAAATATCTGCAGATTTATCTCCTAATGCTGCTTGTGCAGAATTAACTCTGCCAAGTTGTAACAGCAAACTTGTTGTATCTTCAGCTAGTGGTGGAAAAGCTAAGCATATACGCGTTAATGCTGATAGCACAGGCATAAATAAAATTACTCGATCTTTAGCAGATAATACTCCTAGAAGTGTTATCAAAGTGTTGATGGCTAAACGAGAAACACTTAAAGCTTTTGGTAAAGCATACTGAATTGCAAGATGTGAAGCTAAATCTACAGCAAATATTTGCTTTTCTGGTTCTGGCTGTGACAGTAATTCAGGAATCCAATCAAGACAAATATGCATGGATGGAATACCAGTAACTGTAATGGGTAACAGCTCTCTTGGATAACCCTATAAGTAAAGGTAATACTAAATTACTACAAATTAAATATTTATATAGTTTATGATATATATTATACAGAGTAGATAACTTTCAGAAGAAAATGGGAAGTGCTATGTGGGTGAATGAAGAAGGGGAGGATGGGGAGAGGGAAAGGCTAGAGAGAGAGAGAGAGAGAGAGAGAGAGAGAGAGAGAGAGAGACCTGAAGAATGAAGGAAGGGGGCGGGGAAAGAGAGAAGAGCGAGAGGGGGGGCGGGTTGGAAAGAACAGTGAAGTTCAGACTAGGGAGCAAGATTAGAGATGGGAAATAGTGGCTAAGGAAAGAGAAAAAGGAACGCAGGTTATATGGAGGAATGATGCAGACAAGGGAGCGTGTGTGGGAGGTTTGTGGAGGGTACTAGACAGATTCAGGGGTTTGACAGGAAAATGTGGAGAAAATATTGGAAAATGAGAGTGAGGAGGAAAAGTAGATGTAGAACATGAAAGAGAAGAGGATGGAGAGGATGGGGGGGGGGGGATTGAGAAAAGAGAGGTGGATAGATGTAGCTTAAAGTGATTAGTCAGAAGAAAATAAAGAATAAGAATAATTAAAAAATAAAGAATAAAAGAATAGGAATAATTGATTAATAATATATTAATTGTAGGTAGGGTAAGATTAAGATGAATTTTAAACTTAGGTTAAGTTAATGAAGATAGAATGCTAAGGTAGAGATAAGGTTTATGTAATAAAGTTTATAAAGTAGGTAATATTATATGTGTAATGTATACATGGTCATATATATATATGTTGTGTGTGTGTGTGTGTGTGTGTGTGTGTGCGCGCGCGCGCGCGCGCGCGCGTGCGTGCGTGTATTATGATAATGATATGTCAGTAATTAATATTCAATATTTAATATTTTAATAAGTAAAAATAAAAATAAGCAAATTTGGTTGTACATACTTGAAAATGAACCAATTTAGCCAATGATGGATCTGCTATGAAGACTTGATGCAAATATGAACAGATTATACTTTGTATTTCTCTCAATGACCACATTTGTCCGGGTGTTTCTCTATCTTCTGATGTCTCCAAACATGCTTCTAATAATATTTGAACAGCCGCGCTTTCTTGTCCTGCCACTAATGCTGTTCTTAAATCTTCTCTTTCAGCTTCACTTGATAACTGACCAATCTTTTCTATCAATGGTTTGTCTTGTATATGTCTAGATAACTGAGATCGAGAAGCTGCTAATGCAGCTTGTAGAATTCTAAAAATATTTGTACCAATGAAGTACCAATCGATAATAAGTAATTGAACGTTAAATATTTAAAGGCTTACTCAATCTCTTTTTTACCTTAAAATAACAGACAAAATTGGAGCACATCTAAAAACTCTTGTATCACATCTCAATACTTGTAAAGGATCTAACACAATATTTTCTTGTGTTAAAAAGACATTCTTTACAAGAGAATTTTCTATTAATAAAGCATTTATTGACAAAACCCATAAGCATCTTGGTAGTACTGTGTTTAACCTAAGCCATACTTGTTTATATAATTCTAAAAAATTATGATAAATGAAAAAGATTATCCTTTCAAAATATTAATATAAGTATCAGTGTTAATATTTTATTTAATTGAAATAAATTATGTACCTTGAATGTACCTAGGAACTCTTGGACTTACAGTTGCTTTGAAATAATGAATTATAACTTCGGCATGCGGCCAAATGTCAGTTGGTTTCATTGACATTAATTGTCTTAAAAGTCTTCCTGTTCTTGAAGGACATGTTTGGATATGCGAAAATGTTTCAATTATCATGATATCAGTAATTTTTACATTCTCATAATTTGTTACTGTAGAATCAATGTTGATCATTTCATTGTCAAGCCAATCATCTACTAACGAAAGATGAGGGAAATGTGTTGCTAATAATCTGAGAAGAGGTGAAAATAATCCAGCATAATTCATTTGATCTCTTTGAACCAACTGAAGTAGGTACTTTATTGGTAACTCTGATAAAAATTCAGTTGAATATGATTTAACTTTCCTATCTTGTGATATAAAAGTATGCATGTTAGATAATCTAACATCTTCATACAGTAATAAGTAATATAACAATAGTAATTGTGATGTAAGAGAAGGTTTTGAAATATCGATATCCATATTATCTGTTTCAGCCTTGGGGACACTGTTGATATTCTTAAAATCAAAATTTGCCCCGAAAACGCTATTTTGAAATACTCTTCTAATTTCATCTTCAGTAATTGGTTTGTTTGTGTGTTCTGATGTTTTATTATTTGTCACTAAAATTGAATTGACATATACTTCGACTAAAGCAGGAAGAACCGGATGCAATGGTGGTACACTGTTACAAATTTGTTTATAAATCCAATTTTTTATTGGCACTCGATGTTTAGCAAATGCTCTTGACTTCAACAATTGATGAATACAGTGTACAGGCAAAAATCCTGGGATATTTGCATTTAAATTAGCTGTTACTGGTACTTTTACAGCATGAGAAGTGACAACTTGTTCAGTGAATATCTCTTGCATAAAAATTTGCTTCATTCTAGTTAAATTATTTGGTCTAATTGGTATTTTCATCCCCAAAGTTGCACATACGAGTTCACAAATGGCTGATAGTTGATTGCTATGAAAATGTATTGCCATCAAAAGTAACATTTCTCCAAAACTTGCTGTTACACCACTAGCACTTTCAAAATAAGCTTCTTCACGTACAAGCCATTGAACCCATTCTATGCTTCGCTTTTCAAGATTATGATGGCCTATTAATGAAGAACATGCAATAAGCATACAAAGGCCTAAAGAGACAAATCTCACACCAGCTGGTGATGGAGGAGGATGAGATGTCAACAACTGCACTATCATTGCTACTTCTTCATCTTGAAATTTAATACCTCCAATGCCTCTTAATGCACAATAAAGGCGCAACAATGCACTAGCTTGAACAACCTGGCTTTCTTTTAGTTGACCTGCATTTTGAGATGTTATTGCTTGCAATCGTTTTAGCAGTTCTTCTCTTAAACATTGTAATGCTGTATGAGATTCCCATTTACGTTTTTGACCATTTCTAATAAACATTGCGATCCATGTTCTTACTTGTTGATCACTGCCAAGCAATAATCCTGACACAAAGGCAACTATATCACTTTCTGCCAGTGTATTATTGATATTTTCATGTTCCAAGCTTAATGTAATTGCTAAAGCAGGCATTCTACATAGTTCTACACACTTGGCTCTTATTGCTAACGCTTGGCTTGGATTCATTTGACATAACATTGTCAAAGCCATTGTTCTAATCCTACCTAATGCTGATTCTTCTTGCCTTTCTCCATTACCTATCAAATGTGCGCAAACTTCGGAAAAACTATCAGGGATATTAGCAACTATCCAACAAATTATTTCTGGACCATATTTAACATGTAGTAATGTTTCTGTAATATCCAATATTGATAGAACTGTTGGTAATTCTGATAGTGCTACACAAATCACATAACTAATCTCTTCCATATAAACTGCATTATCAAATAGATCAGATTGTTTAATTTGAAATTCTTGATTTTTCTGTTGCTCCTGTACTTGAGAAGCTATATATAACAGTTCACTTAGGACTAATCTAATTCTCCTAGTAGATTCACTGCGCTCAAATTCTAGAGCAAGACCACTTTGCAGTGACTGAGCAAGTACACTATCCCTTTGCAAGCTTCCCATTTTTTGTCTATAAAAAGAAGTTTATCATTTTCATAAGTATACTTTATATATTTCATAATATTCTTAACAATATTAAATGATAAAACATACACGTCAACAATATAACTAACCTTAATTGTTGTTCCTTTCGAACATCCGTTTCCAACGCATGAAAGTCAATAGAAAGCAGAGCAATTATTGAATTCACTGATTCAATACCAGATAAAATTGACAGGACCTGCTTTCTTTGTTCTACACATTCTTTTGTTACATCTAATGGAGATATAAGACTCATTCGAACCAAACACGGTAGAATTGGTCGTATTTCTTTGTGAGGACACACAGCTAAAATTCCTATATCTACATTTTGTATTGCAGTAAAAATTCGTGGTAATACACGTGTATTTTCTTGCATGGCTAATTTATATTATTTACAACTGCTTAAAGTTAATAAAACACGAGCACTTTACACCATAAAATTTGTAAACTAGTGTAACTATACTTTTACTTATATCACAATGTGTATGTTTATATTAAAATTAAATTTATATATTTTGAAGATAAAATACTTTAGGATTGATACTTCGATCTAATGAAAATTACTTTATTCGAGTCCAACTAGGTTAGGAAGCATGAGTCTGTCATCCATATTTCTATTCTGATTATACTGTCACGTGTAAATGCACGGTCGTCCATCTTTAAATGTAAATATGTACATATACGGAATTAGATGAAAAAGTTACTTATAATTTGTTGACTAGCCTATATAAATTTACTTATGCATAAAACGAGATTAAAATCACGCTCCATATGAGAAAATATGACAAGGAAACAATAGAAATATTAAAATGGGTAAAATATTTTGTTACATAAATAGCCATATTCTTGAAAATTATATTGGAAATAGAATAATTTGTATAAATTTATTAGAACATTTGGTTTCTAAGAACATTTCTAATTTATGAAAGCTTTGTGAATTACAAATTTGCGTAAACCGGCAACTTTTCGTATTCCTTTATCCCATACTGCCATCTATTAAATGTATAGCAAACGTGGAAGTTTGTTTTGCAAAGGGGTCGATGGGAATGTTGTGCCGTATATGATATCGCAATTTTGTTATAAATATGGAATACATATACCGTTTACCATTTTTAGCATTAGAAGTACCGAACTTAAAATTAAAAAAACCATCATGGTTTGTGAAACCTAGTGCTATGGTAGTTTTCGCGCTTATACTTTTGTCATATTTTCTAGTAACTGGAGGTTAGAATTGTATAGAATATAAGTTTTTTTTTATAAATCTTTTCAGTGAAATAAAAGTAAATATTATTTATATTTCAATGATACATCTTTTTAAAGGTATAATATATGACGTAATTGTGGAACCACCTAGTGTAGGATCAACAACAGATGAACACGGTCATACAAGACCTGTAAGAAAATGGAGTAATTTTATATTAAAAATTTTATATTAACAAATAATTGTTGCTTTGTTGTGATTATGTATTTATTTTTTGTAGGTGGCATTCATGCCATACCGTGTAAATGGGCAATATATTATGGAAGGACTGGCATCTAGTTTCCTCTTTACTTCAGGTGGAATTGGCTTTATACTATTAGACCAAACGCATAGCCCATCAACGCCTAAACTCAATAGAGTTCTTTTAATATGTGTTGGATTTATTAGTGTTATTGTATCGTTTATTACCTGTTGGATTTTCATGAGGATGAAGCTACCGTAAGACTTTTATATATTATATATTGTAATTTATAACAAAATAAGGAATTCCTTATCGAAGGCAATATCTACTATTATTATTACTTTATTTGTACTTCATTACATAAAATATAATAAAAATTTGATAAATATAAAATAATTTGGATATTAAAGGATTATTTGGATATAAAAATTAATACATAATTCTAATAATGCATATTATTTCAGGGGATATCTACAATCATAAATTCAGTGAGATTAAGAATGATGTGAATTAGAGATCAATATTTTTTACACATTAAAACTATCACATTTTGTACTAGATATATTTAAAATGTACTTTACAAATAATATTAAAAACAATATTTAAAAATTGTGTCAAATATATCTCAAAAGATGAAAAATTCTTATCTGTTTTTGTCTCCTTATTGCTTTCTCAATAATAATAGCAACCAGCGTAATTTTTTTTGTTTTTTTTTTTTTTTTTTTTTAAGAAATATGTTTCCTACAGGTTTTCCCTCATAATAATTGAACTTTATTATGATAAACTTTGTGTGTGTGTGTGCGCGCGCGCGTGCACGCGTCTTATTAGGATTTTAAGTCATATGAAATATTAACTCTAAAAAAAGATTAGTGAGATACTTACCTATGACTTATTGCGACGATTTTAGAAATTGTATTCAGCCTATGCATCCAAATCGATAATTAACAAATATTAAGTAGTTCTTCAATAAAAAGTACAATTAAAAATGTTTCTTAATTTTCTGGTTTTCAGAATACCTTACTATTCTTATTTAATGGATTTTTAATATGTCACAACAGAGGTATACTTTACAACATGTTTCAACATGTTTAATAATGAAGGTAATGACATCTGCTAATGACAACAATCAGACTGTTATATATACACATACGTATTTAGTTGTGTATGTAGCACGACCATTAATATCTTTCGATATATGACACAATTGTTGCATATAAAAGTAATTAGAATGTTATAATTTTCTTTTACTATTAAAAAACATGTTTTCTATTATATTTTATATGAAATTTTTTTATATAGAAAATGACATGATCTTAAACGTACAAAACCAATGTGCCAGTACCATAATTAAAAGTAAAAGTTAATGAAAGTTACACTTATATACATAATGTAAACAGTAATGTAATGTGACATTTTGTATGTCATTCTTAATTGTTGCAATAAAAAACATTACGATTAGTATATTTCTTATTCCAGTTTAGCAATTACTACAAGAGAAGTAAAGTGTAAAAACAAAATTACATATTTTTAGCAATTGTTCAGGATTGTACCACCCTCTTCTATACATGTACCGTCGCTCGGACTTAGTTTCGAAGATACATATTCACGAGACACTGTCGGTACCACTACAAGGAATTCCGCCTGTAATCATTATGAGCCCATTACCAATTCGGTGCATACACTGCCATGAACGCACAACTATAGGCAGAATTGTAGTGATACCGGTGTAGTTTCTTTGCACATATCTCGGAAACTATGGTCGAGCGGCTGTTATATGTATAAAAAGTAGTTGCTCAGGATCATGCCCCTGGTAATATATTCAAAAATCATTGAAATTGATGAGGTTGGTATGATTCCGAACAATTACCGTATTTTTCTATGAAGAAGGAAATAATACGAAGTATTATCCAAACCATATGACTATACAAATTAAGAACAAATACTAATTATATAAATGTCACAGGTATAATTGTTGAACGATATTAATGACTGCATAAAAGTGATAACGCGAGCGCGCGCGCGCGCGCGCGTGTGTGTGTATATGCTTTATCTAGATTAAATGAGACAGATAGTACAGTAAATAATTTTCAGAAGTATGAAAAAAAAGCTCATTTTTATAGTACTTTGTGTTAGTACGATACTCATCTCATTATTAATTATATTAAAAGCAGATACTGTAAATAATACAAAATCAGAATTAAAGTATTCACAGAATGCAAGTTACACAAATAAAAATTCCGCAATTATAAAATTTATCATTGAACCAAAGTGTGATCCTAACTTCATTGTTTGGATTATTACGTCCTCTGCAGATGATCCTTTATACAGAACAGCATTGAGACGTGCATATCCAAATGTAATGTTAAAAACTTTGAATGTCACGAGGATATTTTTATTAGGAATGCCTAAAGAAAAAAATATATTGAAATACATTTTAAAAGAATCACAGAAGTATAATGATTTGTTGCAAGGAGATTTCTTAGAAAATTATAAAAATCTTACGTTAAAACACTTGATGGGTTTAAGATGGGCGTCAAGTAATTGTAGGTCTACTTTCCTAATAAAAACTGACAATGATATTGTACTAAATATTTTTGAAATGCTAGAACTTTTACAAAAAAAGACAATAAAGGAAAACACTATATCTGGATACGCTTTAAGGAAGATGAAACCAATACGAACGTCAAATAATAAATGGTTTGTTACTGATGAAGATTTTTCAGATGAAGTTTATCCTGATTTTCTCTCAGGATGGTTTTATATAACAAATTTAAAAGTTGCACAATTATTAGTTCGTGCAAGTGAAAAGTTTAAGAACTTTTTCTGGATTGATGATGTATTTATCACTGGAATTTTAAGGGAAGAATGTGGTATTAAAATTGAAGAACTAAATAGTTTATATGCAAGCGATTATAGGTAATTTTCTATAACAACTAATACATAAAAAAGAAGAAGTTCCATTTGATTATTAAATTAAACTAAAATTTCTTTATTCGGTATTTTGTTAACATTCCAATTATTACCTTTCGAGGAAATATGAGAAATCGTTTATATTAAATAATAAACTGTAGTAACTATCTTACTTCTCTTTTATTTTTCATTGAAAAGGTAAATTAATTTTCACAGGTATTTGGAATGCTGTATACGAGGTAAAAAACGGAAGCTAAAATGTGAGTTTATTGCAGGGCCTGATGGAGGCAAAAAAGAGTTACATATTAAATTTAAAGAATTTTCTGAATATTGCCAATCGAGCTGTTCTGAAAGAATGAAAGAACAATTAGTATCGAAAACTTGTGTAGCTGCTTATGAAGAAAAAGTAAATATTATAAATCCCAAGGTTCAGATTCATTATATATAAAGTTTCGGAACAAGTTTGCTGCCAAAGAAGTTTGCAAAATTACTGCTTTTTTTATTATAAACATATTTATAATATTTCTTGTTTCTCAAATGAAAATAAATGTTTTCTAAGAACATCTTGAATTGTCATGTTATGGTGAAACCATATATCATTGTTTTTAACTGTTACATTCATTTTTTAATTGTTTAAAATTTTTGTTTCTCCACTTGCTAGATTATTACAAATCAAGGGACGCAGTAATCTTCATAGTTTTAGGAAAAGCTTGCTACACTATGATAGTTGAATTATTATCTCTTTCATTTAGCACTTAATTTTAATAATACTCATGCATCGCTTTCAATCAATATCAAGCTTGATTTCTGTTTAGGAAGAATTGTGTTGTATAGATGCTCCCAGATATTTTCAATAATCATCTTATTTCAAAAATTTGCATTTCCATTTCTTACTCATTTTTTGTAGGCTTATTAGTTATTTGCTCAAGCCAATAAAGTATTATAGACAAAAAATCTCAATGGTTAAAGCATTATTTTAAGAATTTATATATCTTTAATTGTAACTTTACTTGAATGTAACTTACATACACGCACCAAAAAAGCTTAGTTTACATTATATAATGCTAAACTATAACCACTCCAAAAGATATTATTGATTATTTTATAATATTTGGCTGAGGTCAATTATGTTCTTTTCTTACCCTGAAAATTAAATATGGTAAGTATCTAAGAAATTAAATAGTATGAAGGCTAGTAATGACATAGATTTATATTTAGATCAATTTATCAACATCTTGTTTCAAATCTTTTATGCTATGGTAAAACAAATTCACTGTTGAATTTATCTTAATTTCTTCCAGATACCGAAGTACTTTTAATTATAATATTATTGTTTTCTAAATTACATATTTATAAATACATATTAATTATATCCAAATATTTATCCGACATACACGGTACAAAATTTAATGTACATAATAAATAATAATAAATACAACAACAGTTCAACGCATTCATCAGGTATTAAAGTTACTTTGTAAACGAAAAAAGTTAAAATATTTTTGAAAGTCAAATTATTTATATGACAAAATCAAATTTGTTTGTTTAAAAGTTAAATAGATCATATAAGAAATATTTGTTATTATTCCATAAAAGAACAAAAATATTTTAATGTAAGATTACGTAAAGTTAACATTAAAGTTATAAGTTAAAGATTTATTTTCATAATTATACCTTTCCTATTACAAAGTAACTTCGACTACGAAATTTTATAATACATTAAAAATTGACATACTTTATAAAATAACACTAGACTGAATCAGTTCGAATATTTAGTTAAGCTGTTTATCATAATAAACATAATATATATCATTTTATGTATAATATGTAAGTTATGATGATCCTGATAATAATAATAATGATAATGATATTAGGTATCCCATAAAGTGTTTTGTTGCAACTTAAAATGATAGTATGTTTTATTACCATTTTATTAATTTTAGTTATTTACGCAGTCATTATACGATTAAATGGTTACTTTGCTACTTTGATAAAAAAGAAAAAAAAAATAATACCATAGCATTAATGAAAACAGATAATAGTTAATAGAAGATTTAAAGGATATACAGAATACATTAAAATTTCCTATTAAATTTTCATAGTATTCTTCTAATGTGATTTTCTTTATCTCATATAGCATTAAGAAACTTTCCACTTTTTATATTAGTACATATTTCTAATGTAGTTGGATATTAAAATAAGGTTTTGTACAAAAGATGATATATAAATGCATTTTCAATTTTACAAAACATTATAAAATATTACCACTGTAAGTAAAAGAAGTAAAAATCTTTTTTCACTGTACATCCATAAGACTTTTCTAATAAAAATAATTTTGTCATAAATATGACGATTAACTCTCATCACTGAGCTTCACGACTTCCTGGTTTCTTTACGAGATGAAAATCGTTTTATTTATCATTAGAATATGTATATAATTTCAGCATGGTGATGCTCTTATCTACGAGAGTCGTAAAGTTCTAGAACAAGCTCTGTTATATGTTTCCTGGTTGTTAAATAAGAGAAAGAAATTCGTTCTAAATTTGAAGAATTTTTTCCACGAGTTCAGCACAGGAAGGCTTTAAAGAATGATAAATGATCTTGAATAAGTTTGGAAGACCAACATATCAAAGGTTAATGACTTCGTCTTAGAATGAGTTACAAGCTAAACGAAAATATGTAGTTTATTTAAAAAATTAAAAGTCATCTTGAAATTTTATCTCCATTTAGCCAATATATTATGTACATAATTGTATGTCCCCTTGAAGCAGAGTAGGTTTTATTTAATACCGGTATATAGACAAACTTTTTGAGATACCTAACGATAAGTAAGTATGATAATTGTGGATGTTTATTAGCCCTGTCTTATTTCAGAATTTCTTCTATTTCTACATTTACCGCTATTAGGCCAGTCAGCACAATAATCAAGAAACGTTACAATAAACCTGTGTAAATACACTAAATTCCATTGTCGCTAAGAAATGTCTTAATCATGTCGTGTTAGCCACGTGCGCTAACAACACACATTTTATGTATTTTGCCTATTACCTTTACATAAACATCCACAATTTAAAAAGATAATATTAAATAATATATAAGTTATAATGCTAAAAATAATAATGATACATAAATCAGTCTAGTACGCTATAATAAAGTTTTATTTCTGAAACAGTTCTACGTAAGAGATATTTTAAATAATAATTATATTTACACCTATTGATAGGAAATTTCATACAAATAAATCACAATATTCAGATATTATACGATCTATTTAATGTATGTACAGAGGTACAGACTTATTTGCATATAAAATTTCTGAAGACAGTTCATGGTCAGTTAGTAAAATTTTGTGACATATGGATACACAATATATGTATATGCACACAGTCTGCATATATTTTTTGGAGATATAATACGAGGATTACGTGCCACATATTATAATATGCTGTGTGATAATATATTATAAAATCTCACCAACTGATCAACTATTTACAGAAACATTATATAGGAATACAGCTCTACAAATAATGTAAGTCTGTGAAACTGCACAGTATCTTAAGTAACTTCATACGAGCAAAGCATTCGAACCAAGCGTATTTTATACTTAAATAAAAAGTCTTATAAGCTCTAGCAATTTCAAGTTATTCCCTCAATTAGCCGTCATTGGCAAGTTCATTTTAATCAAAAAAATTTTCTCACCATTTTCCTAAAACCAGTGCTCTTTTTCTCCTTTTTTTTTGATATTGACGTCACACTACTACTTCTAGATTCATCACTTTGATCCATTAACAGACCGTTAGTAGTTGTATCACCATCGGTATGAACTTTTTCTGAAGATAGTTTTGAGGGAATATAACTTACTTGTACAGTCTTATCATTAGAATCACGTGAATTCTTACTCCATTCTCCATTCACATCATTTGAATAAGCTTTTCTTTTCTTTCTTGTACTTAAAGCTGTTTTCATAAAGGAAGATGTTACACTTAGTCTTGTGTCTTTTAATATGCCACTAATGTTTTTGGAATTTAAGAGATCTTCAGATTCCATGACAGTTTGTTCACTATAAGCAATTCTTTCCGGAAATATATCTGCTGATAATGAATTCAATTCATTTGAATTGTCAGTACATGAATTATTTAGCTCGGAATTTTTAACGGAATCTGTCTCAGAGTTATCAGCACATGATAAGTTGTATATAAGTTGTATATCACTTTCTGCTTTGTGTACATTATCATCGTGCGAATTAATCATATTTTCTGGGGCAGATTTAAGCCTTTTACAAACCTGTTTTGGGGCATCAATTGTATGCAACACTTCGACAGACGAAGCAATTTTTGGTGTTATTTCCATTTCGTGTGTAACATCTGTTGAAGTTCTGTACTGTGTATTTGGACATATCTCTATATCGTTATTTACATTTGTTTGATCACCAATCAAGGTGATTGCCTTTTTACGTTTCCTCTTCCTTTCCTTTTTTGTTTCATAAGATTTACCAATAATCATTAATTCGCGGTATGTACCTGTAATGTGAGAAGCTATTTCGCTTGGTCTTCGCTTTTTCGGTTTCTTCATATGTGAATTATAGTTTTCTGCACTTTTACGCCGCATCATGTCTTTGTCTGACTGTTGCTTCTTCTTAACTTCAACTCCTTTATTGTTATTTCCCCAACAGTACATTAAAATTAAATATATCATAAAAACTTCGGAACATATTAACAACATATGTTGACCTATCATAGAGATTTTTCCGTGCCAACTGTCACGATCATGTAGAAGATTTTTCATTGAGTTGGAGAGATTAACGATTTTTTCTTTTAAAATAGAAATTTCTTCTGCCCTTTTTGATTCACGTTCGTCTCTTTTTCGCGTTTCTTCACTCATTGCTGAAACCGTGCGTTCAAGAGATCTTTGCATTTCTTCAACCTGTTTTTTATATCGACGACTTAATTCTTCCAAGTATTGTCCACTCAAAGACATATTTCTTTCTAATGCCTAACAATAATAAAGAGTCTGTGTATATATATATATATATATATATATATATGTACATATATATGTACATATATACATATAGATATATATTTTATATTTATATATCATATTAGCATAAATATGTACATAACAATACGTAGCAAGGTCACTATTAGAGCATTATTATATATAACAAAGAGATTTCGTCTAACAATATGTTTATTGCATTTCAAAACTAGCAAGATTATATTGCACAATTTCTATTCTTTTTGTCATATAATAACAATTAGAATCATTAATTTGATAAATAACTACATACATACCTTGATTCTATTAGACAGTCTTAGGAAAACGGATTCTTTTTGTGGCATGGTATTTGCCGTTGACTGAGTCACTGAAGCACTTGCAATAGGACCATTTTGAATATGGGCTGATTCTCCTTCTAAATCCTTTAGATCAGATAATAAATTGTCAAATGTTAAAGAATCTTGAGGGGGTAACTTAATTTCTTGATCTAAAATCTCTGTTTGTTCTTGTTTCCCTTCTTGATCCAGATGTCCCACTTTCTCCGCTTTATTTGGTACACTAGCAAATTCCAAGGGTTCCATGTCTGATATTACATCATCATTTGGAAATTCACTGCTGTCAGTAGTAGTTATTGAGACAGAAGCAGTTGTTTGAGGTGAATTTTCGATAGAAATACTCGGAGTTATAGATGGCTCTTCGGAGGCCTTTATGATTGGATGTTGTTCAATATTTAAAGATACAGGAACGGTTGTTAGTACTTCAGCCTGAATCGTTTCTTCAATTTCCAAAATTGGTATTGATGTTTCATTCTTAATTTCTTCTTTTCCAAAAGTTTTAGCAGGCTTTATCTGTGAAGCTATACTTTTAGAACTGGAAGAAATCTCGACAGGTGTACTACTAGAGAATATGTTAGTTTCTTCACTAGATGGTTCCTGAATACCTTTTTTAGGCTCTTGAGAAGTTATATCAACATTTGAAGTCAAAGCATGTGTAGCTGATGTGTGTTGAAATGTATCACTATTATAATCCTCTTTGTGTTTGTGTGATATATCTTCTTTAATAACCTCTTTGAAATTATTAAATGGTATTTCATGGCTTGTATTCATTACCACTTTACGTTCTTTTATGGCTAATACATTACAAAGTGCAGCAATATATTCAGATTTAAGTATAGATGTTATGAATGCTAGCTGAAAATTCTTACTTGAACTAAATCCTTCATTCAGTTGGTCATGTTTTTCCGTATCTTTTACATTTTCATTATTTCCTCTCGTCTCCTTTTTCGCGGAAGTTTCAACTCCAACGCCATGAATTTTACATAGTCCGCTTTGTCTTAAAGTTCTATTCACCAGATCAATTTTAAGCAATTCATTTAATTGTTTTTCCCTACAACTAATTAATTGGAAGATTTTTGCAAATTTTTGATCTGAGCAGCTATCACAAAGTATGGTATATCTTGGCGTAGTACAACTAATAAAAGAGTTCTCAAGGATATTGCCACTGTCTATACTTTGCTGGATTTTCGTGATATTGTTATAGGTCAAATCACTTGATTTTACTAATACCTCAGCTGCTTTTTTCATAATGCTCAATACAGCATCTCTAGCGCTGCCAAATAAATTTCTTGGTGGTTCACCATTTTCAACATCTAAAATCTCCTCTTCATCACTGTCTTCGTCGTCATCAACATTTGTATGCGACTCTCTCGGGATTTGATTCTCTGTTTCCGTTTCGAGAACCTCAAATTCACTGGTACCGTAAGCACGAAATAAAGAAATGGGACAAAAATGTTCAGATCCGTAATAGGTTTGAAGTTCCACTTTTATAAATTTCCCGAAAAGATGTGGCTCTAGAGCAAAACTTTGAATATCCTTCACATTTTTTGCAGTGAACTGACCAACTGGACTCCAATCTCTTGTAGGAAAACGATCGCTAATATACACTGAAAAATCTTTTGGTGACGAACTAAAAAGTTCAAAATTGGCCAATTCGATCTTCTTAGCTTGAATCGCTTCGCAAAGTTCTACTACAAACCATATACGTGACGTACATGTATTAAGCATATATTCATCTCGGGTGGAAACTAAAACGCTTCCAACACTTCGTGCTTCTGGATTTGCTGCTACGAGTTTTGCACCACAATCTGGAGAAGCATAGTTTTTAGAACGAACTTTCATTCCACCAATTCCTCGTGTTGGTGTCCCAGAATTCTGAACAGAAGCATTTGGATGCGCTACAAAACAGGTAATTACTGTTTTATAATTAAAAACAAATTTATAATTAAAATAATAAAAATATTATTTTTTCAATTATAATATTTGTTACAATGAAATTATTTTCACAAATACTATATGAAGAATGGGACATATTTTCGACTAATTTTTGCGCAACACGACAGCACTATTGTTGAATTTATAAATAGAACTCACTTTTTTTCCTTTCGGCTTCCTCTAATCTTTTTTGTGTCCATTCACTGAAAGATGGAATATCTTCATGTGGATTTGAGGATCCCACAGTTACGATTCCTTCGCCAAGTACAACTGCAGCAGCATCATCTCTATTTTCTCCCACTAATCTAGCTTTAGCATCAGTATCACTTAATTCTGAGGTTGTTGCAAATGTTCCATCAACTTTAGATATCTCATCGGGAAGTACTTTAACAACACTCTCTTCAAGCTTCAACTCTGGCCCATCAGTGGTAATAGAAGCTTGTTCAGCCCTTACTACAACCACTACCTCAGATGTTTCCTCTTCCCCAACTAAATTTGTCAGTGACAAAGATTCTTCTTCTTCTTCAAGACTATTTGTTTCATTGAGTGTTTCAGTAATTTCATTGATAATAGATGATGATGGTGTTTGTATGCTAGATGACATCTCTTCCTGTCCTTTTTTTATCTTTTGTCTTATATTTCCATTTTTTGTCAATATAGATGATTTTTTTGGATATAATCTAGATTTTGAAAACTCAGAATTAAGCTTTGATTCTGTTAAACTTTGAAGTTCTGCTACAGATGTATTCACCGAAGTTAAAACTGTTGCTTCCTCATTTTCAGAAATTCTGCAAAGAAGAAAACTGAATGCATATATGTACTTGTAATAATTTCGGAAAAATTGCTTTAAATAAGGCGATCAACATAATTTTAAAATGCATATGATTTTATAGCTTTGTGCTAAGAAAGAATTAGTTAGTTAAATAAAAGATTGTAGGTTAGGAATTAATTATTTTTATTATTTAAGCTAAAAATTTCCGACATTTTTATTTTGGTAACGACTTAGGTTTAAAATTCATCAAATGAATAAAAAATTTCATCTATCAAATTTTTTTTATGTTTAATGACAGAAAAATATTTAAATTAATTTTTCACTTTCTGATATAGTGAATCCTTCATACAGTGAAGGATCAAGCTTATTCTTTTGAGCCAAAACATACTAAGAACGCACTTTTAACGTTCTTATTCTTCTTTTGTATTTGCCAACGATATTTTTATTATACATATATAACTCTTTATATGTTATAGGTAAAACATTTTATTGAAAATAAAACTCGTACAATGATCATAATCGTACATCGATTCAGTCACAATAATACATTTATAATAATTATCATTATTAATTAGATAAAATATGTTTTCTTGGATAGATATTTTTTATTATTTTCATCCTTCCATCTTTTACTTCTTATCTTTCCCATTTCAAATTACGCATTTAATGCAATCACTGCGTGTCTTATCAGCTATTATCTTATCTTTTATTTTAATTGTCAGGCAAAGATCATTAATTATGCCTTATTACACATACTTTTCTTTTTTTATTTTAAGCATAATTTTGATAAGGCTACTAGAAACTAAAACATTTCATATATTGTGCCACAATACGTTTTATGTTACTAACTTTTCATCATTTCAATACCTTAAACATAATAATGAAGACTTTATTACATACATTATACATGAAAGTATAACTTTATAGATATATAAGTTAATTACGATTTCCAGCATAACATAGCAATAAATATTGAATTTAATAAAATTTAATTAAAGACTGGGCTCAAAATATTATTTAGTATTTTAAATACCAGCATGTATTTGTTACTTGTAATTGTTAATCAATAGATTAGATTTCTTATATTTTATCTTCAACGCTTTCTAAATGATCCACAAAAATATACATAAAGTGTAACTTTACAAACTATGAAATTTAAATAAATGTTGTACAGAGACTTGTAGAATTCTTTTACATTTAAGTGCAAGCTTCAATAATTCTAAATTTTGTAAACTTATACTGCTCTAGATGTAACATATTAAAAAGAAAATATTTTTAGTTGTAAATCATTCATAAGTAAAAATTAGAAATATCAGTCTATACATGTTAAGTAACGTATATAAAGTTTACATTTTGCAGCCTTATGCAATCAAATGTAATAGGTTTTTTCTGTGTTATGTTGACATAATAAAAACTTACCCATGAGATAAATTAGGTTGTTGTGTAAGAGTTTCCGCTACAATATCTGAATCTTTATAAGGATTCTTTTCCTTTCTTGCTTCGCCATTTATAACTGTTCCGAAGCCAGCAGATTCTTCAATATATTTTTCCTAAATTTTTATAGATGAATTAGATATTTCTAAATAACTAGAAATTTCATAGGATAAGAAATAATGTAATAATTCTTAATAATGTTGCAATTTATAACATATTTTTTGTTTTTAATTCTTACATGATAATAATGATCTTTATAATCAGTTTCTAATTTGTGTAGATCATGTAGTTCCGTAATTGGTATAGTGGATGTGTTTAGGTTATTAATTTCCATATTATTTAATGTATTATTATCAACAGCCTCAGAAGTTTCATTCATTTTAAGGGATGAGTGATAATTTGTTTGTGCATTTTCAGAAGCAACTATGATGAACAGAAGTGCACTGTAAACAAAAAAAAAAAGTATCATATAGTAGAAGGGAGGAAATGTATATTATTTCGAAACAGTGTACTTTTATACGAAATGAAATATCCAAAATTGAAGCTTAAAGCTCTTGTTATTATATAACATATATATAAACATGTACATAATATATAAAGATACATATATTCTAAACGCAAACAATTGTAAACTCAGTCCTTCCTCATGTCCACAAGGCTGAAAAATTAAACTATTATTGTTATTATGTTATATTCTAGATGTATTACAAATTTAAATAGTACAATAATTTCTTTCCTCCTAAGTAAAAATGCCAATTACCTAAACATTGTATCACACAAAATTTATACAAGTTCAAATGACTAGTTTTTACATTTTCCAGCACCTCTCTGTATATCTGTTTTTAATTAATAAGTAATCCCGAAATTGTGAAAGTTATATATGTGTAACAAAAAATTATTACTTACTGTTCTATAAGCAAGAAGTTAATGACGTATTTTATTAAACTCAATATGCAATCTACTTATAACATTGCAAACAAATGTTTGCAACTACATTTTATATAACATTTTTTTTATTATTAATTATATTTCCATAATATGTAAGAAAAAATCATGAACACCCTGTTGTACACTCTTATAAATCAAACGTTTTTATTTTAAAATAGTTTTATACATGATGAAAATAATATATCTCAATATGATCATTTTTCACAATGCCTTATAATTATATTACAATAATGTATTATAAATAAGTAATAAAAATATTGTAGTAATAAGTAATAAAAATATGTTAGAACAAATGAATAAGTTAACAAAAAATATGAAATTAACATTTTCCATTTTATATATATATATATTTTCCATTATTCCATTTTATATATATATATATGAGAATTTATAATTTATAATAAAATATAAATATTAAAGTAATGATACTTTATACTTAATTTTTACAAAATTTACATTAATTTATAAGATAATAAGAAATTTACTTGAAAATATAAGTAGATATTCACATATTCATTTGATGTATTATATTTTTATATACGTATTTATTTTATATACTTCCTTCACAAAGTTATAATGTATAGAACATTAAAATGAATTATCTTTTTACAAGTTAGTAAAAATTTGTACTTTTTGAATTGAAATTATGGATATAAACTCTTTCTACATTCTGTATGTGTCAAATATTGTTAATTCATATATTATGGTATTCTAAACATCAAATTTACTAACAATATATTGTAACCTTGTGTAATACTAGTTAAAACACTAGTTGTAAGGACAATTAATGGTAACCGTATACTTTTCATTATTTTTGTGCGTTTAAATAAAACATACCGGTTAAACAATATGCTACACTAGTACTACTAAAAATTCAGTGCATAACAAGGCTATCAGTAATTTTATATACACGTGCATGTAAATTGTTGATAAAAGAGGAAGAAAAAATGCTTACCTGGAAGCAACTGATATAAAAAGTAATGTCCAATACACGCACGTTATACAAATCTTCATCTTCTTAAATGCTCACATTACTCTTCAGAAAATTCCTCTGTTAATAGATAGATATTTTCATAAATGTAAAAACATATCACGACTTTACTACTATACTATCATCACTACTGCCGTTACTGTTATCACCGCCACTACCACCATCTTTATAACCCCTTTTATAACCATCAGTATCACCACCACAGTTATTACACAGTAAAAAATCTGACGTGGTCAAATTAGGATGGTTTTGACATAAAAATAATCGAATTATCCATAACTTCGTTACATATCATTTTGTCGTGCTGCAATTTCAATCATTTTGTGCAAAATTTCTTGTAACAAATAATGCAAATTTTAAAAGAACGACAGTACACTTCGCATCAAAAATCTTTCTACGTGTAACGAAAACAGCTGATTCAATCAAAGCATGTGTTGTAGGTATCTTAACACTAACCTATTTATCCAATGACTTTCTACAATATGATCTCGAGTAAATAGTATCCAAATAAATAATGTTCAAGTAAATAGTGTTCTTGAATATCTTGAATAAAAAAATTGAAAAACAACTTATTTTGTCGTAATATTTTTAACTGAAATTTTATACAAAACTATACTATTACATGTAGATATCATAAATAATGTAAACAGCTAAACTTTACTTTGGCGAACATAAAATTATCGACTATATATATATATATATATATATTAGGATAGCTTTCAATGCGTAGAATCCAAAAATTCAAGTCTTAACCTTAGGAATTTAACGATTCAGAAGTTATACATATGTAAAATTGAGCGTTTTCAGTGTATTTAACACATTACTTTGACGCCATATTGGCTTCTATCTATGATTCGTCCAATGAGTGGAGTTGCTGGCTGTAAATAAATGCCATAGGTATATGTCCATGATAAATGCACATAGGTGGCTACCATTTTACGGCGGGATTTTGAATCCTAAGTATTGGATTAGGTTTGAACTGGTTTGAGATATCTTTTATTGGGTTCCTTTACTTCTATAGAAGTTTATAGAGGTGTAGTAGAAGTTTAGTTCAATGCTAATCTGTACGGAGCACGGTTATGTAAAGAGATCTTGGCACTCGTGCACCGTAAACATAGAAAAACATATGGTTGAGTCGTGAAAAATCAATATGAAAGACAAGAAGAATCATAATCTGCGCATGCGTAATATGCTATGAATATTTCACAGAGCAGGGACACTTTACTCATCTGTATCTGTCTTATAGAACGGAGAACCTTCTGGTCATCCGTGTTAATTTTTCACGACTCAATTTTCGGACAATTTCCTTTGGCGAGTGTCGAGACCCGTTTACATAATCATGGATCGTGGCGTCGAGACCTGTTTATATGATCATGGAGCGGAGTGCGGACCAATCAGATGATTGATAGAAGCTAATAGAAGCAATATGACGTCATACTATCCTGTAAAATAAGTTAAAACGCTTAGTTTTACTAGAGAGAATTTCCCCTCTGGTATTACATATCCATGACTCTTAAATCGCTGGATTCTTAAAGTTAAGACTGATATTTTTTTGATCCTACGTGTCGAAAACCATTAAATGACAAAAAAAAAGACAAAAAAAAAAAGAAAAAAGTAAATGATTTCATGTCCACTGAAATAAAGTATAATCTACTTAATAAAAAGATAAAAACTTTTTATGCGACAAACGTTCTTAGCATCTTCAGATAATAGTGATTTTATTTTAAACTTCTAATTATCTCTTCTCTGTAAAATTATCTCTTTTTGGAACACGCGAAATATATTAATCTATATATATATATATATATATATGCGTCTAATATGGCAACAATTACGATGTCTACAATTATAAATCTTCTCTTTGAAAAGCATATAATGATGTCTGGCACATTGTGTCATAAAATATGATCTTGGATAATGGAAATGCATCATCTCACAAGATTACACATTCAGATGATACATTTAATACATATCCTTTGAGAGCTGTCTTCAAATTAGAATTATCAAAAACTGCATCTTCTGGTTAAGTCCCATGACATCCAACATCTATCACTGTGAAACAATAATTGTGATCAACTAATCCCAGAACTACATTAGTGTAGTTGTGATTGACAGGCACTAAATGACAACATGTTTTCCATCTAAAGCTCCTATGTAGTTTGGTTAGTTCTACCTTGCATGGAATGCTTTTGCAATGTCCAAATCCAGTCATTTATATTTTTGTATATCTGAAACAATGAAATATCTTGTTTCAGGAAATAGAATTGTTACATGAGTACATATGAATGACAATTGTTCAACAAGGAAAGATGGTACTGCTTTTGAAACACATGCAAGACCAACACCCGCGAAAATAAAGAAAAGAGAGAAAGATAACCAATTTTAATAAACAACATGCCACATCGATTGACAATGATGTTAAAGCATTAAAGGATATTTTCAATAATCGGAAATCTGATGAATTTGGAACGTTTGGAAATGCCATTGCAATGCAACTGCGAACACTGCCAATGAAGTGGCAATTAAATTATAACAAGATGTACAAACTTCAATTATGTGAACGCGCTTAAATTATATACAATTATTGTCTCCATCTGCCTCTGCCTGTAGCATTACTCCATCACTTTGAAGAAAACAACATAGAAGACACAGATACACAAAAACAAACATCGACAAACATTCGAAATCTCTTTTCATTTTAATTGATTACCTTGTAAATTAAAAAAATTTCTATTATGTATGATAGTGTCTAAAAAACTGAAATTAAATAATTATTGTAATCTAGTGGCTTTCAATGACTGCTTAAAAATGTTGACAAAATGGTAAGATTGGATATAAATGTAAGATACATATATACATATATATTATAAACATAAAAAAATCGAAGAAACTTTGAGGGTCTTCCAAAGCAAGTTCTTTCAACAGAGTGTTGCTTGCTTCTAACACATTCCCTTTATCAATCCTACTTTATGTTCAAACTTTCTTTTTACATATTCTTCTAGTTATTTAAAGTTCACAATTTATTATTTCAAAGACAATCCGAATACTTGCTGCAGCCACTTCGTCACACACCATATTTAAATCTAAAATAAATAAGCTTTGAAACAAATAACTGTATCTTAATAATTAATCGCGAATTAAGGAAACTTTAAACTGTTACCATGTTTGCATTTTGGACACAGAGCTCAAGAGTTTACTATCGTTAAGTATTGAGTTTACTAACGTTGTTTGGTCTATTTATTTCGGATTTTAACAAAACGCGACTTATCTATGATCCAATAAGGAAAATTTTAATAAATAGTATTAATAATAACTGTTCTTATTGGAGTTTATCACATAGCAGAGCGAGGTATTTATGCTTTGGCAATGTTCTTTTCAGATGTAAATATGCAAATTAGAGAGTGATTATAGTTACCGTTAATACATAATTTTGACATTTAGTCAATATTTCATTACAATTCTGTCTGTTCGTTGCTTCAGTAACAACACTTTATAATCTGAATTCGGCGTGGATTAGTTAACGCAGTGTTCAATAGAGGGAGTATGCTACAGCATACAATGTCATGACAACGATAATCAACTGTTGCGACATTAAAAGTCATGACTTTTAATGCAGCGTGTAAACGTACCTTTAATGCTTCGTCTTAAATAATTTGAGACATATTATAATTTTACTATTAAACAATTCATCAATCAGCTATGTATCATTATTTCATTAAATTTTGGAATAAAATATCACAATCCTCTTTCTTTAAAATTTTCTAATATATCTAGAGTACGATAATTCAGTTTAGAGTTTAAATTAAGTTGAAAGTGAATTGGCTTTTGTGAGCAATTTCAAGCGACTATTTGAGTTTACTGAAAACTTCATATATGGGCAACGGAGATTTAGAATTTTATCAATATTATCTTACAATATCGTCATGTTATTAATAAGGTATTGTGTGAATTGTTGTTAATGATCTTACAATAAAAATATTTCCGAAGAAATTTCATTTTATTTACTAGTTTACTTGTATCTATCTGCTGTAAATTCACTGCATAACCTTTAATCCTTAATAACTAATATTATCCTAGTGTATAAAATAAACATATATCAACTTTTTTTACAGAATACATATCTGTCATTTATTAGGATTCATCTGAATATGTATTATGTTCAACTGCATATACTGCCACGATTGCAGACTTAATATTATTTATTAGTTGTCTATTGAATTATGGCTGTACGTCGAGGAAACAGAAACTTGAAATTGCAGGTCTCTGAAGAGACACCTGTGCCTGTGTATGTAGTATCATTATTTTGTTAATCTATTATTATAATGGTAATTTATTTTTATTAACGCTATATAAATATATTCTTATGAATAAATGTGAGAAACATATATCCAAGTGAAAAATATATCATAATATGTCAATACTGTTCTGCATTTTAATAAATTACTTTTTTTTGATAATTGTTCAACTTTCAGTAATATTATGAAGTTGATAATAACTTTTATACATTATAGCACTCCGCCAAGAAATTTGGATAAAAGAACAACAATAACCATAGGTGATAAAACATTTGTAGTAGAGGCAGATGATTTGGAAACAATCTGTATCCTTGGACGAGGAGCATATGGTATTGTGGATAAAGTACGACACAAACAAAGTGGTACTATTATGGCAGTTAAGGTATAACGTATTTTTATGAAGAAATCATATTAATATATTTCTTATGTGTTTGTAATTAAATTGTTTTATGTATTATTATAGAGAATAACTGCAACAGTTAATACACAGGAACAAAAGCGTTTACTTATGGACTTAGATATTTCCATGCGTAGTTCAGCATGTCAATATACAGTACAATTTTATGGAGCATTGTTTAGGGAAGGAGATGTTTGGATATGTATGGAAGTTATGGATATGAGTTTGGACAAATTTTATACGAAAGTGTATAAGCATGGTCGTGCCATTCCTGAAGATATTTTAGGGAAAATTGCTTTTGCAGTAGGAAGAAACTGAATGACCATAACAAAAAACTTACTGTTTTATAACATAAATCGTAATTATAATTTTAAAAATGTTTACAGGTAGTAAGCGCATTACATTATCTGTATTCACAGTTACGGGTGATCCACAGAGATGTGAAACCTAGTAATATTTTAATTAATCGAAAAGGAGAGGTCAAGATCTGCGACTTTGGTATATCTGGTTATCTTGTGGATTCTGTTGCTAAGACTATTGATGCCGGTTGTAAACCGTATATGGCTGTACGTAACTTTCTAAGATAGATTATAACATCTCTGATCCTGTCTATTCAATAAATTCTCCATTGTAACCTTTTTTTTAGCCAGAAAGGATAGACCCGTCGGGTAACCCTTCACAATATGACATCAGGTCTGATGTTTGGTCGTTAGGTATATCTCTTGTTGAACTAGCGACAGGAAAGTTTCCCTATGAATCTTGGGGAACACCTTTTGAACAATTAAAACAAGTTGTAAAGGATGAAGCACCAAAGCTGCCAGCTGATAAATTTTCGGCCAATTTTGAAGAATTTATCAATAAATGGTAAATTCAATTGTTCGTAATGTTATTTTAAATCCATTATATACAGTTCAATTAATAATTGTTTTTTCAGTTTAATGAAAGATTATACTGCCCGTCCAAATTATAATCAATTACTGAAACTTGATTTTATCACAGAGCATG